>CM032233.1:85442500-85702500 GCA_019009955.1 Riptortus pedestris
TATTCGAAATACCTCCGTTACTGTAGGTCGGATCGAAAAAACTAGACCTGTTTTTAGCAGATTTCCCTTAAGGGGAACGCGAATTTCGAAAAATGTTTTCAAATGTCCATCGATACTACCCAGGAGATGACGAAAATGAGGTCCGTTAAACTATATATACATACATATATATATATATATATATATATATGTCTGTTAACCCTCTAGAGGTTGCAATTTTTGTTTAATCGTCACCAAACTCGGTATTTGATCGTTATATGTAAAAAGAAAGATCGAGTTCTTTAACAGCTGAAATCGGACCAGTGGGAGGGGGGGGAATTTCGAAATATCTCCGTTACTGTACGTCGGATCGAAAAATTGTATAGAACCAATCTTATTGCAAATTAAATTTACTATAAATAATGTTATATACATTTATTCTCTATCTTGAATATTAATCGAGATATTTGCATTTTTATTAAGAGTAACGGACGAGCTATGACCGCTTCTATTTGTTCCCGCCGAAAGCTAGTTCGGCCGTTTCCATATCTGTTTGACACTCTTATGGAGATTTCTCTATTGTATAACTTTACTTGGGAAATCTGCTTAGTTTACGCAGCCCCTGCGTGCCGGCTTTTAGCAGATTTCCCTTAAGGGAAATCAGCTATTGAGGTCGTACTCATGACGCGAGTTTCGAAAAATTTCTTCAAATGTCCATCGATCCTACCCAGGAGATGACGAAAATGAGGTCCGTTCAAAATTATATATATATATATATATATTTGTCTGTTAACGCTCTAGCGGTCGCAATTTTTGTTTGATCGTTACCAAACTCGGAATTTAATCGTTTTATGTAAAAAGGAAGATCAAGTTCGTTAATGGCTAAAATCGAACCCGTGGGAGGGGGGGGTTAGAGGGGGGGATTGTCGAAAAGTCAAAATATCTCCGTTACCATACGTCGGATCAAAAAAGTGTATAGAACCAATCTTATTGCAAATTAAATTTACTATAAATATTGTTCTATACATTTTTTCTGTATCTTTAATATTAACCGAGATATTTGGATTTGTATTGTGAGTGTGGTTGGCTATGTTTGCCCTGCACTATGCAGCCCCTGCGTGACGGACTTTTTTTATAATGCCGATTCCTAAAACTGTAACACGACAACTCCCTGCACACACTGCGGACGGGTTACAGGAACTTTCCAACTTAAAGCGTAGAAAGGAAATAACAAGCAATTAAAAAAAAAAATCTAAACAGGGGAGCCGAAGGATGAGTGTTCCTTCCTTGAATAACTTAGGGGAGCACACCTCTTGTGCAATCTGTTTTCACGGAAAAGGTAACAACGTACTCAGCCCTACGGAAGGGTTAGCAGGTGACCGAAGGTAAAATAAACCCCCACTCCTACTTATGCCATATTAACTATAAGCTGTTATATCACTTTTACTCTAAGCTCATAAACCGTATATTGTTTTCATGAAACATTTTATGTTCTAACTTGTAAATGTTTATTTGATCTATGGTATATTCTATATTTAACCGTTTCTGTGATACACTAAAGAAAATTTTTGTTATTGGCTGATTTGTAATAGGGGGGGGGGATTGAAAAATTCATAATATATCCATTATTATGAGTCGGATCGTAAAAAGTCAAGATACATATCTTTTTAAACTATTGGTGCACTACAATTGGAGTTCTATGTATTTTTCGTAGCTTATATACTAGTCGAGTTATTCATAATTTCTTATTCTCAGCCCTCAGTAACCCCCCCCCCCTTCCCAGACTTTTTGTTTGATTTGTTTCGCAGATCAAATCTGTTAAGTGACCTCTCCCATTCTCCGGAGTAAACCTATTATGTAGGCAATTTCTTCGTGGATATTGGTCGCCAAATCTTGTAGGGTCTTGGACGATCCACATAAACTCGGGATTTCAAAAACGTCCGTCACGCAGGGGCTGCGTAAATTAAGCAGATTTCCCGCGTGAAGTTTAACAATAGATAAATCTACATACCGGCAACACAACACCACCGTGAATATTAAGTGAATAAATACAAACGATAATAAGAAACCTCGAGACGGAAAGCATCTGAAATGTAAACAAACAGTTCTGCCAACGTCTTACCGAAAAAAAACAATTACTGTAATATATCTGAATATAACGTATTAATTTGATTGAAAACTATTTACTGTATCGAGTACTGTAATTTATAGTGAATTAGAATAATTCTTATCTCAATCAATCAAATTTAAGTAGTCCAAAAACTTAAGAAGCGGGGTAATAAACGTCTCTTGAAAAGAATATTTGGTATCTAAGCTTCGAATGATTTGGTTTATTACATAACCGAGTATTGCTTATGTAACATGAGTAGAAGTGGGGGTTTGCTGAAGGCTGAAAACTGAAAAAGGCAAATATCTCGGTTAATATTCAAGATAGGGAATAAATGTATATAATAATATTTATAGTACATTTACTTTGCTATAAGATTGATTTCGATCCGATGTACAGTAACTGATATATTTCGAATTTTCAAAACTCTCTAAACCCCCTCCCCCCTACTCCGATTTCAGCCATTAACGAACTTGATCTTTCATTTTACATGAAACCACTAAATATCGAGTTTGGTAACGATTAAACAATAATTGCGACCGCTGGAGCGGTATCAGACAAATATATAGACAGATAGGCAGATAGATACATAGATAGATAGATGGATAGATAGATAGATAGTAGATAGATAGATGGATAGATATATAGACAGATAGGCAGATAGATAGATAGATAGATAGATAGATAGATGGATAGATAGATAGATAGATAAATAGATAGATAGATAGATATATAGACAGATAGATAGATATATAGACAGATAGGTAGATATATAGATAGATAGATAAATATATAGATAGATAGACAGATAGATAGATATATAGACAGATAGATAAATATATAGATAGATAGACAGATAGACAGACAGATAGATAGATAGATAGATATATATATAGATAGATAGATAGATAGATTTATAGATAGATAGATAGATAGATAGATAAATATATATATATATATATATATATATATATATATATATATATATATTTGTATGTTACCGCTCTAGCGTTATTGTTTAATCGTTACCAAACTCGATATTTAGTGGTTTTATGTATGTATATATATATATATATATATATATATATATATATATATATATATATATATATATATATATTTATATATAGGTTTGAACGGAAATCATTTTCGTCATCTCCTTGGTAGGATCGATGGACATTTGAAGAAACATTTCGAAAATCGCGCCATGAGTACGACCTCAATAGCTGATTTCCCTTAGGGGTTTTTAAGTAATTAATGAGTTACAATAAATCACTGAAGCCATTTAAAATCGTAGAACGGAGTTTATAAAATAAATACCTATACTGCAAGGATATCTCAGTCTTAATTACAGTAAGAAAATAAATAAATAAAGTGCGTTGTATTTGATTTTCTCTAATCAGCTCCGAAAATGTCGTTTCTTACAGAGTTTGGCTGTTTCTCCAAGTGGCCAAACGTGTATTTGAAACAACCGATAACAATTCACCAGGTTAGTGGTGGTTTAATGGCAGTTTAGCCAGTAAAAAGCAAGCTGGAGAAGTTTCCGTCCATTAGATAATGAAAATCATTTATCAACCAGCACATAAAGGGCCAAGGCCTGCATACGGCTGTGCCGGGCGTATTCATATGTAGGTACCACATAACCTCATGTAGGACTAATATTAAATTAAATAAACAATAAGTACTGTTCCACTAAATTTAAAATTATTTCATTTCAAAGTGATATACGATACCTCCGATCCAATACTTAAGATAAAAAATGTCATAAAATATAATTTATAGTTCTTTTTGTGATAAACGAAAAAGGTCCACCACAATTTTTTTTTATTTCTAATAGGTAAAGAGAAATTTGTGTTTTTTTTACTTTCCCCTACTCTAAGCTCCCTCTCCCTCAGTTGATTTCGATTAGGAGAAGAAAAGAAAAATAAAGGGAAAAGAAGAGATTCACCACTAAACGTTACAATACTCCTAAATATGAAATTTCAACATTGTAATATAAGTCGTTTTGGAGTCTTGCGAGATACGTACATACATACATAAGTATGCAATACATACGTAGACAGGTCATGGGAGAAATCTGTTAACATTTCCTGCAATTATAATCCTCCTCCAGTGTGTGCAAGGAAGAAAACTGTGCCCTTCCACTATTAAACGTGCAGGATCACGTTTCGTAAAGGGACTATGGAAATAATTGTAGAATTTCAATAGAGTTGTTTTGCATCCAACGGTAAAGACTTAGGTAATCAGTCTTAAAAGATTGCGAAAAATAGACTTGATATACAAGAGGAAGCTCGTAGCATAGCAGCGGCCATTTTCAATTTATTACCTAAGAATAATATATGAATCCTTTCAATTATGTATTTAAATAATAAAGTTTGGTTTGGAAGGATTATTTTTGTCTGAGGTTGTGCCGATGTGTCATGCTGCGATGTTGTTATTCCTGCGTATAAATTACAGCTGATGTCATCAATGGATCCCCCAGTTGTTTATAAAATTTCCAAACACATCTATAAGTTGCATTAAAGTTTAGTATTTATTTATTTAAATAAATAAATAAATAAAATTTATTTTATTTGTAAGTAAGATATATAAACATTACATAGGCAGGCCCTTCAGCCTTATCTACTAGATTGCCCAGGCCAGCTTATTTGTTCATGAGGCACTTCAAGGGTGACTTAAACACAACAGTCGGCCTTCTTAAAACCATCTCATAAATAAAACTTCTTTGAAGTTGTTTAAACTAGTAAATTAGGGTGACAGTGGTGCCAGGTCAGAGGTTCTGTATCGAATCACTAACCCTGCTCAAAACTAAACGGTCAGCAAGTATTATGAACTGCCTACAACAATGATGGATGGGAAAGGGATTCGAACTCGTGAATGCCAGATTCTCACTTTTAGGTTTGACTTATAATTATCAAAATCTGAATGTTCAGAAATTGAAAACGTTTGGAGGTCCACCAGATTTTAAAGTGTATCAATTGACCAGGCCAAGAATTGACAAACTTTGAGGACAAGGGACGAAAGATTTTTCTAACAAGGGGAGTTCACGGCCTTCGCCCCACCGATTTGAACGAAAAATTTTTAGTGTTTAGTACCTGATGAAAAACAAATTCTGTTAAAGCGAGAGAACGCACTTCTTACGTGTTCGCCTAAAAAAAAAGACAAACTTGGCCTGACTGTGTTGAGTTGTTCCCGAGACATCTATTCCAAGAAGTCCTCCCAGGCTCAGTTCATAGAGCTTTCTTTTCTCAGTTCAAATCTCGCCGGGAGCAACTATTTTTTTTTCTGGAATTTTTTAATTTATTTCTTCTATGGCATCAATTTAATATTAATAAATAAATCAATTTTTTTTTAATTATTGGCGTTTAATTTTTAACGTGTTCCACATATTTGATGAAAATTCGAATGCTTTCTTTCAAAAATATAATTGGTATAAGGAATTATTTAATATTATATAAGAAGTATATTATGAATTAAATACATAAGTGTATAACAATTATCAATAATAACGCAAATATTTGAATATTATTTTTAAACGGTTTTATTTTACTTTACCCGTTTATTTGTTATTATATTATTTTACAATTAATAAAGAAATTTAAAATTTTCTAGCTCTAAACATAAAAATATTCTTTAACAATTTTACACGTTGGAGCTATATTTTTATTATGCTTGGCCTTGCATCACTGGCGTATATTTCTATCATCAAGTTAAAAATTTTATTGCGGGAGACAACGATGTTGAAAGATACAATGAATTTTAATAATAGATGATATTTTGTGATTGTGGTCAATCAAGTACGAGCAGTTTTTGAGAAGCTTAATAAAATTTCTAATTTGATAGGAATATACGTCAGTGATCCAAGGCCATTGTAATTGTAAAATAAAATAATAACAAATAAACGGGTAAAGCTAAATAAAACCTTTTAAAAATTATATTCAAATATTTGCTTTATTATTAATAATTGTTATACACTTATTTAAATAATTCATAATATATTTCTTATATAATATTAAATAATTCCTTGTACCAATTATATTTTTGACTGAAGGCATTCGAATTTTCATTAAATATATGGAAAACGTTAAAAATTAAATGCCAAAATTAAAAAAAAAGCTTTTGATTTATTTATGAATATTAAATAAACACCTTAGAAGCAAAAAATGAATACAAATCCAGGAAAAAAAATAGTAGCTCTCGGCGAGATTTGAACTCAAAGTGTTTGGTTAGAAAAAGAACACTCTATGAACTGAGCCACGAGGACTTCTTGCAATAGCCGTCTTGGGATCAACTCTACAAGGGCAGGCCAACCTTGTCATTTTTTTTTTTATTTTTTTTATAGACAAACGCCTGAGAAGAGCGTTCTCTCGCTTTAACAGAATTTGTTTTTCATGTACTAAGCACTTCATTTCAGGTAATAAGCACTGAAACATTTTCCTTCAAATTGGTGGGGGGAAGGCCTTACACTCCCCCTGTAAGATGAGAAACAATTTTTTCAAAGAACCATTTTAACCAAATGCAAGGTACTACAGTCTTTGAAGGACCTGACCCTCAGCCACAATTGTAAACTATTCAGTGCGGATTTAGGGAGGACCCTCGAATTCCCGTCCCCCATTTTCCACAAGTTCCCCACAGGACAATCAGCCATTTTACTCTGGGCATGTCCCTTCTCCTCGCACCACCCGAAGTACCATACAATTTCCCGGGTAACTTGTTGAGCTCCAATTCCTCGACAAGCAATAACAGGCGCAATCTTCCCTTCATAATAGAAAATATAGGGCTTTCCGGTTTTTCTTGCCAATATTTTCATATCTCAGATAACTGTATGATGACCGTTTTGTATGCCTGCTCTTTTGCCTTCCAGAAGGGAATACGGAGAACCATTTACAGGGAGGGGGGGGGGGGGTTTACTTGGCATCCACGTTAGAGTATAAAACATCTAGTTCTCTCTCAGGACATTCGGCTACCTATGTCTAGGCGTGCTCTTACTCACTCCACCTGGTGCATGATGCAACTTATTTCTGAGCATTTAATTAGTTGGGGTTGATTCTCTGAACAGATGATATCAGTCCATACGGGTCCATCAGGTCGTCCTTGCTTCTGGCAATCCGTCTACACTGCTCTTTTATGACTCCTAATAGATTTTTCGGGGATCTTCTAACCCAGACCAGCAGAGCTCCTCCCGACTTCCTTGGTGACAGCTCACACTTCACTGCAATATGTAACTATTTTTTTGATGACCGCTTTACATATTTGCACTTTCATCTTTCTGGACAGACTATTAAAGTGAAGTGTCTTTCACAGACCATATAAACATCTGATTACAGCGACGATTCTGGATTTTCTACCTACGTCCATAATATTTCTTTCCGGAACTATCCTCAATGGTAGACTGAAAATAACGTAGAAACAGAGCTCTTTTCCAATGTAACAGAGAAGTAATTGCCCTTAAAATTAATTGACTAATGCGATTTATGTACACTATACTATTTAAATTTTAAGCCAAAAATCGGCTATTGTGTGATAGCAAACATGGTATCACATATAACGTAAGCGTAAGACTAATCAATGCTCAAGGATAATAGGGATGTTATGTCGTTGATGCGTTCAATGAGTACGTTCTGATAATCTGTGATAACAAATATTTTTGTTTAGTAGACTAACAAATATACTCCTCACAAGGTCCACTGTTTCGGATTTGTATAATATGGTGAAACATTTTGTATCTGACAGTTACGTAGAATGAATTTAGATTGGCAACTGGCCTCCATATTAGAGATACATAATTACTTTAAGGCAGCCATACTCAAAGAGTGCCCGTTTGTGCTAAACAAGAATTTAGAGAAAAATACAAAACACCTCTCTCTGGTCAACTGTTTCACGATACGTCAGATCGGTTCTCAACGATTTTAGCAGATTTCCCTCAAGGGAAATTAGCCTTTGAGGTCGTACTCATGACGCGCTAGGAGATGGCGAAAATGATATATAGATAGATAGATAGGTAGGTAGGTAGATAGATAGGTAGATAGATAGATAGATAGGTAGGTAGGTATAGATAGATAGATAGATAGATAGATAGATAGATAGATAGGTAGGTAGGTAGGTAGGTAGATAGATAGATAGATAGATAGATAGATAGATAGATAGGTAGGTAGGTAGATAGATAGATAGATAGATAGATAGATAGATAGATAGATAGATAGATAGATAGGTAGGTAGGTAGGTAGGTAGGTAGGTAGGTAGGTAGGTAGGTAGATGGATAGATAGGTAGGTAGGTAGGTAGATAGATAGATAGATAGATAGATATGGATATATATATATATATATATATATATATATATATATATATATATATTTGTCTCCAGCGGTCGCATTTTTTGTGTTATCGGTACCAAACTTAATATATAATCGTTTTATGTAAAAAGAAAGATCAAGTTCGTTAACGGCTGAAATGAGGATGGGGTGGGAGGTTTATAAGAGGAGAATTTCGAAAATTCTTAATATCTCCGATATTATGCGTCGGATCGAAAAATTGTATAGAAACCATCTTATCGCAAATGCACTGTTCTATAAATGCTGTGTACATTTTTACACTATATTGATTATTAACCAAGATATTTGCAGTTTTTTAGTTTTCGGCTTTCAGTAAAACCCCACTCCTACTCATCTCATAAAAACAATATGATATCGTGTTTTGAAGCACTTTATTTGAAGCCTAAATACCAAATATTGTTATCATTGAACTACGTATTAATTTAAATAGCTTTGAGTAGAAGTGGGGGTTGGCTGAAGCCTGAAAACTAAAACATGCAAATATCTCGGTTGATATTCAAGGTAAAGGATAAATGCATATAACAGTATTTATAGTACATTTAATTTGCAATAAGTAATAATTGGTTCTATACATTTTTTTGATTCGAAGTATAGTAACTAGTGATCGAAGTGTAATAAATAGAGATATTTAGATTTTATTCTCTATCTTTAATATTAACCGAGATATTTGCATTTTTCAGTCTTCAGCAAACCTTCACTTCTACTCATGATACATAAACAATAGCTTTTAATATAATAAACCACATGATTCGAAGCTTTAATACCAAATAATGTTTTCAAGAGACCTTTATTACGAGATACTTGCAAACATGTCTGGTGACACCCCACTCCCCCCGTCTTAGGTTTTTGGACTACTAAAGTTTGATTGATTGAGATAAAAATTAATCTGATTCATTATTAATTGCATTACTAGGTATAGTAAATAGTTTTCAATAAAATTAATATGTTATATTCTGATATTTTTCTGTAATTGTTTTTCTTTCCTGTGAAAGGCTACTAGACCTGTTTTTAGCAGATTTCCCTTAAGGGGAACGCGATGTTCGAAACATTTCTTCAAATGTCCATCGATCCTACCCAGGAGATGACGAAAATGAGGCCCGTTCAAAACTATATATATATATATATATATATATATATATATATATATATATATATATATGTCTGTTAACACTCTAGAGGTTGCAATTTTTGTTTAATCGTCACCAAACTCGGTATTTGTTCGTTATATGTAAAAAGAAAGATCAAGTTCGTTAACGGCTGAAATTGGACCAGTGGGAGGGGGGAATTTCGAAATATCACCGTTACTGTACGTCGGATCGAAAAATTGTATAG
Source organism: Riptortus pedestris (assembly GCA_019009955.1). Lineage (NCBI taxonomy): Eukaryota > Metazoa > Arthropoda > Insecta > Hemiptera > Alydidae > Riptortus > Riptortus pedestris. Next base: position 85,452,252 of record CM032233.1, read on the forward strand.
AACCAATCTTATTGCAAATTAAATTTACTATAAATATTGTTATATACATTTATTCTCTATCTTGAATATTTACCGAAATATTTGCATTTTTATAAAGTGTAACGGACGAGCTATGGTCGCTTCTATTCGTTCCAGCCTAGTTCGGCCGTTTCCGTAACTGTTCAGCACTCGTATGGAGATTTCTCTATTGTATAACTTTACCTGAAAAATCTTCTTATTTTACGCAGCCCCTGCGTGACGGACTTTCTTTACCTCTTCTATTATTATATTTGTTATGTAATAAGTAACTGTAGCATAGGAGTCCTATTGTGATTATTAATAAAGGATTCACATAAAGACATTTTTGTTTTATTTTAGGGTTCCGTCAAGTATTTCACTTTCCAGTAGGGTCCCGTCACGAAAAACGTCCGTCACGCAGGGGCTGCGTAAACTAAGCAGATTTCCCGCGTGAAGCTATACAATAAAGAAATCTCAATACGAGAGCTGAACGGTTACGGCCGAACTAGCTTTTGGCGGGAAACGTTCGTTATCGGCCCACAATTAATAAAAATGCAAATATCTCTGTTAATATTCAAGATAGAGAATACATGTATAGAACAATATTTATAGTAAATTTAATTTTCAATAAGATTGGTTCTGTACAATTGTTTGATCCGACGTATGGTAACGGAGATATTTCGAATTTTCAAAAAACCTCCCCTCTAAACCCCCCATCTCCCTGGTCCGATTTTAGCCGTTAACGAACTTGATCTTTCTTTTTACATAAAAAGACTAAATATCGAGTTTGGTGACGATTAAACAATAATTGCGACCGCTAGAGCGGTAACAGACAAATATATAGATAGATAGATAGATAGATAGATACAGTTTTCAACGGACCTCATTTTCGTCATCTCCTGTGAGTAGGATCGATGGACATTTGAAGAAAAATTTCAAAAATCGCGTCATGAGTTCAACCTGAATAGCTGAAATCTGCTAAAACGTTTGAGAACGGCTGCTTTGAGGGGATATCGACCCACAGAGAAACTGATGAATGGGAGCAACAAGTGGTCAGACGGCCGTAGCTATTGTATTGATCAACAGGTACGCTGAGATACAATGGGTCTAGGAAACCTATCTACACTCATTCATCATTATCAAACAGCTTTCATTCACTAAACCAAGATGATGCATTTAGGTTAACAGATTTGCACGAACCACAAAATGCTGGAATGGAGGTTATACATAGCAGATTTCTCTTAAGGGAAATCGGCTATTGAGGTCTTACTCACGACGCGATTTTTGAAAAATATTTTCTCAAATGTCCTTTGATCCTACCCTAGTAATAATGAAAATGAGGTGCGTTCTAATTTATATATATATTTGTTAACGCTCTAGCGGTCGCAATTTTTGTTTGATTGTTATCAAACTCGACATTTAAACGTTTTATGTAAAAAGACAGATCAAGTTCGTTAATGGCTGTAATCGGACCAATGGGAGGGCGGGTATAGAGGGGAGGGATTTTCGAAAATTCGAAATATGTCCGTTACCATACATCGGATCAAAAAAATGAATAGAACCAATCATATTAAATATTAAATTTTCTATAAATATTTATTTTATTTATTTATACGAGATATTTGTATTTTTCAGTTTTCAGTCTTCAGCAAAACCCCACTTCTACTCATGTTACATAAATAATACTTTGTTATGTAATATACCATATTATTCGAAGCATAAATATCATAAATTGTTTTCGAGAGACCTTTATTATACAAGATAAATGCAAATATGTTTCGTGACCCCCCCCCCCTTCTCAAGTTCTTGGACTACTAAAATTTGATTGATTGAGATAAAAATTATTCTGATCCATTCTAAATTACAGTACTAGATATAGTAAATAGTTTTCAATAAAATTAATATGTTATATTCTGATATATATCTGTAACTGTTGGCACACGTTTCAGGTGCTTCCCGACTGGAAGTATCTTCTTATCGTTGCCAGAGATTTATCCAAATCCTATTTAGCAGATTTCCTTCAAGGGAAATTAGCTATTGAGGTTGTACTCATGACGCGAATATGTCCATCGATCCTACATAGTAATTGAAGAAGATCAGGTCCGATCAAAATTTAATATATATATATTTCTGTTGCCACTATAGCAGGCACAATTTTGGTGGTGTCGTTACCAAACTCAATACATAATCGTTTTATCCAAAAAGATAGATCTAGTTCGTTAACGGTTGAAATCTGACAGGAGGGAGGGGGCTTTAGAGGAGAATAATATCGAAATTTCGAAATATCTCCGTAATTATGCGTCAGATCGGAAACTTGTATAGAACTAATCCTATTGTAAAGTTAATTTCCTATAAATGTTGCTATATACATATTTTCTCTAATATGAATATTCACCGAGATATTTGGAATTTCTTGGTTTTCAGGCGTCAGTAAACCCCCACTACTACTCATCCCATATTAACAATAAGCTCTTATAACATGAACCTCTTTCTTCGAAGCTTAAATACTAAATATTGTTTTTATGAGATCTTTATTATGGCAGATACAAAGGAATTCGTTGTACGATGACGTCATCAATTACTATTTTACCTTCTCGTCTCGAAAATGCTTATTTGATCTATGCCATACTCGATATTTAACTGTCTTAGCCAACACTAAAGATGGTATCTGTAATTCGCAGAAATTTCAACAGGAATAAGGGGGGTTTAGAGAGAGGGAGGATTTGAAAATTCAAAATGCCTCCGTTATTATGAGTCGAATCGAAAAATGTTATAGAGCCAATCTTGTTGAAAAATTGATGCTCTACAATTGCTCTTCTATATATTTTTTTGTAACTCAAAGATTAAGTGAGTAATTCATACTTCCCTGTATTCAGTCAAAATATGTGGTGAGATATCAACCCCACTCCATTTGGTGGTATGTGGAGAGATATCAACAGTGTGTCATTCCAGCACGTGGGAAATCTGCTCAGTTTACGCAGACCCTGACTATTTGATCATGGCGACTAAATACAGGAACAGCTGGGACTACAGGAGGAAGGGAGGGCGTGGAACTGGTTATACAGATGTTCCCCAGGGGAGGTGTGTCTAATCACATCATCTGCATATCTGTCTCAACCAATGCTAGGCCTAAGGCTAGTAACGCCATTATTCCCTTTCATATGATTGGCTTATTCCATATCAGTTGCTAGTTCACTACAGATAAGTAATCATAGCTCTTCAGGCGAAGAAAGTACGTCACGCAAGTGGCTACGGGAACAAATCATATTTACCACGGGATGAGTCGGGACCGATAAATGTTATATAACCAATCTTATTGAAAATATAATTTTCGGTTATTGTAGTTTCATTGGCTGTCGTCTCGAATTTTAATGGACTTACACACTAGCAGTATTCCCGCAAGAGGGGAGGAATTTCGAAAATTATTAATATCTCCGTTATTAAGCGTCGAATCAAAATTTTGTGTAGAACCTATATTATTGTAAATGTAATGTTCTATAAATATTGCTATGTAATTTTTTCACTTTCTTTATTATTAACCGAGATATTTGCATTTTTTAGTTTTCGGCCTTCAGTAAAGCCCCACTCCTACTCATGTCATATTAACAATAAGCTATCATATTATGAAGCACATTATTTGAAGCCTAAATACCTAATATTGTTCAATCAGAACATGTCTTAAGATAAATGCAAATACGTGTCGCACGTGGGAAATCTGCTTACAACGCATCCCCGTGACGGAGGTTGTATTAGTAGATTTCCCTTAAGGAAAATCACTTATTGAGGTCGTAATCATGACCCGATTTTTGAAAACATTTCCTCAAATGTCCATGAATCCTACCTAGGAGATGTCAGAAAAAAGTCCGTCACGCAGGGGCTGCGTAAACTAAGCAGATTTTCCACGTGAAGTTATACAATAGATAAATCTCCATACGAGAGCCGAACAGTTACGGCAAATGGCCGAACTAGCTTTTGGCGGGAAATTCAGTCATCCGTTATCGGCCCACAATTTATAAAATTCGAAATATCTCCGTTACCATACATCGGATCGAACAATTGTATAGAACCAATCTTATCCCAAAAAACATGTACTATAAATGTTGTTATATACATATATTCTCTATCTTGAATATTAACCGAGATATTTGCATTTTTATTAAGTGTAACGGACGAGCTATGGTTCCCGCCAAAAGCTAGTTCGGCCGTTCCCATAACTGATCGGCACTCGTATGGAGATTTCTCTATTGTATAACTTTACGTGGGAAATCTGCTTAGTTTACGCAGCCCCTGCGTGACGGACTTTCTTTTAGCAGATTTCCCTTGAGGGAAATCAGTTATTGAGGTTGTACTCATGACGGAATATTCGAAATTTTTCTTCAAATGTCCATCGATCCTACCTAGTAGATGACGAAAATGAAGTCTGTTCAAATAGTATATTTATCTGTATATTTGTCTGTTACCGCTCTAGCGGTCGCAATTTTTGTTTGGTCGTTACCAAACTCGATATTTAGTCGTTTTATGTAAAAGGAAAGATCAAGTTCGTTAACGGCTGAAATCGTACCAGTGGGAGGGGTGGTTTAGAGGGGAGGATTTTTGAAAATTCGAAATATCTCCGTTAATATAAGTCGGATCGAAACATTGTATAGAATTCATCTTATTGTAAATTTAATTGCCTATAAATGTTGTTATATAAATATTTTCTCTAATATGAATATTGACCGAGATATTTGGGATTTCTTGGTTTTCAGCCATCAGTAAACCCCCACTCCTACTCATCTCATATTAACAATAAGCTGTTATAATATGAACCTCTTTCTTCGAAGCTTAAATACTAAATATTGTTTTCATGAGATCTTTATTATGGCAGATACAAAGGAATTCGTTGTACGATGACGTCATCAATTACTATTTTACCTTCTCGTCTCGAAAATGCTTATTTGATCTATGCCATACTCGATATTTAACTGTTTTAGCCAACACTAAAGATGTTATCTGTAATTCGCAGAAATCTCACCAGGAATAAGGGGGGTTTAGACAGAGGGAGGATTCGAAAATTCAAAATACCTCCGTTATTATGAGTCGAATCGAAAAATGTTATAGAGCCAATCTTGTTGAAAAATTGATGCTCTACAATTGCTCTTCTATATATTTTTTTGTAACTCAAAGATTAAGTGAGTAATTCATACTTCCATGTATTCAGTCAAAATATGTGGTGAGATATCAACCCCACTCCATTTGGTGGTATGTGGACAGATATCAACAGTGTGTCATTCCAGCACGTGGGAAATCTGCTCAGTTTACGCAGACCCTGACTGTTTGATCATGGCGACTGAATACAGGAACAGCTGGGACTACAGGAGGAAGGGAGGGCGTGGAACTGGTTATACAGATGTTCCCCAGGGGAGGTGTGTCTAATAACATCATCTGCATATCTGTCTCAACCAATGCTAGGCCTAAGGCTCGTAACGCCATTATTCCCTTTCATATGATTGGCTTATTCCATATCAGTTGCTAGTTCACTACAGATAAGTAATCATAGCTCTTCAGGCGAAGAAAGTACGTCACGCAAGTGGCTACGGGAACAAATCATATTTACCACGGGATGAGTCGGGACCGATAAATGTTATATAACCAATCTTATTGAAAATATAATTTTCGGTTATTGTAGTTTCATTGGCTGTCGTCTCGAATTTTAATGGACTTACACACTAGCAGATTTCCCGCAAGAGGGGAGGAATTTAGAAATTCTTAATATCTCCGTTATTAAGCGTCGAATCAAAATTTTGTGTAGAACCTACCTTATTGTAAATGTAATGTTCTATAAATATTGCTATGTAAATTTTTTCACTTTCTTTATTATTAACCGAGATATTTGCATTTTTTAGTTTTCGGCCTTCAGTAAAGCCCCACTCCTACTCATGTCATATTAACAATAAGCTATCATATTATGAAGAACTTTATTTGAAGCCTAAATACCAAATATTGTTCAATCAGAACATGTCTTTTATGTCTTGATGTAAATGCAAATACGTGTCGCACGTGGGAAATCTGCTTACTTAACTGGGGGTTATAAGGGAGGCCTGAAATTAAAAATAGCGATATTTCGTTCCCTATTGGGGTTTCGGCAAATATGCACATAACAAAAGTTGTTTATTTTGTTATTTAGAGAAACTTTTGTCATATACACTATCGTTATATACCGAAGTATAAAGGCGTTATATGCTAAAAATGATAGCGGGAGTCAATATTATTTGGCACAAAAGACTCAACCGAACTAAATAAAACACTCGGTATGTGTATGAGCACTAAGGCCTTCCTTAAAATAAGCCATACTAACATTTCTAGGGACGGGCAGGAGTAGGGGTAAGGGCGGCCTGAAATTAGGAACTCGTTTTCATTTATCCTTCAAACATAAAATTTCTATTCTATTAATCCCCAAAAGTTACCCTTCAAGGTTGGCTATTTCGGAAAATCATTACGTCGAGGAGGGAAGTGTAATTGTCCACATTGAAGTATTACTATCAAAATACCATCATTAGTCAGTCAAGAATGATTTCCCGGGCATCGCCGGGTACCTTAGCTAGTATATATATATATATATATATATATATATATATATATATATATATATATATATATTTATAATTTTGAACGGACCTCATTTTCGTCATCTCCTGGGCAGGATTGATGGACATTTGAAGAAATTATTCGAAACTCGCATCATGAGTACGACCTCAATAGCTGATTTCCCTTAAGGGAAATCTGCTAATAGCTGTATTTCGTTTTTTATTCGTTTTTCGGCAAATATGAACATAACAAAAGTTGTTTATTTTGTTATTTAGAGTAACTTTTGTCATATTCAGTTTTGTCTTTTAACAAAGTATAAACGAGATATATACTATAAAGTAAGGCCGGAGTCAACTATTTTATTAGGCGCTAGCGATTAAACCGAACTTAAAAAAACTCGGTATGTCAATTAGCATTAATTCTTCCATGATTATAAGCTATATTAAAATGTTTAGCTTAGAAGGGGAGTGGGGGTTATAAGGGAGGCCTGAAATAAAAATTCGCGATATTTCATTGTCTATTTGTTTTTCGATAAACATGCACATAACAAAAGTTGTTTATTTACATTAACTTTTGTTTTATACATTTCTCCAGAAACAATGTGTGGAGCAAGTAATTTGCTTAGAAATATTGATATGCTCAACAATTCATTCCAATTTGAACTATGAGGTACATCACCTGGAAAAATTAATTCAAATCTATTTTAATATTTTGTCCTTAATAACTGAAATCTATACATAATGCACAGGAGACGGGAAATATGACAATTGGTGGACAGTGAAGACTTACATAAAAACTTAATTTTATTATTAACAAATGCCAACAACGGGTATTAACCCTAAACACTGGGATGGGTAAATGTCAAAATAGTGTGCAAAGTAAAGCCTTTCCAAAAAAAATACCATCACCATTCAGCCACAAATCAATTCCCGGGCGAAGCCAGGTATCTGAGCTGGTATATATATAATTTTGAACGGACCTCATTTTCGTCATCTCCTGTCGATGGACATTTGAAGAAAAGAGAGAGGGAGGATTTGAAAATTCAAAATACCTCCGTTATTATGAGTTGAATGTTATAGAAATGTTATAGAGCCAATCTTGTTGAAATATCGATGCTCTACAATTGCTCTTCTATATATTTTTTTGTAACTCAAAGATTAAGTGAGTAATTCATACTTCCCTGTATTCAGTCAAAATATGTGGTGAGATATCAACCCCACTCCATTTGGTGGTATGTGGTGAGATATCAACAGGGATCATCCCAGCCCGTGGGAAATCTGCTCAGTTTACGCAGACCCTGACTAATTATGGCGACTGAATAGAGGAACAGCTGGGACTACAGGAGGAAGGGAGGGCGTGTAACTGGTTATACAGGTATTCCCCAGGGGAGGTGTGTCTAATAACATCATCTGCATATCTGTCTCAACCAATGCTAGGTCTAAGGCTCGTAACGCCATTATTCTCTTTCAAATGATTGGCTTATTCCATATCAGTTGCCAGTTCACTGGAGATAAGTAATCATAGCTCCTCAGGCGAAGAAAGTACGTCACGCAAGTGGCTACGGGAACAAATCATATTTACCACGGGATGAGTCGGGAACGATAAATGTTATATAACCAATCTTATTGAAAATATAATTTTCGGTTATTGTAGTATCATTGGCTGGCGTCTCGAATTTTAATAGACTTACACACTAGCAGATTTTCCGTAAGAGGGGAGGAATTTCGAAAATTCTTAATATCTCCGTTATTAAGCGTCAAATCAAAAATTTGTGTAGAACCTATCTTATTGTAAATGTAATGTTCTATAAATATTGTTATGTACATTTTTTCACTTTCTTTATTATTAACCGAGATATTTGCATTTTTTAGTTTTCGACCTTCAGTAAAGCCCCACTCCTACTCATGTCATGTTAAGTATAAGCTGTCATATTATGAAGCACTTTATTTGAAGCCTAAATACCAAATATTGTTCAATCAGAACATGTCTTTTATGTATTGAGATAAATGCAAATAGTGGGATATCTGCTTACTTAACGCAGCCCCGTGACGGAGCTTATATTTTAGCAGATTTCCCTTAAGGGAAATCACCCATTGAGGTCGTACTCATGACCAGATTTTTGAAAACATTTCCTCAAATGTTCATGAATCCTACCTAGGACATGTCAGAAAAAAGTCCGTCACGCAGGGGCTGCGTAAACCAAGCAGATTTCCCTCGTGAAGTTTTACAATAGAGAAATTTCACGCAGAGTCGAGCGGTTAAGGAAACGGCCGAACTAGCTTTTGGCGGGAACCATAGCTCGTCCGTTACACTTAATAAAAATGCAAATATCTCGGTTAATATTCAAGATAGAGAATAAATGTAGATAACAACATTTATAGTAAATGTTTTTGGGGATAAGATTGGTTCTATACAATTTTTCGATCCGATGTATGGTAACGGAGATATTTCGAATTTTGGAAAATCCTCCTCTCTAAACCCCCCAGCCGTTAACGATCTTGATCTTTCTTTTTACATAAAACGATACTGCTCAAAATGAATAGGGATATTGGTAGGTTGGTAGGTTTTGTGGTATTTATGGGGCCTAACATTTTTTTTTTAATTATAAATATCATTAATATTTAATAGAAATTATTGTCTTTTTCCCCCCATAAAAAAGTTATTTAATTAAGGTCGATTTAATTAAAATTAATAGGATAAGAAAAAAATAACCAATATCCCTATTCATTTTTGAGCAGTATATATATATATATATATATATATATATATATATATATATATATATATATATATAATTTTGAACGGACCTCATTTTCGTCATCTCCTTGGTAGGATTGAAGGACATTTAAGAACATTTTTGTAAATCGCGTCATAAGTACGACCTCAATAGCTGATTTCCCTTAAGAGAATCTGCTAAAATCGATTATTCGAACTATGTCCGTTAATATAAGCCGGATCGAAAAATGCTATAAAACTAATCTTTTTGAACATTTAATGTTCCACAATTCCTATTCTATACACTTTTTCGTAACTCCGATATTGAGCGAGTTATTTGTATTTTTTTTTTCAACCACCTGTAAAAGGTCAGTTCTACTTATCGGGCTGCCACTTTGAGAAACACCTCATGTTCAGTTTATATTTCAATTAATTTTTACAAGCGTTTATTACTACGGGAAAAATGGCATGGTGAGTCGGGATCATCAGCGTATCGTTCCGGCATGTGGGAAATTTGCTCAGTCTACGCAGATTTATTGTAACTCGTGTATTGAGAATGCAAATACGCTATAGAAAGAAACGGTGTGCCTTAGACCTAGTATTGTATGAGTATTGTGTTAGATAGAAGGTAGGTGAGGTGATTATCCACTCCCCTTCCCCTTCCCCTTGAGTATACCTGAATGACTAACGTTTTACCCCCACTCCTCCTCTAGTATTCAGCCGCCATAGAAACTGTTTGAAACCAAGGACCATATTTAACGAGGGGCTACCAGGCGCCCACGATCGCGGGTAGCCGAATGCTTCCGATCTTGCACGAATGTGACCGTATCTCATTCCCGCCTCTCTCTACAAGTGTCTAGCGTTAAACCACGCCCAGACAAAGAGTCCAATGGTAAAGCTCCTGAAAAGTAATCCGCATTAGCTTACTGTTATCCACATTTGTATGTAATTTGTTGATTTTCATGTGACATGAGTTTTTGTAGGGGTTTACTGAAGTGAAAACTAATAAATAGATATATCTCGGTTAATATTAGAGTTTGTGAACAAATGTATAAAACAATAAGTATATGAATCTACATTTTCAATAAGATTCGTTATATAACATTTGCAACTGATATATATGTTACGGTGAAATACCGAAATCTGGAGAATGTCGTCATAAGCCGATGTGATTGTCGACATACATCGTTGAGGGTATTTGGTGTATGTCGACATCAGTGTCGGCTCGTACCTAAAATTAGCGGGGGCGCTGCCCCAGAAAATTTTTGCCTTTGTTTTAAAATTGTGTAAAAGGAAACAAACATGTATAAAAAGAAAATTTATTCAGAAACTGGATAAAATCCTAAAAGAACAAAATCAAACATTTTTTACTTACTTTAACCTAATTTGTTACAGTTCAAGCTTAATCTATTCGGTCGGCACTGTGGGAAAGACAGTGCTCTCTATCCCTTGTGGAGCTTCCACTGAGGGCATGCGCACAACAGCCAAACACCTCGCAGCTGGAACTGTGAAGCGTACAGTTCCATAAAAAGATTTTTGTATCTTTTTCCATAAACTGGGGGATGGTTACTGCATTAAGCTTAAGGGTTATATATCATATAAGTATAAAGAAAGAATTAAAGAAAAACGGCTCATTATATTAAATGTTATAGATAATATCAAGTGGAAATTGGGGGTGCTGCAGTTCCACAGTGCCTATAAGCGAGTCGCCACTGGTCGACATTCACTGGTGCATGTCGACATATACCAGATTTCGGTCTTTCACGGCATCATATACACATCTACAGTGAATTAGTAAGCGTTATGGAAGAAACCAATTTTTGAAAGAGAATAATGGTGTTACGAGCCTTAGGTCTAGCATTGGGTGAGACAGGTAAGCAGATGATGTGATTAGACACACCTCCCCTGGTGAATACCTGTATAACCAGTTACACGCCCTCCCCACCTCCAACAGTCTACCTGTCTGCAGTCGCCGCCATAATCAAAACGTCCGTCATGCAGGGGCTGCGTAAACTAAGCAGATTTACCACGTGAAGTTTTACAATAGAGAAATTTCACGACAGCCGAGCAGTGAATGAAACGGCCGAACTAGCTTTTGGCGGGAAAGTCACTTCGTCCGCTAGCCGCTCAGATTTAATAAAAATGCAATTATCTCGGTTAATATTCAAGATAAAGAATAAATGTATACAACAATATTTATAGTAAATTTAATTTGTGATAAGATTGATTCTGTGCACTTTTTCAATCCGACGTATAGTAACGGAGATATTTCGAAATTTCGAAAATCCTGCCTTCTAAACCCCCCTCCCACTTGTCCGATTTCAGCCGTTAACGAACTTGATCTTTCATTTTACATAAATCGACTAAATATCGAGTTTGGTAACGATCAAACAATATATACAAATATATATATATATATATATATATATATATATATATATATATATATATATAAAATTGTCACCTCGGTCTGTACATTGATTTTATTCGGGAAATTTTACGATAACTTTTCGTTTCACATGTCATAGACACCTTAACTGCATTTTGTTTCTTTCGTAACTGTTTGTTTGTTTGTTTTTTACCTTTTCACGCATAAACGGCTGAACCGAATTTTATGAAACTTGGAATGTATATTACTACTAACCCAACTTAGACTTTAGGCTATATTAATATCCTCTGAGACGAACAGGAGTGGGGGTTATAAGGGAAGCCAGAAATTAAAAATAGCGATATTTCGTTTCCTATTAGTTTTTTGTCATATATGAACATAACAAAAGTTGTTTATTTTGTTATTTAAAGTAACTTTTGTTATGTACACTTTTTTCGTATACCGAATTATAAACGAGATATACGCTAAAACTTATAGCGTAAGTGAACAATTTTATTTTAGACAAAAGACTAAACCGAAATAAATAAAACTCTGTATGTGTATAAGCACTAACGCCTTCATTATAACAAGCCTTACCATCATTTCTAGGGACGGGCAGGAGTGAGGGTTGTAAGGGAGGGATGAATTTAAAAATAGCGGTATTTCGTTTTCTATTCGTTTTTCGGCAAATATGAACATAACAAAAGTTGTTTATTTTGTTATTTAGAGTAACTTTTGTTATATACACTTTTTTCGTATACCGAATTATAAACGAGATATACGCTAAAACCTATAGCGGAAGTGAACAATTTTATTTTAGACAAAAGACTTAACCGAAATAAATAAAACTTGGTATATGTATTAGTACTAACGCTTTCATTATAACAAGCCTTACCAAAATTTCTAGGGACGGGCAGGAGTGGGGGTTGTAAGGGAGGCCAGAAATTAAAAATAGCGGTATTTCGTTTTCTATTCGTTTTTCGGCAAATATGAACATAACAAAAGTTGTTTATTTTGTTATTTAGAGTAACTTTTGTTATATACACTTTTTTCGTATACCGAAATATAAACGAGATATACGCTAAAACCTATAGCGGAAGTGAACAATTTTATTTTAGACAAAAGACTAAACCGAAATAAATAAAACTTGGTATATGTATTAGTACTAACGCTTTCATTATAACAAGCCATACCAGCATTTCTAGGGACGGGCAGGAGTGGGGGTTATAAGGGAAGCCAAAAATTAAAAATAGCGATATTTCGTTTCCTATTAGTTTTTTGTCAAATATGAACATAACAAAAGTTGTTTATTTTGTTATTTAAAGTAACTTTTGTTATATACACTTTTTTCGTATACCGAATTATAAACGAGATATACGCTAAACCCTTTAACGGAAGTGAACAATTTCATTTTAGACAAAAGACTTAACCGAAATAAATAGAACTTGGTATATGTATTAGTACTAACGCTTTCATTATAACAAGCCATACCAGCATTTCTAGGGACGGGCAGGAGTGGGGGTTATAAGGGAAGCCAGAAATTAATAATATTGATAATTCGTTTCCTATTAGTTTTTTGTCCAATATGAACATAACAAAAGTTGTTTATTTTGTTATTTAAAGTAACTTTTGATATATACACTTTTTTCGTATACCGAATTATAAACGAGATATACGCTAAAACCTATAGCGGAAGTGAACAATTTCATTTTAGACAAAAGACTTAACCGAAATAAATAAAACTTGGTATATGTATTAGTACTAACGCTTTCATTATAACAAGCCATACCAACATTTCTAGGGACGGGCCGGAGTGGGGGTTATAATTGAAGCCAGAAATTAAAATTAGCGATATTTCGTTTCCTATTAGTTTTTTGTCAAATATGAACATAACAAAAGTTGTTTAAGTTCTTATTTAGAGTAACTTTTGTTATATACACTTTTTTCGTATACCGAAATATAAACGAGATATACGCTAAAACCCGTAGCGGAAGCGAACAATTTTATTTTAGAAAAAAAAACTAAACCGAAATAAATAAAACTTGGTATATGTATTAGTACTAACGCTTTCATTATAACAAGCCATACCAGCATTTCTAGGGACAGGCAGGAGTGGGGGTTATAAGGGAAGCAAGAAATTAATAATAGCGATATTTCGTTTCCTATTAGTTTTTTGTCAAATATGAACATAACAAAAGTTGTTTATTTCGTTATTTGAAGTAACTTTTGTAATATACACGTTTTACGTATACCGAATTATGAACGAGATATACGCTAAAACCTATAGCGGAAGTGAACAATTTTATTTTAGACAAAAGACTAAACCGAAATAAATAGAACTTGGTATATGTATTAGTACTAACGCTTTCATTATAACAAGCCATACCAGCATTTCTAGGGACGGGCCGGAGTGGGGGTTATAAGGGAAGCCAGAAATTAAAAATAGCGATATTTCGTTTCCTATTAGTTTTTTGTCAAATATGAACATAACAAAAGTTGTTTAAGTTCTTATTTAGAGTAACTTTTGTTATATACACTTTTTTCGTATACCGAATTATAAACGAGATATACACTATAAACTAAAGCGGGAGTCAACTATTTCATTGGGCGCTAACGATTAAACCGAACTTAAAAAAACTCGGTATGTCATTTAGCATTAATTCTTCAATGATTGTAAGCTATATATATGACAATTTGGAGGTCAGTGAAGATTTACATAAAAAATTAATTTTATTATTAACAAATGCCAACATCGGGAATTAACCCTAAACACTAGGACGGATAAATGTCAAACTATTGTGCAAAGTAAAGCCTTACCAAAAAAATGCCATCACCAATCAGCTTCAAATCGATTCCCGGGCGAAGCCGGGTATCTGAGCTAGTATATATATAAAATTGTAACCTCTGTCTGTGCATTCATTTTTTTCACGAAATATCACGATAACTATTCGTTTCACATGTCATAGACACCATAACTGTATTTTGTTTCTTTGGTGTCTGTTTGCTTATTTGTTTGTTTGTTAGTTACCTTTTCACGCATAAACGGCTGAACCGAATTTTATGAAACTTGGCATGTATATTACTACTAACCCAACTTAGACTTTAGGCTATATAAATATCCTCTGAGACGAACAGGAGTGGGGGTTATAAGGGAAGCCAGAAATTAAAAATAGCGATATTTCGTTTCCTATTGGTTTTGCGCCAAATGTGATCTTTACAAAAGTTGTTTATTTTGTTATTTAGAGTAACTTTTGTTTTATACACTTTTTTCGTATACCGAATTATAAACGAGATATACGCTAAAACCTATAGCGGAAGTGAACAATTTTATTTGGGACAAAAGACCCAACCGAAATAAATAAAACTCGGTATGTGTATAAGTACTAACGCCTTCATTATAACAAGCCTTACCATCATTTCTAGGGACGGGCAGGAGTGAGGGTTGTAAGGGAGGCATGAATTTAAAAATATCGGTATTTCGTTTTCTATTCGTTTTTCGGCAAATATGAACATCACAAAAGTTGTTTATTTTGTTATTTAGAGTAACTTTTGTACTATTCATTTTTGTCTTTTCACAAAGTATAAACGAGATATACACTATAAACTAAAGCGGGAGTCAACTATTTTACTGGTCGCTAACGATTGAACGGAACTTAACAAAACTCGGTATGTCAATTAGCGTTAATTCTTCCATGAACAATATTTGGCATTTAGGCAAGAAATAAAGTGATTCATGACATAAAAAATTAACTTTTAGTATGACAAATGAGTACATGGGGGGAATTAACCCTTCGAAAACTACAAAATACAAATACGGATAATATGTCGGTAATAATGTAAGCAAAGTAAAGGCCTAACAACAAATTTATAGAGCATTCATTTGCAATAAGATAAGTTCTATTCAATTTTTCGATCCCGCATAAAAAGCCGGAAGGTATCTATTAAAGTATATTTTCAAATTCTCCCCCTCTAAACCCCTACTCCCACTTGTCCGATATAAGCCGTTAGCGAACATGATCTTTATTTCAACATAAAACATTTAAATATCGAGTTTGGTAACGATCAAACAAAAATTGCGACCGCTAGAGCGATAACAGACAAATATATATAATTTTGAACGGACCTTATTTTCGTCATCTCCTAGGTAGTATCAATGGACATTTGTGGAACATTTTCAAAAATCGAGTCATGATTACGACCTCAACAACTGATTTCCCTTAAGGGAAATCTTCTAAAAGTATTTGCATACAATCCTGCATCCAGGCAGTTGTACTTCGCTTCAAACCCTCAAGCTTCAACACTTTTGATCATATTGGTTAACGTATTAGCAGATGTTTCTTACAAATCAGTTTGTTTATTTTGTTATTTAGAGTTTTGTTTTCCCTCAAATGTCATTCCTTTCGTATACCGGAATCGATATACCCGAGGATATGCCGCTAAAATTATAGCGGATAGTGATTTACAATTTATATATATATATATATCTAGATATATAATATATAAATTATATAACTCGGTATGTCTATATAATCACTAACGGCTTCAGATAATTACCATCGGGAATAGGGAACGGGCAGGAGATGGTATTTTTTTGGCAAGGCTTAATTTGCACAAAATATTTTGACATTTTCAGTGTTTTTCTAAATTCGTCGTTTCTGTGGATTTGTTAATAATAAAATTATTTTTTTTACAAAGACTTCACCTGTTCTACATATTGTCATATTTTCCGTTTCTGTGCATTATTCATGCATTTTTTGATTCTTTTCACTATTATAAGCACAAATATAATATAAACATAATTTATGAATTAGTTTTTTTTCCCGGTGAGGTACGATTCCAAAGAATTGTTGAGCAAATTTCACTAAATTATAAAATAAACCACTTTTTCCACTTTGCATATTTGCCGAAACCCCAATAGGAGACGAAATATCACTATTAGATTCCCTTAATGAGAAATCAGCTATTGAGGTATGAACTCATGACGAAGGAGTTTTGAATCCCGAAAACTACAAAATACAAATGTCCTCGGATAATTACCCAAGGATATGAAAATGAGGTCCGTTCAAAATTACATTTGCAATATTATATCTATATATATATGTTTTCGATCCGACGCCATAATATACGGAGTTATTATATATATTTTCAATATATCTTGGTCTGTTAACGCTACTAGCGTGTCGATATAAAGCCGGTTAGCGAACATTGTTTATTTCAACAATACCAAACATTTAAATATAGGTTTTAACGTAAAAAGAGAGCGATAACAGTCATTATATTAAATTTTGAACGGACCAGTTTTGGGGGGGGTAGTTTTTGGACAAAATTTCAAAAATCGAGTCTGATTACTATACGTCATCGAAAAAAACTGATTTCCCTTAGGGGAAAAATCTTCTAAAAGGATTTGCAAATTAAATTTACTATAAAGGTTTGTTGTATCCCTTTCGCTTCAAACTAAAGCTTCAACACTTTTGATCATAGTGTATTAGTATTGCAGATTTCCCTTGGATCAGCTATTCGGACTTTCGTAGCTCATGACGCCGAGTTTGACTTTCCTCAAATGTCCATCGATCCTCAGGAGATGACGAAAATGAGGTCGTTATACAAATTTATATATATATCTACTCGTATTATATATATATATATATATATATATATATATATATACTAGCTCAACTTCACCCGCTTCGTGGAAATTCATATGAACTTAATAGATTTATTTTTTTGGCAGGCTTTGACGAACAATATTTTACATTTACCCTCCCTTACAATACCCGTCCCTAGAATTTCTGTGGGATTTGTTAATAATAAAATTATTTTTTTATGCTATGATTCACATAACCATTTTGGGTCATATTAGTTCCGTTTCCTGGTTTATGCATTGATTTGAAATTAAGCACAAAATATGAACTTACATTTGAATCACTTTTTGGCGTATAAACCGCCTTTATAATTAGTATACACAAAAGTGTATATGACAAAAGTATCTCTCCTAAAGAACAAAATAAACCACTTTGTATGTGCATATTTGCCAAAAAACCCCAATAGGAGAAACGAAATATCACTATTTTAATTTCAGGCCTCCCTTTAAACCCCCCATCCTGCCCTATTGAGGTCGTAGGAAATGACGCGAGTTATTGATAGAAAAAGTTATCGAATCCTACCCAGAGATGACGAAAACATACCCAGTTTGGTTTAGTTCGGTTGAGTCTTTTGTCAAGTAAAATTGTGGACTTCCGCTATAGTTTTTTAGGCGTATAACTCAATTTATACTTCCTATAACGGCAAAAATGTATATAACAAAAGTTACTCTATAACAAAATATATAGTTCATATTTGCTGAAAACCCTAGGAAACGAAATATCGCTATTTTTAATTTACCAGCCTCCCATATAACCCCCCACTCCTGTTCGTAAAAAGAGAGTTCAAGTTCGTTACAGCCTAAAGTCTAAGATTGGGTTACCAGTAGTAAATTTTTGAAAATTCAAATATCGGTTCCGTTTCTATACGTGAAAAGGTAATCAAACAAACATAGAACAATAAACAAACACAACAAATAAACAAACAAACAAACAAAACAGACACCAGAATTGTTAAACAAAATTTATGGTCTCTATCTGACATTAAACTGAAAAGTTATGGTGAAATTTCGCGAAAAAAATCAATGTACAGACAGAGGTTACTTTTTATATATACGTTAGCTGTTAGCCGGACTTTCGCTCGGGAAATCACTTGAGGCTGAATGGTGAAGGTATTTTTGTAGCATCTTTTACATTGCACCTCCCGTGACATAGGTCCCATTTTATAGGATTGACTTATACTACGCCGTTGTCGTGATTTGCTAATAATAAATTATTTGTTTCGATAAAACTTCGATATTTGTATATTTCCCGTCTTAGTATACGCTGTAAATATGGTGAATTTTTATTTCAGGCCTCCCTTATAACCCACCCTCCCGTTCCTAAACCTAAAAATTTTTTTTTTTTTTTTTTTATATATTATAATCATGAAAAACTTTAGTGCTAATTCACATAACCGAGTTTTGTTAAGTTCGGTTGACACCCATTACTGCCCCGCTAACGTTTAACGTATAACTCATTTATAATTAGGTATACGACAAAAGTGTATATAACAAAAGTTACTCCAAAGAACACAAATAAACCAACTTTTGTTATGTTTTTATATTTGCGGAAAAACCAATAGGAAAACGAAATATTGCTATTTTTTAATTTCAGGCTTCCCTTATAACCCCCACTTCCCTGCCCGTCCCTAGAAATGTTGGTATGGCTTATTAATAATGAAGACCTCACTGCAAATTTAATACCATTTGGTTATTTAGTTCGGTTGAGTCTTTTGTCCGGCCAAATAACTAATTGTGGACTTCCGCTATAATTTTTAGCGTATAAACGCATTTAAACTTCGGTATACGCCAAAAATGTATATAACAAAAGTTACTCTAAATAACAAAATAAACAACTTTTGTTATGTGCATATTGCCTGAAAACCTATAGAAAACGAAATATCGCTATTTTTAATTTCAGGCCTTTCCTTATAACCCTTCCTGTTCGTCTCAGAGAAAATTAATAACACAGCCTAAAGTCTAAGTTGGGTTAGTAGTAATATACATCCCAAGTTTCATAAAATTCGGTTCAGCCGTTTATGCGTGAAAAGGAACAAACAAACAAACAAACAAAATAAACAAACAAACAAACAAACAAACAAACAAACAAACAGACCATACACAAAGAAACAAAATGTAGATATGGTGTCTATGACATGTGAAACGAAAGTTATCGTGAAATTTCGCGAAAAAAATCAATGTACAGACAGAGGTTACAATTTTATTATATATAGATAAGATATATCTATATATATATAATGGTGAAGGTATTGTAACCTCCGTCTGTACATGGCTTTTTTTTGCGAAATATTTGACATTTACCCGTTTTCCCAGTGTCATAGGATTGATAACCCGTCGTTGTCGTGGATTTGCTAATAATAGTTTATGTTTGTTTGTTTGTTATTTGTATATTTGTCTTATTTGTTTATTTGAATTTTTATTTCAGAGTTCGCCGGCTTTTTAATCCCGTTCCTAAACTGACCTGAAAAAATTTTATGATAACTTATATATCATGGTATAATTACATAGCCCAAGACTTAGACTTAAGTTCGGTTCACTAATTATCTAAAGTTTTAACGTATAACTCATTTTTACTTAAACGAACAGTGTGTATATAAGGGACAAAATTACAAAATAACAAAAATAAACAACTTTTGTTATGCATTTATATTTCAGCAAAATGCAACCAATAGGCAAATATTGTTTATTTTGTAAATTTAGAGTAACTTTTGTTATGCACTTTGCCGTATACGAAGTATAAATGAGTTATTATTATAAGGCGCTAAAAACTATAGCGGGAGTCCACAAATTTTATTTGGCACAATAAAAGACTCCCGAACTAAACCAAACTTTTTTTAATACTAACGATTTTTAAACTTCGGTATACATACAACATTTCTAGGGAACGGAGTGGGGGTATAAAGGCCTGAAATAACAAAAAATAGCGATATTTCGTTTCCTATTGCTTTTGCAGAAGCAAAACCAATATGCAAAACAAATAGTTTTATTTTGTAATTTCAGAGTACTTTTATATGCCCCCACTTTTGCCGTATCAGAGAAGTATATAAAGTCTAAGTTGTTTAGTACGCTAATATACTCCCAAGCGGAGATTCACAATTTTATTTGGGTAACAAAAAAACTACAAACAAACAAACAACAAACAAACAAACTAAACTCGCCTTGTGAAACAATACTAACGAATACAAGAAAAGCCAAACAAAATGTAGATATTTCTAGGACATGTGAGGGTTATGGGACCCCTGAAATTTCGCGAAAAATAATAGCGAATTTCTTCCTATTTCTTTTTCAGATAGATATATCACATAACATAAAATTGTTTGTTTATTTGTTATTTAGAGAAATTTGCTCAACACTTTTCGTTTCAATATAGAACTACCAGGTACCTCACCTGAAAAATTCGTTTTTCAAATGTATGTCAATATTTTCTCTTAAAATTCAAATCATAATGCACAAGTTTACGGGTTTGAGACAGTGTTACCTTTTCATGCATAAACGGCTGAACCGAATTTTATGAAATATTAATGTATATTAACTACTAGCAACGACAGGCTATATTAATAAACTCTAAACGAAACGGGGAGTGTCCAAAATATTGTGCAAAGTAAACCCCTTGGCCTGAAAAAAAAAAAAAAAAATACAATATTTCACCTATTGCTTTTTCAGCAAATTAATTGCACATAGGCAAAAAGGGGTAATCTGAGTAACTTTTGTTATGCATTATATTTGTATATAATTGTTATACGCTCTAGCGGTCACAATTTTATTTGGCATCGTTTACCGAACTAAACCAAATGCGTTTTTACGTAAAAGAGAGATCAAGTTCGTTAATGGCCATGAAATCGGACCAGTGGGAGGAGTGGGGGTTTAAGGGATTTTGAAAATTCAAAATATCTGATTATTTCGTTTCCTATTGCTTCAGCAAATGCACATAACTTATTGTAAAAGTTGTTTATTTTGTATTTAATATATTTGTTATATGCATTTTTGCCGTATGAAGTATTAAATGAGTTATTGCTGTATAGTGTGGTGGAGAACCCCGCCAATTTTACTCTCTGGCACGAAAAGACTCAACCGTTTCCAGAACTATTCGTCCCTCGCGTGAATAATTTAAAGATTTCCTTCCTACTACATTTTATTAGCAGGATTTCTCTCTGATATTAAAAATCACGTGGAAAATCTTCGTTAGTTTCCTATTTCTGCGCACCTGCACGGACTTTTTTTTTTTTTAATTTTATTTGCAGAAATGTTGTCAACGTTTTTGAACTACCAGGTACCTCACCTGAAAAAATTTAGTTAACGCTATGTCAATATTTTCTTTTTAATTTAATCTATGCATAATGCAGATTTACCCTTAACGGGAAATCAGCTATTGAGGACAGTGAAGGTCAATGAATATTACGGATTTTTTAAAATAAATTTTCAAATCCATAGCAACGATCCTACTATAATAAACTCTAAATAGAAATGTTCAAACTATTTATATATATATTTATACCATATTAAGTATTATATATATCTATATATATATATATATTTGTCTGTTACCCGCTCTAGCGGTCACAATTTTTTTTGATCGTTACCAAACTTCCATATTTAAGCGTTTTATGTAAAAAGAAGATCAAGTTCGTTTAATGGCTGAAATTGGACCAGTGGAGGGGCGGTCTCTTCTATTCTTCCAGCCGAAAGCTAGTTCCTGGCCATTTCGTGAACGTTCGGATTTTTGAGAATTCGTAAAATTGTATCTCCTATTGGTATTATGCGTCACAGCCAGCTGGTGACGGTCTTTTGAAAATAACTCTAGTAAATCTTATAAAAATTTAGTAACCTGTATCTTGACAAAACTGTTAAGATTTCATTTGTATTGTGTGTGTGGTCACCATCCTAACCTTCCCCGGACCCCCCTCCCCGACTAAAATGCTCTGGTGTTACAGAAACCCAAGTACTGGTTTGTAAATATATTTAGAGATATATATATATAAATATATATATATATAATTATATTATTGTATTTTCCTTCGTGAAGTAACCATACAGGAGCTTAATTTGCCAGTCCTGCGTACATCCATTTTTTTTTTACATATCACGGGCTTGATACATATCATATGTTTTTTTTAATACATTGAAAACAAATTATTAGAATAAATTTTCTTTTGAAGTGAAAACTTCTTAGGCACGTTGTGCACCCCGTAAGGAAATCAGCTATTGAGAGGAGACGGAAAAAAGTATGAAATCGCGACACACCGCCACCGCACGTCCACCGATCCTAAGTTTCCTAAGGAAGCATGACGAGAGAGGAAAAAAAGTATGAAATCGCGTGCCACCGCCACCGCTTGTACTATAGGTATATATATAATAATATATGGTATATATTTATATAATCATTTTGTTTATTTACAATTAGCGGTGAAAACTTTTTAGGCACGTTGCACCCCGTAAGGAACTCGTTTTTAGCGGAGAGGAAAAAAAATGAAAGTTCGTGACACCCGCCTGAAAGACCGCTATACTATGGTCTCATCTACGTTCCAAAATAGTTCGGATTTATACCTAATCGTATAATCTCTATTGTATCATGTTAGTTTAACACAGCCACTGCGTGAAGTGAAAACTCTAGTCAATCTTTAAATGTTAGTAACCGTTATAGGAAGCAAATTGCGGGATTTGAGAAAAAAATGCACCATCCACAAAACTTCCGCCCCCCTCCGACTAGTATCAACTCAAAGCTAAAGGAGCTTCTTTTCTTCAGACGCTCCTGAACCAAATTAGCTAGAGTTTTCCGTTCGCATACCATTTTAAAAACAAAACCAGCATCATTTCGTAATTATTATTGTTTTATTTCCTTCGTAAGTAACCATACAGGAAGTAGTTAATTGCCACACGTTTTACATATTTGTACATATCATGAATATTTAATACCACTGTTTTTTTTAAATACATTGTACAAATTATTAGAAAAATAAATTTTTTTGAAGTGAAAACTTCTTTAGGGTGATGATGCTGGCAGGTAAGGAAGCATTTGCGGGAGAGGTTTAAAAAAGTATGAAATCGCCGATAGCTAGAAAGGTTGATGGAAGCATTTGCGAGATGTAAAAATTAAACTTATTTCGCGATGTACCGCCACCGCTTGTACTAATTCTGAAATGTAAAATTCATTTTATTTTAAAATAACTGAAATAAATTATGTATAGTATTTTATACAATTGTAAAGTGAAAAACTTCTTTATATTTGTGCATATGAAGCATTTGAAAAAATTATTACTAATCGTGACACCGCCACCGCCACTAGTACTAATTTTTTAGAAATAAAAATCATATGGTTTTTAAAATAACTAAAATCATTTACTAGTTTATTTACAATTGAAGTAAAAACTTCTTTATGGCACGTTGTGCAATAAAAGCATTTGCGTATGAGGAAAAAAAAAATTTTTTTTCGCGACAATATGCCATTGAGTACTCAACTCAAAGCTAAAGATTCTTTTCTTCATACTCCTGAACCCAAATTAGCTAGAGTTTTTTTTCATACCAGGAAAGTTTTAAAAAGAAGGACAAAAACCAGCATCATTTCGTTTCACAGATACTATATATTACCATTTTTATCATAGATATTAATCCCGAATTTAAATAATAATATTTAAATATAAATTCGAGATCAAAACTGTTTCTGTTATTTAGCTACCAATATACCGATTGTAATCAAGTATTTAGAAATTGGTGATCGAATGCTCAGTGATGATGTTCTGCAAGAGTTGTTGAAATTTTGGATAGAAATTGATTTTTATGATGTTACTAAACTTATTTTTGTAAAGCATTTTGTAATAATTCTGAAATGTAATTTTTTTTCTTTTATCGTAAAATAACGAAATAATTAATGTATTGTATTTAAAAAAATGAAACAATTCGTGGTACATTAAAATCAATATTATTTAGATTTCATTTTTTCATGTAAATATAGAACATCCGTTACTATATAAATAAATATAAAAATAATAAAATAAAATTCGTAAAAAAAATTTCTCTAATGCAAAATTGAGCAAATCAGAAGCTAAAGGAATTTTCTATTCTACGTACAAAAGTCCCCTGACTGCTTTTTTTTTTCAACAGGAAAAAAAAGAAGACAAACAAATTTAGGTTTCATCGATGAATTAAAAAAAAATCAAATTAACAGTAGTGGAGTTTTAAATATATTATTACAGATATGCAATAAGCAAATTTTAGCAGAAATTTCCTACTAAAATAACTCATCGCGAAATGTCATCGATCCTACCCAGGAATACGAAAATGAGGTCCGTTCAAAAACAATAAATAATATATTTGTCTGTTAATGCTCTAGCGGTCGCAATTTTTTTTTTTGATCGTTACGAAACTCGGTATTTAACCGTTAATTTTTGTTTAAAAAGACAGATCAAGTTCGTTAATGGCTGAAATCGACCAGTGGGAGGGGGGGGGTTTAGAGGGGGGATTTTCGGAAATTCAAAATATCTCCGTTACTATGCATCGGTCGAAAAACGTAATAAACCAAATCATGAAAATTGCAAATTAAATTTACTATAAATATTGTTATATACGTTTATTCTCTATCTCGAATATTATCCGAGATATTTGCATTTTTCTGTATTCTCGTATGGAGATTTCCCTATTGTATAACTTTACTTGAGAAATCTGCTTACTTTACGCCGCCCCTACGAGACGGTCATTTTAGCAGATTTCCCTTCAGGGAACTCAGCTATTGAGGTTGTAATCATGATGCGACTTTTTTTTGAAAACTTTCATTAAAATGTCCATCCGAATCCAAACCCAGAGATGTTATCGAGAATAAATGTAATTTATATATTGTCTGTTAACGGTCCAGCGGTCGCAATTTTTTTTTGATCGTTACGAAATCGATATATAAATTAACCGTTTTATGTAAAAAGACAGATCATAGTTCGTTAATGGCTGAACGAAATCGGACAGAGGGGGGCTTAGAGGGGGGATTTTCGAAAATTCAAAATATCTCCGTTATTATGCATCGGGTCGAAAACGTGAATAGAACCAATCTTATTGCAAATTAAATTTACTATAAATAGTTATATTAACATTTAGATTCTCTATCATTGAATATTGTCTAACCGAGTAGTTTTGCATTTTTATTATAGTGTAACGGACGAGCTACTGGTTCGAACGCTATTTCGGCCGTTTCCGTACTGATCGGCACTTGTATGGAGATTTCACTATTGTATAACTTTACTTGGGAGATCTGCTTAGTTGAAGCAGCCCCAGCGTGACGGACTTTTTTTTATATTTTTATTATTTCATCTCATTTAAGAACTACAAAAGCACAACCGACTCGAGTTTCACCCTTGCTGTCATATGCATGCTTGTTTCGGCATTATCGAAGGGACAAACAAATAGTTGGATATAATGAAGGATGTAGTCCTTTCTTCAAGAAAATTATAGACAATTCTTTCTATTTGTTCGGGCTATTATATATCTGTATACATATATATATATATATATATATATATATATATATATATATATATATAAAAAGTATAACCCCTATACATTTCTGAAATTTCACAATACAAACCTTTCGTTTCAATGACATAGGCATTAATCTGCAATTTACTTTGTTGTTCACCAGTCAAGCATAAACGGCTGGGAATTTGATGAAACTTGGTATGTATTTTTACGTGCATTTCAAGCCATAATTTTAGGCTTTAGACCTTATTAAGTTATTGTTAGGTTCGAATAATTGTCGAGATAAAAATAAGGAGTCCTTAAACTATATTATTATGGAGTTATTAATGTATCCAACAATTTAAAAATGGCTTATTCTTATTCTTTTTCGCCAAATATGCACGTAACAAAAGTTGGTTATTTTATTATTTAGAGTAACGTTTATTATATACACTGTGTCAGCTATACCAGTAATAGTAATATATTGAGTTTGCTCCCAAATATTTATTAAAACTATAGGGGCACAACTCTTTCCAATTTGAACTACCACGTACCAATGGATCAACCCGAACTAAACAAAACTCGGTATGTGAATCAGCACTAACTCTTCCATGATAACAAGCTGTACCAACATTTCTAGGGGCGAACAGGAGTGGGGGCTGTAAGGTAGGCCTGAAATTAAAAATTGCGATATTTCGTTTCCTATTGGTTTTTCGGCAAATATGCACATATCAAAAGTTGTTTATTTGGTTAACTAGAGTAACTTTTGTTATATTCACTTTTGTCGTATAAAAAAGTATAAACGAGATATACAATAAAAACTAAAGCGGGAGCCAACTATTTTATTGGGCATTAACAATTGAACCGAACCTAACAAAACTCGGTATGTGAATTAGCATTAATTCTTTCATGATTATAAGCTTTATTAAAATGTTTAGGTTCGAACGGGTGTGGGAGTTATAAGGGAGGCCTAAAACAAAAATTAGGGATATTTCAAACGTGCATATAACAAAAATTGTTTACTTTCTTATTTAGAGTTACTTTTGTTTTATACATTTTTTCGTATATCAATGTATGAAGCAAGTAATTTGCGTAGAAATATTGATATACTCAACAATTCTTTCCAATATGAACTACCACGTACCTCACCTGGATCAATTAATTCACATCTATGTTAATATTTTATCCTTAATAATTCAAATCAATGTTGTTTAATGTACGCCGGTAACAGATTGCACCAAGTAAAGTATTCTGCTCCCCCCCCCCTTGTCTTCTCCCAAATATTTATTCATGAGAAACGCCAGTTTGCCCTAAGTGTATTAAATACTTATATATTATATTTAATTAAAACGTGAACACTTTTGATACGATATAAACCCTAAACACTGGGACGGAGAATGTCAAAATATTGTGCAAAGTAAAGCCTTGCCAAAAAAAATGCCATCTTCATTCAGCCTCAAATGAATTCTTAGGCTAAGCCGGTTAGCTAAGCTAGTATATGTATTAAAGTCCGTCATGCAGGGGGCTGCGTTACATTTAGCAAATTTCCAAGAAGTTCAGTATGGTAGTGCGCAGCACGAAGAATATAGAATAGATAGAAACAGACGAGAGACGACACAGTAACTGAAACGGCCGAACTAGCTAGCCGGAAACTCACGACTACAACCGAAGTTAGCCGAACTCATCATGTCCGTTACGCTCAATAAAATGCAAATATCTCAGTTAATATTCAAGATAGCGTATAAATGTATACAACAATATTTATAGTAAATGCGATTTGCCATAAAATCGATTCTATACATTTTTCGATCCGACGTATAGTAACGGAGATATTTTGAAATTTCGAAATTTCCCCCTCTAAACCCCCCCCCATTGGTCCGATTTCAGCCTTTAACGAACTTCACCTTTATTGTTACATAATTTAACTATTAAATATACCGGAGTTTGGGTGACGATCAAAGCAAAAATTGCGACCGCTAAGGGAAATCTGCTAAATATATATGGATACGTTTAGTGATTATGGCGGCTGACATTTTCGTCATCGCCCTGGGTAGGACTACTGGAGGGGTGGGGAAGCAGGTTATACTGGTATGCGCGGGGAGGTGTGTCTAATCGTCTAAGCTGCTTACCTGCCTTATCCAATCCTAGTCCTAATGCACGCAACGCCCTTATTCTCTGTCATTGCTTTCTCCTATATCGCTTAAGGATTCTATGTAGCTGCAGGGCCCCCGCTACCATATGTGCAAACTGTGCAATGCACACGGGCGCCATTCTTTAGGAGCGCCAAAACCAAGGGCCCAAAAAAAAAATGTTGATTTTATTCTGTTTATTTCATTTTGATATTTTAGTCTACAAATGAATATAGCTTTAAAAGTTCAGTTCTTTTTTTATGGTAGGTAGGTGCTGGAAATATAGCAATATTCAAGATATATATATATATATATATATATAAAAAGTTAATATATTATATTAGTCGTCCATCGCAGGGGCTGCGTAAACTAAGCAGATTTCCCACGTGTAGTTATACAATAGAGAAATCTCCATACGAGAGCCGAAAGTTGCGGCAAAGGGCCAAACTAGCTTTTGGCGGGAAACAGTCATCCGTTATCGGCCCAAATTTAATAAAAATGCAAATATCTCGGTTAATATTCAAGATAAAGAACAAATGTATAGAACAATATTTATAGTAAATTTAATTTGCAATAAGATTTGTTTTATACAGTTTTTCGATCCGATGTATAGTAACGGAGATATTTCGAATTTTCGAAACCATTCTAAGCTCTAAACTCACCCCCCCATTGGTCCGATTTCAGCCGTTAACGAACTTGATCTTCCTTTTTACATAAAATTAACTATTAAATACCGAGTTTGGTGACGTCAAACAAAAATTGCGACCGCTAGAGTGTTAACAGACAAATATATATATAGTTTTGAACGGACCTCATTTTCGTCATCTCCTGGGTAGGACCGATGAACATTTCGTGTCATGAGTTCGATCTCAATAGGCGATTTCCCTTAAGGAAAGTCTACTAAAATATAATACGATTAGTTCGATACAATTTTTTGATCCGACGTATGGTAACGGAGATATTTCGAATTTTCGAAAATCCCCCCTCTAAACCCCCACTCCCACTGGTCCGATTTCAGCCATTAACAAACTTGATCTGTCTTTTTGCATAAAACGTTTAAATATCGAGTTTGGTAACAATCAAATAAAAATTGCGACCGCTAGAGCGTTAACAGACAAATATATATATATATTATACATATATATATATATATTGATATATATATATATTGAACGGACTCATTTTCGTACTTTCCCTGGGTAGGATCGATGGAATATGTTGAAGAAAATTTTCGAAAATCGCGTCATGAGTACGACCTCAATAGCTGATTTCCCTTAAGGGAAATCTGCTAAAAGTTTATAGAACTAATCTTAATGTAAATTTACAATAAATCAATTGACAATAAATGTTCTTATATACATATTTTCTCTAAGATTAATATTAACAGAGATCAGTAAACCACCACCCCTACTCATTTCCTAATATCAATAAGCTGTTATAACAAACCTCTTTATTCTAAGCTTAAATTCCAAATATTGTTTCCATGGGACCTTTATTATGCGAGATACATGCAAATTCGTTATGCGATGACGTCATCAATTCAGGTATTACGTTCTTGTCTCGAAAATATTCATTTGAGCCACGTCATGCTCGTTATTTAACTGTTTCAGTAAACACTAAAGATCATATCTTTAATTCACAGAAATCTCACTAGGAATAAAGGGGGGGAGGGTTAGAGAGGGGGGGGGATTCGAAAATTCAAAATATCTCCGTTATTATGAGTCGAATCGAAAAATGTTATAGAATCAATCTTGTTGAAATATTGATGCTCTACAATTGCTCTTCTATATATTTGTTTGTACCTCAAATATTAAGCGAGTGATTCGTACTTTCCAGTATTCAGTCAGAATATGTGGTGAGATATAAACACTCATCAGATTTATGATGATATAAACAGATCATGTTTACGATTTGCTAAAATCGGACCAGGAATAGGGGGGGGGGTTAGAGGAGGGGAACTATTAAAGCTCTACACTTGTTGCTCTATGCATTTTTTCGTAACTCAAGTTCTAACCTTATTCGTACGTTCTTTTTTTCAGCTTTCAGTAACACTTCCCCCTTATGCTCATCGGTTTTTTTCCCCATAGAAATAGAGAATATGTGGCGTGTTGAGATCACGTGTGTTATATCAGTACGTGAGAAATCAGCTTACTTTACGCAGCCCCTTAGATTTTAGCAGATTTCCCTTAAGGGAAATCAGCTTTTGAGATTGTACTCATGACAGAATTTTCGAAATTTTTCTTCAAATGTCCATCGATCCTACCTAGTAGATGACGAAAATGAGGTCCGTTCAAAACTGTATATATATATATATATATATATATATATATATATATATATATATATATATTTGTCTGTTACCGCTCTAGCGGTCGCAATTTTTGTTTGATCGTTACCCAACTCGATATTTAGTCGTTTTATGTAAAAAGAAAGATCAAGTTCGTTAATGGCTGAAATCGGACCAGTGGGAGAGGGGGTTTAGAGGGCAGGATTTTCGAAAATTCGAAATATTTCCGTTACTATACGTCGGATCGAAAAATTGTATAGAACCATTCTTATTACAAATTAAATTTACTATAAATATTGTTGTATACATTCAATATCTTTAATATTAACCGAGATATTTGCATTTTTCAGTTTTCAGCCATCAGCAAACCGCCACTTCTACTCATGTTACATAAACAATACTCTGCTACATAATAAATCACATTATTCGAAGTTTAAATGCCAAAAATTGTATTGAAGGGAGCTTTATTATACGAGATACATGCAAATATGTCCTGGTGACCCACCCCCCCGTTTTAAGCTTTTGGACTACAAAAATTCTGACTCATTATTGATTACAGTACTAATTATAGTAAATAGTTCTCAATAAAATTAATATGTGATATTCTGTTATATTTCAGTAATTGTTTTTCTTTCCGGTGTGAGGCAGGCAAACCAGTTTGTTTACATTTCTAACCCAACGCTTCCTGTCCGTCGGCAGGTTATTGAAATTGAAAACATTTCTTATTTCCGATTGTATTTATTCACGGTGCTTTTGTGTTACCAGTATGTAGATTTATCTATTACTAAACTTCACAAGGGAAATCAACTTAGTTTACGCAACCCTGCGTGACGGACTTTTTTTGGGTTATGCGAGATACTTGGAAACGAGGAGATTTCACACACTCCAGTGTTGGGCATAATCATAATCTTAATCACGATAACAATAACAGGCTTTTGGGGTATCATTACTATTGTAATCACAGATGTTGGAGTTGCCATTAAGAATACGATTATAATTGTAAACACAGGTGGCTTAAAAATTACACTCCTAATAACGTTTTTAATCATGCTACACTTGCTATCACACTTTGGTTTATGCTTACACGCGTAATGCTACTTCTTCTTTTCGCTACTGTCAACTGTACTACAGATTTTCCTGTGGTAGGACTATTATTATATACTATAATCACAGAAATGATATATGGCAAATAACAACACCAGAAAAAAATTAAATCTGGTAGCCCATTCCATAAAAACTCAGTTGATTAAAGAAAAATATCACAGGAATAGTTCCAGGGGTAAAACTGCTTTGTATTTTATAGCCACGTACAATTTTTCAAAATTTGTTAACAAGAAATCATGAGTAACATTTATTTCTTTATTCGTTTTAGTTAATTTTTTTCACATATGTAGCTAATGAGGTAGACACCATCACACGATTTTTCGAAAAATTCTCTTTGCTGATCCTAATTAGTAGATACATCTGGTGGTCGTTCAAAATGTGTTATAGTATATATATATATATATATATATATATATATATATACATATATATATTTAAAGGAGTTCGGCTATCTGCTCCAGCGGTTTGGTTTTTTACTGATTTACGGATTTCCCTTAAGGGAAATCTGTTAATATTGTGAAGATGCTGGGCTAGGGGGAGGGATGGAGGCTCCACACCTAGTTCCAAGACCTGCCACTCCAGCGCCACCTCACAGCCACACTCATCTTCAAATGAATGTGCATATTTACCTCCCTCACATTAGGAATTTTCTAAAATATGCTCAAAATCACTAAAAATTTTCACTCAGTGGACAATCCTTTCCTACACAGTACAGCCAAAACATTATAATCACTACAGGAAAGTTAAAGTCTACTCTTTTACATTTAAAAATAGTTTAGGGGAACTAATTAAGAGAGGGAGGGGGGGGGAGTAGAGGTTAATTTTTTTAAGAATAATGCAAAAGGGTTTAATAGGCACTGCAGATGTTTATCATTTAGCATAGAAATGCATAGACTTTTGAATTACCCTGATATATTATTGTACCAAGAAGCTTAATAGTGCACCTCAATTATATTTCTTTACAACACAACCAATCTTAGTTCCACCAAAAAGGCATTAATGAAAAGAATACTTTTTCCAGAATGATGTAGTGATCCAATTATACTGATTTCAAAACTACAAGTCCTACATACTGTTTGACTATCTGATTTATTTTAAGTAATCAACTGACTGAAATATAACAAATTTAGATTTAATATAAACAGACACAAATAATAAACTATTTGTTAGTAAGGTTCACAGGATCAGGAATTTTAAAAAATATTAACTTCAATTAATACATCATTATAATAGCCTGGAAAGTGTATTTCATCAAATCATTGATGTTCTGTACTGCAATGGAAATTAGAGATAATTATATTCAAATGGCACCAGATTTTCTGAAAGTAATATTCGATGTTCAATAAAACACACTCAAATAAAATGCCTGAGGATTTTCTCTTGCTCATTCAAAGAAACTCAGTCTAAGAAATTTACCTAACACATTACAAAACCTTATAATGCTTAATAAAATTGATTATTTATAAAGGAATAGCTTGTAAACAATGGTTCATAAAACCATCTTAAAAAGTGCTAAACAGATTCATGAGCATAAAATAAAATGCAATGGGATTGTAGAAGAATGATGAAATAGAAAGAAGAGGACACGATAAAATTCTATTCTGAACAGTTAGTTTTTCATTAAACTAAAGCAATAAAATGGTTAAATACAACTTTCTAGTATAGTTTTGTATTCTCAATAACTTGAAATAAGACATCAAATATATTTAACATGTTTTATTTTTAAACATGTAAAAATAAAAGTATTCTTTATTTTATAAGATTAAAATGGTTCAAAATGTAAAGAAAAATAAAACTCACTAGGAATAAGCTTAGATTAATATCGTCAAAAAAAATGTAATAAAATAAAACTAAAACTCCTCTCTATCTCAGAAATTTTATATCGAACTCAGAATTCAAACAAAATACAAAATCTATCTTAGAAATGGCACTTAAAAGGAAAAGATACATTTTTAGATTTACAAATCAGAATCACATTCCAATTTACATTATATGTAAACAAAACAATTAAACATAAAATAAAATAATACCTCATTTATTTTATGCACAAACCAATGACAACTTTTAGGTACATGTCGGTACTCAAGTGGTAGTATGAGTGTGTGTGTGTGTGTGTGTGTGTGTGTGTGTGTTGTATGTTGTGTGTGTATGTGTAAGTTCGTGTGAGAGTATATTTATGTATGAGTGTGTGTATGTTTTTTCGTAGTGTATACAGTCACCCATAAAGGTATACAAAATTTTTAGGTATACCTAAAAAAAAAAAAAATATGATTGAATTCCTTTTTAACAGAATTGACTAGACATGGTTGATCACATCTGCCTAATGGCCTTATATAATTCTTTCAAAATACTTATAACACAATTAGTAAGTTATATAAAATTAAAAGAGATCGAATAAGATACAGAATAAGAAAGATCAAAGATATTTTCTCAATTTCGTTGTTTACTAAAATTAAAATATATAAAAAAAAAAAGAATATAGAAAGAAAATACAATTCTATACAATATAAAATTATATATTGAAACAAAACTCAGGAACCAATCACGAAAAATACTATTTGTATTGAAATCTTAATACAAATTATTTCTAAAACAAGAATTTTAGATTTCTTTTTTTTTCCCTTTCTGTCATTAGTTTTACAGACATTCATTTTATTGATACCATTGATTTTCAAAATACTGGATATAAACAAATATCTTGATGGCAAATGTTTGATGAAACATCTATTTTTATTCTTTTATGCTTGATATACACATACTAAATTTTATTTTCAAAAGAAATCAAATAGTCATTGAATATTATTACTTTTAAGCTGAAATGCTTTAATTTGACAAACAGAACAAATAAAATTTGAAAACTACCAACTACAATAATTACTAATTTGTTCAACCTAATCTCTTTAACATTACAATTTAAATTCAGAAAAGGACATATTCACCAAAACATTCGTATATTTCCATGACATATGAAGTTACTGATAATGTAGCATGTTTACAATTATAATTCTCATTTTTCATGGATTAATAGCTTTAAAATTATATAGTTCCAAAGCCTTTAAAATAATTTTTGAGGTAAAATAAAGAAATTAAATTGGCAAGCTACAACAGTGGCATATGATATTTATAATAGAAACTTATATTATTATATTAGTGTGTATGAACTACTAAAAACAAAATAATTTTAGATGCACAAGGTGACCCAAATAACAGCCCTATTTGAGACTTATATAATAATTTTTTGAACAAATGATAGATGGTCACATCTTGTGAAAATAATAATGGAACAGTTGAATCAACCAATCAAAAATCAGGTCTTAAGAAAATGCTTGAATAATATTCAAGCCAGATTGTTCGGTGGTTAATTTGTTTATGACCACTTAGATTGATAATTTAAACTAGATAAGATAACTTCAATGTATCATTAATAAAAACTAAATCAGCAAATGTTTCACAAATAATGAGCTTTTTTTTTTTACAAAAAAATTAAAAAATAACATAAGTTTTGGCAGTGGTTATCAATTCAGTTAGTTCGCCATTATTCCGTAATATATACACATAAAACCAATTAAACTAAACTCTAAAAATTAACAGCCTATTAAGGAACAGGAACTGCTAAATACAATATTTTGAGGGAGTGGTTAGCAGATTCGCTATTCCTGAGCCATATTTGAATGTGGTTATATCACCTATAGTAGTTTACTGTCCCTTTATTCAAGTGACTTCAGAAATAATATTCATTTAGGAGTAGAAATATCTTTAATTTCCTCCCATTGAACTTTTATAAAAACTGCAATTAATGCTATAAAGGTGTGGGGGGGGGATAAAATAAAATATAACAGCCATCCTATCCTGCTAATGACACTTAAGCTTTACGAATAACAAGACCAGGTTATACGAATAGTGAAAGTCAAGTCAGTTAAGGAAGTTATAGTCAAAAACAATGAAGACATGTCCATTGATTTCTGATAAAATGCCCCCTCATCTGAGCTTAAGAAACAGTTCCTATTCCTTTCATCATCTGATGCCTTGCAAAGTTAAGTTCATTCATTTCCTCTTCAGAAATGACATAGAAGAATGACAATTATTAAACTAAAATAGTTTTTAATTTTTTTTTTTTTTTTATTGACGGCAACACTGAGGTGATATATTTCAAAAAATAACTAAGGCGTTTACTTTAATAGCAAATGTAGTAACTTCTGTGCAAAAAAAAAAAAAAAAAAAAAAAAAAAAAAAAAAAAAAAAAAAAAAAAAGCTGCCTTTTAAATGACCTATAATACAGCAATGTATAAAATACATTTTCATATCTTGATCAAAAATATATAATTTTGAGATTTCAAAAAGAATTACCAGTAATAATTTTGTAAATAATCAAAAATTATTCATTTTAAAAATATAAAATAAATAGTAACAAAAGATTACTTATATACATAGAATAAGAATTATACTATTTCTTAAGCACTTTCCGTATGAATGTATGTGGAAGACAAGTTAAACGTGGGAAATCAATGACTGATCAATTCACATTTGTGGGCAAAATAATTCCTTAACTTATACATTAATCAATTAAAATTTTCTTTTGTATTTGACAAATAAACTTTTAAAACAAGAAAAATTATATATATATATATAT
Organism: Riptortus pedestris; assembly: GCA_019009955.1. Taxonomy (NCBI): domain Eukaryota; kingdom Metazoa; phylum Arthropoda; class Insecta; order Hemiptera; family Alydidae; genus Riptortus; species Riptortus pedestris. The sequence goes on from CM032233.1 coordinate 85,488,126, forward strand.
ATATATATATATATATATATATATATATATATATATTGATAATTCAGCATTTGAGTAAAATTTTAGTGTTTAATGATCAAATAGGCAGATTATTAGGAATATATGTCTAAAGAAAGTGATGAAAAACATTTACTTTTCCCAAATGTGTTTGTGCACAACTTCTGATTTGAAAATACCAAATTATTTAATGCAACTTCTTGCATAATAAAAGTCATCCCTGGATATGCAGAATTGTATTTTGATACCGGGTGTCTTCATAGTCATGTTATTTTGTTTAGAGTTTTAAACAAAACACCCAGTACATGGCTCTCTTAAGACTTTGTATGTGCCAAATATAATGAAAATATTTTTCACAATTCCTGATAAAAATAATTATTAAATGAACAGAACATTCAATAAGAATGTCTATGATCAAAGCTAAGAAAATTTAATGGTGCCAAAATGCAGAGGTTGTGCAAATAACTCAAAAAATTGTCCACAACAATGTTTAAGAAAATTTAAGAAGGAACTGTCAAAACTATATATATATATATATATATATATATATTAAATACAATACGATATGTATCCAACCCATTTTCTAGAATTTAAAATTTTTAGTTATTCTCTTCCAAAGGTCAATTGTGAATTTACTCATTTTAGATCAAGATCTATTTACTTTAGATAATTTTCATTTTTTAGCATACAATTTAATGTTTCAATTTGCAAACACCAGTTTTGTCTACTGTTCAATAATTGTGTAGCCACATTTATATAGAAATACCTTTCGCTATAATATTAGCAGCCAGTTTCTTTTTTTTTTTCTGTTATCAATTTTTCATTAGATTCTTGATATATTTAGTGCTAATGATAGAGGGTATTGTATCTAAATGAGCTTCACTTAATCATAATTTTCAAAGAAATTATTAGGAATTTTTCATTTATATAGACCAAGACCAAGCTTTAAAAATAATTTCCTAAAAGAAGCATATTCTGTGAGCCACTTGAATATTAAATGAACTATTAGAGTTCCAAATATGCTTCTGGGGACATAATAGTCGAAGCTGAAATTGACAACAATATAAATTGGACTAAGAAAATATTATCTGTCAGAGTATAAAAAATCATAACTTATTTTTATCCCTTATTCTCAAATTCTTAGGAATTAGCCCATAAAATTAAGAAGTAATAGAAAGTGAAGGTTGTCAGAAAGGCAAAATATTCCATTAAAAAGTATCTAAAGGATCAGTACAAAATATATATATATATATATATATATATATATATATATATATATATATATATTTACCCTAGGCAGTTATCTTGATGAAAGGGGGAGGGCCTAATCAATAATTTTTATTAATTACATATAATGCAATTAAAATAATATACAATTTTTTGCCCTATGCAGTTATCTTGAAGGGGGGGAGGGGGGAGGTATCGACCTATTATATATTACCACAGATATAAGAACTAAAAATAATGTAAACATAAATACAATAAACATTTTGTCATAGAAGGCATTATTAGAACACGTAAGAAGAAAAACAAGTAACAGTATTTTTGAAGACACTTCTTCAACTAGGGAACTAATTATCATAAAAAAATATAAAAATTAAAGCAATGAGCATTTTGGATTTGTAGTGATTAATGGAAAAGAAACAACAACAGTATTCCATTAATTACAGGGAATATCTCGTATGTTGTGTGTGTAGTATGAGTATGTATGTGTGTGTGAGAGAGAGAGAGAGAGAGAGGGGGTAGGGGGTTAAGGTTAAGTAAGAGATAGAGGATGCACATGCGTGTGAATGTTTAAAGTAAATGGTGTGGAGAAGAAACTGTTTTCGAGGTTATGAAATGATGTATCTTAGTTTGGCCTTTACATTTGAACAATCATACAACATTGTAAAAAAGTGTATTTTGATCATGATAATTATTATATTGGGAAATTTTTAATAATATACTATATAGGTTTATTACTGTATAGTAAATCATAAAATAAAATGTAAAATCGTTAAAAAGAGTTTAATGAAAAAATATCAAACCCTCAAGGCCAAATTAATCTGCTCTCAGAATTATTAACGAATATTAATAGAAGTTCTTTTTCTTACATCACAAATTTAATACTAAAAATTAGTACTCTCCAAAAATCCTTCCTTTATTTTCTTTTAATTTTGGAATTTTGAACGGATTCCACATATAGTATTAAGGTTCTCCTATCAAATTTTTCAATAAGCAATGATAATATTATATTAAGAATAGTTATTCATGAAGATCTTAATCTAATAATACAAATTCGATTACTTAATAAACTGAATAGACATATTTTAATATTTAATCCCTAATAAAGGCCATATATAATCTCCCCGACCTCATTGGAATTCAGTCAATAATAAGGTTGAATAGAAAGTATTCAGTTAAAATTAAATCAATATTTTATAGGTGTCTGTTTAGGAACTTTGCCTTATCCAGCACAATCAACACCTCATCTAATATGTAATTACTATATTCATATAATCAAATATATTCATTCATTTGTATAAAATGGAATAAAAAAGAAAAGAAAAGAAAAGATATTTGAGTGTAATTATTTAAAACCAACGATTAAACCCTAAAATTCAATAACGAGACTCTAAAACAATTGCAAGTTTGGCAGAATTCAAACATTCTCCTAACTCAACAAACACATACACACACACTCACACACACATAAAATATAAAAAGAACAGATAAAGGATATAAACGTTTTCCTTTGCTTTTATATAAAAAAAAAATTAATTAATTACAATTTCACCTATCCTAATAACTGCCTATTAATTAAGTTCACCTGCTCACAATGTATAAAAAAAGAGGAAATATACACATTTGTATAAATAAATAATAGATTCTAAGATAGAAAGTCTATAAAAATAAAGAAACACAAAAATATTATAGCTTAAAATATTATAACTATGGAGTATAAGTAATAATAATCTCTCATAACTAGGTATAAAAGAGAAAATAACATTTCTTTGTTAATTTTAAAAATACTAAAACAATGTAATTTCTTTTTATATTTGGCAGACAGTTTTCTATATACAAAAACTTTGAAAACACGTTAAAGCAAAATTTACCATTATTTTACACAACAATGGACTTTTACTATAAACACCTTCATGAAGACAAATGCAAATCTTAATAACAATTCTTCATATTAAGGCATGTACGTATTAATAAATCACTCGAACAATTTGGGTCCTTCAATAATGTTTACAGTTGAATAGAATGTATAATAGGATCTCTGAAATGCATTTTGAGCTATTCTCAACCCTCTTAAAATCTGTATTTATGAATGTTCATTGCTGCTTACATCTGAAAAATAAAAATAAAATTCATCATATGGGTAAGAAAAATATTCACAAATTGGCAATAAAAAGTAAATATTGTATTAGAAGGAAGACTTTAGCAGATTTCCCTTTAGAGAAATCAAATTATGATGGAAACTCCCCTGATAAAGACAATAGTAAATCGGGAAAGGATGGCAAGAAGGAAAGAGGAGGAAGCTGGAGACAAAGCAGAACAACAGGGCTTTTTTAGCTACCTTATTACTCCTTCACAAGAGATATTCATGTAGTTCTGCAGTCCTTTGCTTTACTAAAGAGTAAGTCACATTATTTAATATATGATTGTACAATTTTAATAAATTATCCAGTTTAACTTATATTGTTGCTTTGTTAGAATTGTAATGGTTATAGATGTAAAAATGCTTATATTGTTGAGCTTAAATTCTTCATATAGCCCGCAGGAGATTACAAAAATGAAGTCCATTCAAATCTATATTTATATATATATATATATATATATATATATATATATATATATATATATATATATATATATAATATTATATTTTGTGAAACAGCTGAATTTGAATTTCATATATATTAGCTGGAAATTTTAACACCTTTGGATATAATATAAGTGTGTTGCCAGTTTGCCTATATGTAGTTTATATTGGCATGTCATTATTTCATTGAGCTGATTTTTTTATGGAATTCAGGATAATACATAAAATTAAAACAGATTTTGTAATGGTTTACTAACAAAAATTGTAGAATACCTTCATTAAAACAAAAAATGATGCAATCATAATAAAGAAAGCTTTTAACTAAGCTGGTGGCCCTCTTATATGAACACTCGTTTTTCATTTTGAATGCTCTAATGGGTCAGGTATTTTGTCTTTTTTTTAAAAAAAAAAAAAAAAAAAAAAAAAAAAAAAAAAAAAAAAAAAAAAAAAATTACTAGTGATAAGGAATTTAGCTACAATGTTTGACAAAAGATATGCATCTCTATGGAGGAAGAGACGAGTCCGAGTTGCCGACGTGAGAACATCGGAGCTTAGAAGCGGATTAAAATTATCTCGGGGCAAAGCTCGCCTTTCCCCGGACAGCTAAGTGTTAATATAATATATAAATTAATTATGAATTATTATCATATTTAGTTCATTTAATATTTCCTCTTTCGTAGAACAAAAATTAATTAAATAAGGCCACAGAGCCTTCCTTTTCATTAAATTAATTGTCTTAGTTTTATTTCTCAAAAAATTAAGTATACTACAGCTATCACTTTCCAACTATTTATTTCTATTATTACTAATAAACATATAAAACTAATAAAACAAAAGAGCTAATTAAATATGAATAAACCTCCCAACCTTAGATCCCCTAAATTAAAAAGGATAAAAAGGAATTGGAAAAATGCAATGGAACTTGGAGAAATTAAAAACCCAGATGACAATTTAAATATAAATCAATTTTTAATAATAGAGAAACAAGAAGACGGAATCTTAAAAACTGTATCACCGTTCTTAATTTACAAAACTATTAATAGTATTTGCGGGGAACCAAAAAATGTAAAAAAACTACGAAATGGAACAATCCTAGTCGAGACAATTTCAAAAGAACAGTCCAAAAAGCTATTTAAATTAACGCCCTTCAGCACGAGCAAAGTAATGGTTCGCTCACATGAAGCACTAAATATAAGTAAGGGGGTCATATTTTGCCCTGATTTGGATGGGATAGATAAAAATGAAATTTTAGAAGAGATGAGAACTTACAAAGTAAAGGAGATACGGAGAATAATTAGTAAGTGGTCAAGAACAAAAAGGAAAACCCACCTGTACGTACTAACATTCTCTCTGCGCTCTCTCCCAGAAACAATAAAAATAGGCTTTCAATTAATAAAAATTAAAATGTATATACCGAACCCAATAAGGTGTAGGGTATGTTTAAAATTTGGACATTTTTCAGACAAATGTACAAAAAGCGCCGTATGCAGATTCTGTTCAAAAGCACAGCATACCGGTATTCCATGTGAATCAATAGTACCAAAATGTGTAAATTGTGGTGAAAATCATCACAGCCTAGATACAAAATGTCCCAGACTAATCGATGAAAAGCAAATTAAAACAATACAGTTTAAAGATAAAGTACCTTATAATATAGCTAGAAGAATATATAAAGAAACAGCTAATACTACAGCAAATAAAAGCTATTCTGATGCTACAAGAAATAGGAAATTGGTAGGGGTTTCTGTAGCCTGCCAAACTGAGTCATTTATTTCACAGATAGATAGCACAAAGATAAACACAGCTTCAAACTCAACCACTAATCTAGGTACTGGATTAGTGAGATCTGATAAGGCCCCTCCACATCTTTCCCCTGCCCTTAGTCCTTCCCCACCCCGCCTTCCTATCCCCTCTCTCCCTCCCTCAGCCCTTCTGTTAGCTCAGATCCGCACTCTATCAGAAGTGAGAATCCGCCGGGAGCGTTTAAAGCACCGGCAAACACCGACCAATTCTTGGTCCCCAAATATCATAAGAAAAATAGAAAAAAGAAAGGAGATAAATCCAAAAGCGATGACGATATGGACACCCTTTAACTCACACATGATGAAACATAATGAATAAACACACACTCAAACAACAAATTCAAACATACACTATCAAAATAAACCTTTCGACCTAATATTACCTGTTTATTCTAATTACCTGTTTAAACACTTAATCCATATCGCCTCAATCCAAATCAGTCAAAATAAATATAATAAAAAGAAATATATTGTAATTACACCCTTAGAAAATAAAAATAGTTTAAATAATGAAGCAGGTCTCAAAACAAAACGTTGTTAATCATGCCTATCATAAGTTTTAATTGCAATGGTGTAAGAACACAGTATGAAGAAATAAAAATCCTTTTACGTAATTACAACCCACCTATAATTTGCCTGCAGGAAACAAAACTTAAAACAAACATTGCCCTAGACATTAAAAACTACAAAATCTATAGGAAAGATAAGGATATAGAAGACGGAGAATAGGCCCATGGAGGAGTAGCTACAGCTGTGAGAAAGGACCTATTCTCCGAGGAATTACCAATCGATACACCACTTCAAGCATTAATAACAAAAGGAAAAATAAAATTTGCCATCAACATCTGTAATATATACCTGCCCCCCACTGAAAATATAAATGAAGCTGCAGTTCTACAACTCATTAACATTCTGAGTTGGTATTCTGGCAGGTGGAAGTGACTTCTAATGAAGGTAGGATGAAAAAATGTAGGCTACGCTTCCACTATAATAATTTAATAACACGGCAAAGCGCTTTCGATGCTGTGCATCATCGTCAGTGCCCGAAGGTTTTCGATGTTGACCTGTCGGCTCTTGGAGCTAGACTGGCTTTTCATCCCAGCTAGTTGAATGAACTAGCTGGAATGAAAAGCTAGTTGAACCAACTAGCTGGAATGAAAAGCCAGTCTAGCTCCAAGAGCTGACAGGTCAACATCGAAAAACTTCGGGCACTGACGATGATGCACAGCATCGAAAGCGCTTTGCCGTGTTATTAAATTATTATAGTGGAAGCGTAGCCTACATTTTTTCATCCTACCTACATTAAAACTCATTAACTGTCTTCCAGCTCCGTATATAGTATTAGGATTTATGAATGGATCACATCCATCCTGGAGTCCTGCAACACCAAACACTAGAGGGAACACAATCCAGAGAATAATTGACTCGACTGACTCTATCTTATTAAATACAGGCTCCATCACCCATGTATGCCCCAGGTCAGGCTCCCAATCAGCCATAGATCTTTCATTTGAATTACCAACATTAGACATGCAACTCATATGGGATGTCTGTAACGAACAACATGGAAGTGATCATTTCCCACTATTGTTGTATTTCAATGAAGAGATGCCCAGATTTAAAAGACACCCGAAATGGATCACAGAGGAAGCAAACTGGGATGAATTCCAAGAAAAAATAAATATATTACATCAACAAATCCCTGAGAACACAGATGAAATGGTAACCTACTTTACAAACTCTATTATACAAAGCGCACAAGACACCATTTCAAAAACTAAAGGATTTCCTAAAACAAATCACGCCCCATGGTTTGACAAAGAATGCCGGGCAGCAATCAAATTAAAGGACAAGGCTCTAAAACATTTCCAGCACTCACCAACAATAGATAATTTAATAAAATATAAGAAATAAATAGCTATAGTAAGAAACCTAATAAAACATAAAAAGAAATGCTCATGGAAAAAGTATGTTGAAACCATTAACACAAACACACCAATAAAAAAAGTTTGGGGAAAAATAAGAAGTATAACTGGCAATTACACCATAGAAACTCCCATCCTGAATATACAAGGTGAAATAGTAACTGATCCACAAACAATATCTGAATCTTTTGTAAACTATTTTGCTGCCATATCAAACCCTGATGACGTCTCCTACCATAACACCCAAACTCAGGGAATAGATTTCAAAGAACCAACATACCAAGAAAATGAATCCCACTATGAATATAACTGCCTTTTCATACACAATGAATCAGAATACGCAATAAAAGAACTGAAACCATCTACTCCAGGAAAAGACGTCTTATGCGGGTGCTAGAAAAATATAACATGTTATCTCCTATTCAATACGGATTCCGAAAATCAAGATCCACTATAGATCATCTAGTGTCAATGGAAGCTGAACTTCTGAATACTTTTACAGAAAAAAAAGAAGCAGTAGCTATATTTTTTGATATAGAAAAGGCCTATGACACTATCAATAGAAACATAATCCTCAACAGTTACATATATGGGGTTTCAAAGGATCACTTCCAGAGTTCATAAAAAAATTTCTATCAGAAAGGTACAACCGTGTCAGAGTGGGAGCTACTATATCAAGCAAGAAGAAAATTCTAAAAGGCATCCCTTAAGGAAGTGTAATGAGTTGTATCTTATTTGGAATTGCCATCAACTCTATTGTGAGTGCAGTTGCACAACCTTTTAAAGCATTCCTCCATGTATATGACTTAGCAATTCTACTCCGTTTCCAGAGTCCAGCATGGATGAGAAGACTACTCCAGAATCTCTTGAATAACCTTCTAGCATGGGCAATATGCCAAAATCTTCGATTTTCCATAGAAAAACTACATATGTGATATTTTCAAGAAAGAGAGCACCAACAACTGCTCCAGAACTCCACGTTTATGGACATCCATTAGAATTTTATGAAGAAGTAGCCTTTTCGGGCTTATTCCTTGAAAATAAATTAACATGGAAAAACCACATAAGGCATCTACGAGATGAATGCTTTAAGAGGTTGAGAATTATGAAGGCACTAGCCAAGACTTCCTGGGGGGCTGACCGAAAAACCATGATAATTATTTATACGAGCCTAATCCGTTCCAAGATAGACTATGGCAGCATAGTTTACTCCTCAGCCAAAACAATCCAACTATTACTCCTAGACTCGGTCCATCATACCGGAATCCGACTTGATACTGGAGCCTACAGGACTAGCCCAGCCCTATAGTTATCATATGCGCCGAAGCATCCATAGCACCACTTGTTTTTAGACGTCAGGACCTAACTAATTCATATTTATCAAAAATCAAGCTCCATCCAACAAATCCAGCATACAACCACATATTTTATCCACAGCACATCAGAAACTATGAAGTAACTCCCAGAAGCACAGCACCTTTAGGAATCAGACAAACTTACAATAGATGAACTGCATAATATCCACATTGACCAAACTGATCTCATACCACAGAAGCCACCATGGAAACACCTGCCAATTAAAATTGATTACAGTAAAAAAAAAAACAAATCAAGCTCAAAAACTAAAAGTAATTTTGCCATAACACTGGAAAAATACCTAATATACGATCAAATTTACACAGATGGCTCCAAGCAAAATGATAATGTATGGTTTGCAGTTGTCAAAAATGGGGAACCTAAGAAATTTAAACTGCCGCCGTACTCATCGATATTCACAGCCGAACTACAGGCAATTGCTACCGACAGCCATGAATCACATATTTTAATATGTCCAGACTCCATCTCTGCCTTAAAAAGTATAACAAGCTCCAATAAACCATCTATAACCATAAACAAAATCCACCATTACTTAGACATTTTAGCGACCCTCAAAAAAACTATATAATTCCTTTGGACCCCTGGGCACTCAGGCATCCCAGGAAATGAGGCAGCAGATCTTGCAGCCAAGGAAGCTGCAAATATGAATTCTCCTCCACTATAAATATATGAAGCAAGGGATTTTAATGCTTGGCAAAAAACTAGAGTAAGGAAGAACTGGGAAGCAATGTGGGAAGAGATACCCCTGACCAACAAATTAAAAGGCATAAAACCTCAGTAAAGCCATGGTTGAGTTCAGAGAGAGGCAATAGAAGGGAGGAAGTAGCTGTGATCAGGATGCGAATTGGACACACCAATCTCACTCATATACATTTAATTACGAACAACCTCAACCAATCTGTGAAATATGCAAAGTCCCCCTATCTATTCAACATATAATAGAAGGCTGTCAAAAATTCACAAGACATTTCAAAAATTATAAAGTGTCCCGGTAGATTACAGTGGCACTGCAAGACTCACCTGAATCCATTGACAAAAGGATAAAAGTATTAAAGGATACCAACCTCTACAACATGCTATGACACACAATACTATCTCACCAAACAATGAAGATATGAAATAAATGTAAATAAAAAGAGACCTACAAGATTATATATTAGTTTATAATATTCTTATGTTATCTCTGGAATATGCTGGATGGTAGAGGAACCAATTGATAAGGATCAATAAGAAGGCCAAGTCCTCTACAGTTTTTAATATTATGCAAAGTGCACTTTGCATAATATTAAAAACTGTAGAGGACTTGGCCTTCTTATTGATCCTTATTCTTATGTTAGTTTGCAAGACTATGGTAGTATTAAAATATAGTGATTAAGTATATTGTATAATAAAAAAAATTGAAATTATATATGTATGTATATATGTGTATATATATATATGTATGTATACATTAAAAAAAATGGTTAAATATGTTAGTTTATAAGACTATGGTAGTATTAAAATACAGTCATTAAGTAAATTGATTAAGTTAATAAAAAAAATAAACACTAAACCATCCAACTTCACACTTAACCCTAACTTTTACATACTACGTAACATAAACATCAATAGTTGAAGGGCGTAATAACCTAGAAGTTGATCGCTCATAAACCCGCAACCTAACCTAACCTGCATCTCTACGGAGTGAAAAATTCTTTCATAGAGTAAATAGTAAAGCCAGGTGTCACCACTAGCTAATAATAAGGCATGGGTCTCTTGCTGCATTCTTAAACCAATCTGCAGCTAGTATTCTCCAATTCTCGACCACCAGCCTCCCTCAGATCATTCAGCCACACTCGTCCTGACCTTCTTTCTCAATCTACCTGGTATACCAACAAAACTGTTGGGCTCCATCCTCTTGATGTGCTTTATCCAGCACAAGCTGCCCTTTGTGGTAATAGGCTTACCGTACAACTTCATCAGATCACTACTGCTAATATGTGCTGCTCTCTCACAGACCAAAATATCTTTCTTATAACCCTGAGGAAGTTGGCACAATGATCATTGAACTGTTGTTCAATAACATCATGATACAGTCAATACTAAAAGACTTAAATAATCTTTATAAGAATAGTTACCACATTTATATATAATTTTTAGCCAGTCAGTATCAAAATGCAATTAAATGGACATCTATATATTCTGTAAATATCAATGGACAGAAGAGTCCTGAGGTTTCAAACAATAATTAATATAAAATTACTATTTTGTCTACCCAAACTATTTCAAATTTATCCAATAAAATGACATTCAACTAGAATAAAACAAAATAATAATAAAGGCATATTTAAAAGCTCAAAGCACAAATATGGGAGTAAGTAATTTACCAATTCCATCTTCTTCAGTCCTTGTGATTCCAGAAGGACCTGGCTGAAAATAAATAATATAATTAAGTATAAACAATAACACCAGATTAAGATAATCATTACTAGTCAAAATAATGTCTAAATTCAATTGGTGCCAGATAGATGAGGTTTATAATAGAAAAATGTGTTCTTGAAAAATTATAATATATACTCTCTCACTAAACTTAACCTTTTATATTTACAAAGACCCCTCCCCCTCCCCATTCCAATGATTCAACAATTTACCCATTTTATTTTTGTTTTATTTTTTATCAGTTTTGATTTCACATTAAGGGAAATCAGCTATTGAGGTTGTATTCAGGACACAATGATTCAAAGCTTTCTTCAAATACCCACCAATCCTAGCTATTAGATGCTGAAAATGAGATCCACTTAAATATATGGATACATAAAAATTTTATTTTCGTCTTGTTTTTTATAAGTTTTGATTTGACCTTAAGGGAAATCATCTATTGAGGTTGTATTCAGGACACATTTTTTCAAAGCTTTCTTCAAACGCCCACCAATCTTCCTACTAGATGACAAAAATGAGATCGTTTCAAATATAAACATGTAGTGGAAATAGAGAGGCAGGATTAATTCCAAGAAGCTCTCGGTTCTCCCCACCTCTGGGCTTGTTAGTGGGAATGGCCGGCTATAAATAGCTCGTGATCTCCAGCTCTGATCTGCCACCCGGTACCACCAGTTACAGGGTAACCTACAACCCTAAGTCCCATTACACCCAAACATATTCACAACACCTCCTTAAAATGGAACAAGAGAGTTCAGTAGAAGGGGAACTGTCAGAACAATCCTGACAGGTTAATCTATCTTTCCACATAACATCTTTGTCAACTGGGTCTCGGATAAAAAAAGCTCTAGGCAGATCATTTCTCCTTTTAGCCTTCTCTCCAAATATCTTTCATTTTACCCTGCCTGTCAGTATGTCAGAGGATTCCTCTACAAAACCGCCTTAAAATGATAATAAATAAATTACAGAAAAGGCAATCCTCACCCAAAATCCTTATCCTATCCTACATCACGGCCCAGTATGTATGTGTATTTCTCATGAATATGCTTCTGAACATGAGACACTTGTTTTCATTTTGCATGCTTTTCTTTAGCTTAATTTTCTTAGCATGTCCTTCCTCTCCACATGATTTCTCTGGTGTAGGGGGAAAAAAAAAGGAAAAAATCTTTAGGGGGGAGTTGGTAGCACACCTCGTCAGGCAGCAGACTACTTAGTCCACTCCCTCTCTCGTCCCTCTCCACTTTGGATCTTACCTTGAATAAACCCTATTATTATGAATACTCTGTGTATACCTTATTAACAACTAGCATTGCCAGTGTTGAGCCAGCTGTGGCTGAGGCCTATGCCTGTGATGCAGCAGGTACCTTCGAGGTGAATCCCTACCAAATCTGTGACATCATAGCTACCCTTGAGACAAAACTTCATTTTATCCCAGTGTCACTTATATGTAGTGTTGTCCCCCTTCTGCTATTGTGCAACCAACAGTTAACCACTACATGAAGACACAATAATTGGTGCCATCTGATAACCTATGAAGCCCTTTACAAGTGGTGACCTAGTGCACGACAACCGAACACAAATACACACTCTAAATTTCTTACATATCCATGCACGCACACACACACACACACAGCCCTTTCTGCCCCTTTGCTCCATATCTGAATAATCTAATCAACCTGCAAGTACGAAAATATTATATAAAGAGGTTGTTTTACCACTCATATTGACATTATACTTTGACAGTTTACTTCTATATGTGTGTATGCTTTTTCATTCATAAAAATTCAAGAAATACAGAGATCTGTTCTTAAAAAGCATAACATCAGAAAAAATTAGCCTCATTTATATTACTATATTATGCAGCAAGTGATATCCAGAAATGACTCCTGAAAGCAAAGGAGCATTTCAAAAGAAACCTGAACAAACTCAAAAAATAAAAAGATTCCAAACAACTGGGAGAAAATAGAAACGGGATAGAAACTCTTATGAGATCTTAGTTAAAAGAAAGCTAGTCCCCATGAAACTCCAGTAGCAGATGAGATGCTCAAAGTGATAGATCAAAGGAACAAATATAATAATGGCATAGAAATCACAAATTAAAAAAGAATTTACAGAAAATTGGGAAAAGAAAAAGAAAATTAACCCATTTATCATAAAATCAAATCTTTGCACTTCAAGCCAAAATGTACGTCTCGTAAAGTGAGGGGGAAAAAGGAGAACACTGATGAACTAGAGGAAATATATGATGCTGAAGAATGTGATTTGGGCCCTGTCACTGTGATGGAGGAATTTAATCAGAGTTCAATAGATAAAAATCACCTGGAGTTGATGGAATACCAGCTGAACTTCTCAAGAATCTTGATTGTAATAAGAAGGACTTGTATGAAGTAAGCAAAAATTTCCATGAGAGTGGAAATATCCCACTACTAAGGCTGGAAATAGAACAATTGTTCTACTAAAAAATGGGAATACATTGGATAGCAGTAATTATTGATGAATTTCTCTTCTGTCTTTTGCCTCTGAAGTACTATTATGTACGATAAAAACTAGACTAAGAAATAAAATTAAAGACTATATTATCAACCTGGAACAAGGAGAGCAATTTTATCATAATGAAATTTTCTGAAGAGAAAGAGACATGATTCAAAAAATGCTCATTGCATTTGTAAGTTTAGAAAAAGCTTTTGATACTGTTAAATAGAACTTATGTTTGATAGCTTATAAAAAAAGGTTAACTTGGAAGATGTTCAAAAACCAGAGTGCACGAATTATTAATGGATATGAAAGCATGGTCCCTACTCCTCCAGATATATCTGTGTTAATGACAGTCAGATCACCTTATCTTCTACAATCTTTCCCTTTCAAATTCACTTTTCCCTAATTTGTCATACAATAATCCTTAACACTTAAACTCTCAATATTGACCCAATAACTATCTTAAAACTGTACATATAGCTTAAACCTAATACAGAAATAAACATATATACAGCTTAAACCAAATACCTAACTTAATATATATAGTCCACATCTTAAATTAAATTATATTCTAAAAGAAAATATTAATAAAGGAAATTCACAGAGTGATTACACTTGCTATGTTAATTTAAAAAAAATGCCAAAACAGTTTGAAGAGTTGGAATTTGGAATCTATTTACAAATTTCATTGAAGACAAAATGGTACAAATTACGAGAACTAGTATATTGGGCAAAAATAAAATACAACCAGAGGATCTAATATCATCTGTTTATAAGATCCTTAGGAAATCATGGGGGACATGCTTCAACCACATCTTATTCTGTACATAACAAAACCATAAGTGCACAAGTAACAAAGCCAGTCAAAAGTTTGCAAGAGTCTCTTTTGACAACTTCAGATGAATCAATAGTTAATTTGTTACCTGTTGGATCAAAGATATTTATTTATTTGTTTGGTTTGTGTCCCACATCGATGGTGATTGGCAAGATCTCTGTGTAGTTAGAATAATATATCAAAGATATTAACTTGAACAAGGAAGACATGTAAATGATCAATTGCTAATACCTAAAATGACCTTACACAAAACACCACATGCAAACTCCTTGGAACAGCAAAATTCAATACAGTCAATGATGAGATTATTAATTAGGACCACACTGATAGTTATATAAATTAAAGATCATTAAAAATTTATAATTATATTTTTGGTTTTCAGATTTCAATGGAATTGTCTATTTTGCCCCTCTCAAAATCACTTTTGACTTGTTTCTGCATGTTTGTACATAACTTGCATGACTAAAAAACAACTAGCAATAGAATGTTGAAATTTCATATTTAGGACTGTTTAAATATTTAATTGTGCATCTCCTGTATTGATCAAAATTGACTAAGGGGAGTGGGTAGTTTAGAGAAGGATGAAAATAAAAAATTACAAATTATTAGAAATACAGAAGTTTTGAATAGGACCTTTTCTCTTATTCATAAAAAAATCTATAAATAATCTATGCCATTTTTTGATCTGATGCATTAAAACAAATGTTTAAATGAAATGATTTTAAATGGTGCAGGAAAACATTTTGTATATTAAATTTATTAACAAGGTGAAGATAACAATGTATTAACATATTTTTTATAGAGTGCAGATAACAAAATGCAAGTTCAATCATATTTTCAGTCAACATATAGAAATAGAATATCTATAAATCAGGAGTAAACATAAGGATGAGTGTATTTAAAGAATATTTTGAGCAAAATGGAAAAAAGAGAGGAAGGTTAACTAAGTAAGAGAACAAAAAATAAATAAATAAAATTGTTAGAATGTACTCATAGGAGAACTGTGCCAATTGAGAAATTAATTTCAAAGTGCCTTGAACTAGGGTGGTTGGATACAATTTCGATTTAATTTAACCACAATTTAAGCCAAGAGAGTATTATAAATAATTTTTTTTTCTTTTCCCCAGTAAATATAATTATCTAAAGCAAAAGTTAAATTATGTTTTTATTCATTTATTTTCAAGAAAATGCTTGTGGAGACCTTCCATTAATTATTGGTACCCAGAAGCAAAGACTCAGGCAGTCTCAAAAACGATTGTCATGCAGAGCTGTGTAAACTAAGGGGATGTCCCATGTGCTGATATAAAACACTTGTGATCTCATATCACAACATATTCTCTATTTCTATGTAAAAAACAGATTAGTAAAAGGAAGCAGGGGGGGGGGGGGGGTTACTAAATAATTAAAACAAGAAAGTGTGAATAACTCACTGAATATTTGAGTTACAAAAAAAATGCATAGAACAATTGTAGACAATCAATAGTTTAACAAGATTGGTCCTATAACATTTTACGATCCGACTCATAAGAACGAAAATATTTTGGATTTTTGAATTCCCCTTCTAAACCCCCATTATTCCAGGTCCCAACTTCAGCCAATAACAAATATATAGTAGAGTAGGAATGGGGGTTTACTGAAAGTTAAAAACTAAAAAATTTAAATATCTCAATTAATATTCATGAAAGATAAAATATGTATATAACACCATTTATATGCAATTACGTTTGAAATAAAATTGGTTCTATACAGTTTTTTTGAACCAACATATAACAAAGATATTTCAAATTTTCTAAACTCCCCAGTAACATTTCAGCCATTAACAAACTTGATCTTTAGTTTTAAGTGAAGCTCTTATGTACCGAGTTAATCATAACGATTAAACAAAAATTGTAACCGCTAGAGTGGTAACAGACAAATATATGTGTGTGTATATATATATATATACAGTGGAGCGTCGATTATCCGAACGTTCGATTATCGGAACCAGTTTTTTATTTTTTTATTTTTTTTTTTTTTAAATCTGTAATTTTAATTAAACTGATCATTTAATTTACTTATTGGTATGTTATAATTATTGTTACTTTGAATAAAATTAAACTAAAATGAAATTATTTTTCTCAGAACATCTATAACGGACACCATCATTAATTCTCATTTAGTCTCAGAAACTGATTCCTTACATACTTATTTGTATCTGGTTCAATGTGTGTTCAATGAAATTAGACGTTGAAAACGCATTGGTTTACTTAGAACTGTATACACTACCTAATTTGTTCATTGCATTAGATTCTGTGAAACCCTTTCCGTTCATATAACTGGTTGTGAATAACTTACTTTCAGTTTCAAACCGTTCTTTGTGAGGTGTACACTGTATTTGTATTGTACATGTAGCTCAATTATACAACTTATACATATGTATGTATGTATTTCATAACACCCGTTTCTTCACTATGCTCATACATACTATGTTTAAATAAATAAACAAACTTGTTTTTTTTTTTTGTTTTTTTTACGAAGTTATTTTAGATCTCCCTTTTCCTTATTATTTATAAGAAAATAAATAAACACAAAATAAATAAAAGTTATGATTATCCGAACTTTTGATTATCCGAAGCACCTCTGACAACATTAGTTCGGATAATCGACGCTCTACTGTATATATATATTTAATTTGGAAAAGACTGCATTTTAGTCACTTGGTAAGATCAATGGGCATTTGAGGAAATTTTTCCAAAATCGTGTCATGAGTACAACCTCAATAGCTGATTTCCCTTAACCCTTTATAGGGCAAGGGCTAGTGTGGCCTCCTCCCTTGTTCATTCAAACGTGGATTGAGTGGCTGGGAAGGGGGGAGGCCTTGGCTCCAGATGACAGAACATTTAGGAATAATTCCTCTTTTTCTCCTGACATCTAGCAGACACCTTTATAACTATACAAAGTCCTCTCAGACAGAGTTTGAGTGAGTGCGGGAGGAGGCTGTATTAACAGCCCTTGCCCTATAAAGGGTTAAAGGAAAACTGCTAATTACATATCTTAAGTATTATCTCATGATGTTTTGGGACATACTCTAATCATCCTCAAGCCCTAAAACTAAATACGTACTTTATTTTGTTGATAAACAATTTTTTTTAAAATTACAATATCATGAATAATTTGTCTCACAGACATTCAATAATTCATCAAGAACAAAGTGAAAAACGAATTGGTATTAATAGTATTAGATACTAGGCACTATAGTCCTTGCAGGACCTGGACCTCTGCCATGACTCTAACAATTCCGTTAGGTCTGAAGTGAGGATTCTCTAATTCCAAATCCCCCAGCTTCTGCAAGTCTTTTCTCGTCACCCAGCCCCCTTTGCCTAGACCTACATGTCCACTTTCCTCGATCTGGTGTACCATTTAACAGTTTACTGGGTAACCTGCTGGGCTCTCCTCTCATGTTCCCAAACCAGGTCTGCCTTTATCAATAACAGACAATATAAGGCTCAACATACCAAGCACATCAGTTTTCCATTGCTTCAGATCCACTATTCATGTGGTCTTCAAAAGCTCCAAATATATTTCTCAGGGCTCTTCTCTCAGACCTGTAGGGTCTTCAAATTTATCTTGGTGAGAGTCCTTGTTTCACTGCCATATTTGATATACATGCCATATTGTATATTTTCATTTTCACGCGACCAAGTTCAAAAGATTTATAGGTATAATTGGAGGCAAAATTTTAAGCCAAAATTTAATACTTAAGAGAACTAATATTTTATCACTATGCTATCAATGTCCACTTTGTTCATTAAGCCAAATTATTTACAGGTCACCATAATTTCTAGCCTTGGTCACCACAATTGTATTTACTGTGTTCTTACTAAAAATCACTATTGACTATGACTCTATGTTTACCTAGTGCATTAAGACCTATACCTTAATTCGCATAGCTAATCCGAGCACTCCCCCCCCCCAGTCTAACGTAAAAATAACTCTAATACAAAACAGCCAAATCACTAAAACTCAAAACTACAATCAACATCAAACTATTGCTAAAGGAAATAAAACAAAAGAAATATTGAATTACAATGAATTTATGGAGTAAAACATATATGTTTCAGAATTCAACCACTACCTATTGAGTACATCCTCTACTCATAGACATCTCAATAGTATCACAATTAGTGGTAAAATTAACTCTTTAGCTCCATCAACACCAAATTTAATCCTTACTCACTCTTAACTTCTGTTAATTTTCATAAAACAAATTATTCAGGAAAATCTAATTTCACATCTAATCCGTCACAATATAGATTTAACTATCCAAAATAAAAATACCAAATAAATATAAAAAAAATACAAAAAAACAAAATAAACTTTTTCAAAACTACAGTTGACACTCCCATCAGTCTTTATACAACTAAAAGAATATTTTCAAAAACAGAAAATATTTTTAAAAAACACTCAGTACTAATATTTACACTATAAGAAAAATATCCAACAGATGCACCTAAAATTGTTTTCCTCAATAACCCTTGTTTCCACAATCAAATCTAAATATTTCATCTGTAGGCCAATTAAAAAAAAAATCATATAATATATGTTTGTGAGTGTGTGGTGTGTGTGTGTGTGTGTGTGTTTGTGTGTGTGTGTGTGTGTGTGTGTGTGTGTGTGTGTGTATACAGTGTGAGTGTGCCTTTGGTATTCACATATTCTTCTCGTTTATTTGTGTTCCATCAATTAGATAAGATCAAGGTATGCCCTGTCTGATGTAAAATGAGATTAAACGAGTGCAAGCCAGAGGTGATGCTGTTAATCTTAGTGTTACAAGGAGTGATGTAATAGCATTAATGTTACTCAAAATATTAATAACAAACATTTCCTTATATATATATATATATATATATATATATATATATATATATATATAAACACATAATTAATCCTGTATAAATTTATCCTTTTAATTGTTTTTTTCTCTTTTAAATTCAATTACACAAAAATAATTTGAAGGATATTTTTTAACATTTAGAGTATATCCTACCAAAGAAAATTGGAGGAACACTTCAACAGAAATTATCAATCATTTTTTCAGAAATTATATTAAGTTTTTTATTTAGCACGAAATGAATTATAGATAACCAATTCTTTATTAAGCATGTACTGTATGCTATACTTCTAAAAAAAGTAAATGGAATTACCGAATTTCATTATAAAATGTTTCAGGTTTTCTGGATAATTAAAAAAGTTATTCTGGATGAGATTATTGTCAGTTTGAGATTTATTATTTGATTGTTATTGAACTATAAAAATTATAATATTTATTTTAGCATTTAAATGGGGTAATTCTAAATTCAATAATTTACCTCAAACACTTCAGTCTTTCATTTGGTCATAGTAAAAACCATAACAATATTGAGAAGAAACAATTGGGGTTAACAGTCATTTGAGACACTTCTAGGAGAAAATTTAAGGGCTAAGACAATAACCAAGAATAGCTGTCCAAGGTGAATGTGTGTTACATCATACACTAGACCAGTTTAGTTCACTCAGGTCATTACTGGAAATACCAGTCTTTTAGATTGGCCTAGAACAGGGCAGCATTCAGTAATCAATTATAAAGAATTGTTAGAAAAGAATAAATGATTATCTGGATATAAGCACTCCAGGATTACTGATCTGAAATAATGGCTTCAAGCTTCAGAGTAAGCCAGCATCTTAATAAAGAAGGGGTCTGGAATTTCCAGCCAACATCTGACCTTTGTAATTTGTCATAGGCCCAAGCCCAGTAATGACTAGACATGTGCCAAAATTCGCTTCAAATAGTTTCATTGAATAATATAGTATAATAGTAAAAATGGAATTTTAAATAATACTTCTTTTTTAATAAAAAAACGATTATTTTAAAAACATGTGTTGAATAGAAATACATAAATTAGAGTTTAAGTTTTGATGTTTAAAAAATCTTATAGGGAATTCCTGTAAATATTGGCTAAGGACTAAGCTATTTGTAATAATATTTAAATTTACTAAGCAATAAAACATGGAAGGCACATTAAACAATTTCATGGGTACATATCACTATTATTGAAATTTAATCTTAAATATAATACAACTTTTTAAGCCCATGGCACATGTTTAGAAACATATAAAGCAATTATTCAAAGTTATGGATTAATTTTATAGCAAACAAAGACTGGCATACTCAAATAGTTTAAAAATAATTCAAATATTAATTAAAGGGTATTAATAAGACTTAATTATTTAGTTATTTCTATCTCATTATACTTGTATAATATAATGCACATATACTGAACTAATAATATACCGATGAAATCTGAACATATAATAATAATTTAAAAAGCAATTAATGAAGCTTATTGAAACTATAAAGAATTCAAAAATATATAAGTTAGATATAAAAGTCTTTAATTAAGTGAATATTATCTTGAATCACTTGATAAAATCAAAGATCTTCACTCTCATTTTATTCCAATGAATCAAGATAAAACATGGGGCTCTTTCAACACCTATACTTATGTAAATACCAGTAATACAGTAAAATTTACTGGTGTGTGTGTGTGTGTGTGTGTGTGTGTGTGTGTGTTTAAAGATTATGACTTATAGGATTTATATTAAAAAATAATAAAAAAATCCCTAGAACCATATATTCTTGGGAGGAGACATCAAAATAGTTACGCTAAAATAACTACCTGATTTTGTTGTTCCTGTGAAGGAACACTATAGTGATGAGGGCGTGGAGTTTGCATGTGATGTCCAGAATATTGTTGATAGCCAGAATAATATGAATGCAAAGGGGGTCCAGGGGGATTTCCATACTGAGAAAATGGTGGCCCCTGTCCATATGGATACTGGTGCCTTGTTACTCCAGAGTACTGCTGAGATTGGTAATATGTCTGTGGTGATGGAGATGGTGGAGGCATCTGATTTTGTTGAAGAGACATGTTTCCCTGATTAGAGTAACCACTTGGAGGGTATTGATTCTGGTATCCTGAATTGACTGGGGGTCCTGTGTATGGCACAGAATTGTTCATAGGTATGTCAGATTTCATCACAGGTCCAGCAGTAGTAGACCCAGGGGCTGATGTGCCATTTGTGGGAGGTACTGAGTCTTCTTTTACAGGTTCACGCTCAACTTCAGCAGACTAAGTAAAAAAAAATGAAAAAAAAAATAGCAACATTAAATAAATTAATGATAAAATAAAAATACTAAATAAAACTAAAATAATGAATTCAAATTTGATCCACTTCATAATAAATAAAATACTGGCTAATATAACTCAATTTCTGCAATACTTCCTATACTTGGTCCAAGCAATCCTAACATGCTCGTAAAGCATATCATAAACATGCAGTAATAGAATGAAAACGATATTGAAATAAAAAAGAAACATGTAACATTATATATTACAAATAATTAGGAGAAAGAATGGGTTCAAAAATTATTGAAAAATTTAATTTTCAGGTAATAAATAATAAAAAATTAATCTATTACAAAATTGTATCTGATAGTATAATAAACAGATCCTTACTTGTTATTCATTATCCACTTTATACTATTAAGACTATTAGGTCGGGTTATGTAATGTTACATCCTTTTCTAGCCACGCTGAGACTAAGGACTTCAATTGATGAGTTTGTCACTAAATAAATTCCTATTGCCTACACGGGAAGCGAACCCACGACTCTAGGTTTACAAAGTGTATTAAGACCACACCATGACTCACATGGCTAACCTTAGCTCCTTCTCTCTTATTGGCCCTCGGGCGAGCGCAAGACCCCACAGGTTCGTTTTATTTATATAAAATAAACAAAATTCTTTACTGTTTTTAAAAAAAAATACAATAAATAAATGATGTTTCCTTCTTGAAATAACCATTCAAATCCTTAAAATGAGTTCCTACAATTTATAAATAATTGCCCAAACTGCAATAGACCTGTGAGGTCCCTGTGCTCATTCAAGTAACTTTCAAACCGTACCCATTTCAGGGTTAAAAACAGTAAAACAAATGCAGACATGAGTAGTGTATGCATATGCTCAGACGAATGCACATACATGCATACAACCACATCAATCTATCATTGATAACCTATTTATTAATATTCTTATGAGATTTTAGATTGAATAAAATTGTGAAGCATAATGTTTTTATGAATTATAGACTAAAACTAATAAAATGTACATGAATGTAAATAGTTTCAACAATAATAATAATGTTTAACTGAAAGTTGATAATTACTAAAAATGAATACATTTATTTGTGTGTGTGTGTGTGTGTGTGTGTGTGTGCGCGCGCACGTGTGTGCATGTGTGCACACTTGCGTGCATGTGTGCGTGCATGTGTGCGCGCATTTGTATGTGCGTGTGCATGTGTGTGTGTGTGTGTGTGTGTGTGTGTGTGTCAATTTTTGTTTTCACTTGGAAAGTTGATATTCAAAAGTTTCATTTGTAACTGAAGATAAAGTTTGTTAAAATGCAAAAACCTTTGAGAAAAGGTTTGGAGAAAACTAATGATGTACACATGATAATTTAAAAACATCCTATTAACTCTAGGTCACAAAGGGGTGGGGAGAGAGTTAAGAGCTCAACTAGAGTACAATAAACCTTTTGTAATGAATAACTATAGATTCTGCTAGTAATTAATTAGTAAATTAAGAACTTTTCTTGCATCCAATAAAGCATTTTGGGTTTGATTGGAAGGATTCCTTTATAATAAATCTTGAAATAGTAGCTGAAACCCCCATTGACTGAAAAAAGATTTTTTTCCCTAGTATGAAGTCCGGAATGTATTTTTGAGTCCAAAAAAGCACATCACTGACAGTTTTTATTTTTTTTTATTTTTAAAGATGGAGATACCCAAAAGAGGTAATAAAATAAATTTAAAAAATAAATAAAACACAGACTTTAAGTACACACATAAAAAAAAGGCAAGTTAGTCAAACTTATAAATGAGCTAAATCTAGAAGTGCTAGAATAACTGGCACATATAGAAAGTAGCATGCAAGAAAGTTTGATAAAGTTAAAAGTCTACACAGTTACTGTATAAAAGGGTGTAAAAAGAACATGGTTAAGAAAAATAGAGATTTAAAAAAAGTGTCCAATAGGGAGAATCCCACCTGAATTAATATAGTCCCATAGAAGCAAACAATATGACATTAGTATTTAAACTATGAACTTCATTAATTGAATCCTGTATTGAAATTTTAGAAAATAGGGCTGCCCCATTTTATTAACTACCTGTTTGTTAGATATTTTAAACAATATTTATAGAAATAATGTCTAATACACTGAAGCTAAATGTCCAACATGCTTCCTTCCTCATATGAACAAAATTAAACCACTTTTTTTTTTAATAAATCAACTGTAACATCCCCTTGCAATATAAAAACACACTGAGCAAAATTTATTTCTTGACATATGTTAAACTATCAGGCAAGTGCTGAAGTGAATGCTAAATATTACGTAGAAAAGTGAAACTGAATTTTGGAAAGCTTACAATATTATTTTATCAACATGAAGAATACAATATACAATATTATTTCATGAATAAGAATGGAGAAGAATTGACTACTATCAAGAAATAAATTCTAGATTATCTCAGTTGCTATTGGTATTAACAATAAAACATATATAAAAAAAATTAACCAAGGAATGTGTTCACAATATAGTTTTAAGCATTAAAAATTACATTTATACTTTTTAGGATGAATTTCAAAACAGACTTCAGTTTTCCAGGTGCCACAAAGTTCTTCTATGTCTGGATAATTTGCATCTAAGTCAATTCCTCCAGTAATATTTGTCAAATAATAAAAAAGCAATGTGTTACAGGCTTAAGTTATTTTCCATATTTGTTAAAATATGAATTTATTACTGTCGATTAATTTTTTGACTCTCAAGCTATAGAAATAAATACAATGAATGATACAAAGAACCTCAATACACTCTAAAGACCTTTTCTTTTCTTTTTTGTTTTTTTTTTTACTTTGCTCCATTTGTTTTTCTGCCAACCTTGTTCAAGACTGCCATTGGCCATAGCCTGAAATAAATTGAGACATAGCATGCAAAGATGTGGTGAAAAAATTTCCATTTTCTGATTTTAAAACTGACAGTGGTCATTCACCAATAATATGCCAAGATGCATAACTCAGTCTACTGATATAACATTTAAGAGGGTCATTTTTAAAGTAAGAGCCGATTGTGCATCGTATCTGTGCATCGCATCAGGTGACGTCAGTTCAAGGTGAACAACTCTTGTCCAATCCCCCACTACACTGTCATTGTGTCAGACGTCTCTGCCAGTGACAGTTGTATGCTTATTCACAAAGTTTGTTATCATGTCGATCAGCAATCCTGCCGATTGTGAAGTGCGAGCTGTTATTCGGTTTTTCAACGCAAAAAAAGTTCGTTCTGCTGAAATTCACCAACAGCTTGCTGAAGTTTATGGTGAAAGTGCAATGAATGATAGTAATGTTAGAAAATGGTGTAGGCTTTTCAATGAAGGGAGAACAAATGTTCATCATGAAGAACGATCTGGAAGGCCAACTGTCATGAACGAAGAATTGACACAAAATGTTGATGAGGAAATCAGCCGAAACATGTTTCAAGGTCGGAAATTTATCACATTGTTACTGACAAACTTCACTACAAAAAAATGTGTGCAAGATGGGTGCCAAAGTTGTCAACAGAAGAACACAAAACAAAGCGAATAGCGCATTCTTTGTCTTTTTGGAGCATTACCACAAGGATGGTGACAATTTTTTGAGTCACATTGTGACTGGAGATGAAACATGGATTGTGTACTACACTCCAGAGACCAAACGTGAATCCAGTAAATGGCATCAATCAAACTCACCGCCCCGCACCCGAAAATTCAAACAAGAACGTTCAACACGGAAAATCATGGCTATAGTGTTTTGGGACCGGAAAGGCATTCTTCTGATAGACTTTTTGCCAAGAGGAATGACAATGCGGAGAAGTATTTTGATACACTGCTAATGCTTAGACACGCCATTCAAAATTGCCGGCTGGGACTACTGTCTAGCGGTGTCGTTCTGCTTCACGATAACGCTCAACCTCACTCTGCAGAAAGAACAAAAAAGCAACTGGAGACTTTCCATTGGGAAATACTGGATCATCCACCTTACAGCCCAGGCCTAGCACCATCAGACTTTCATCTCTTTCCAAAACTTAAGGAATTTCTCGGTGGGAAGCATTTGGAAAGCGAGGATATGCTGAAAGAAACAGTAACAAACTGGTTTAATGGTCAGGCGGCGGAGTTCTTCGATGAAGGGATCCAAAAGTTGGTGCCACGGCTTGATAAATGCTTAAATATTCGGCGATATATGCTATGTCGAAAAGTAAAAAAATGTACATATTTCAGTTTGTGATCTTAATTGTGTTAATAAATAAAACTTCCTTAACTCCATTACAAAACGGCTCTTACTTAAAAAATGACCCTCGTAGAAACAAAAAATGCCAGAAGACAGTGGATAATATACAAAGAGATTACACTCCTGCAGATAATCAGGATTTTACGGTGGTAAAATTTAGAGTAACATTAACTCTAATGTCCATTTTTTCATTGGTATATTTATATATATATATATATATATATATATATATATATATATATATATATATATATATATATATATATCAAAACTCCTACTAATAAAATTTGGGAGGGGTTCAGGTTAGCCATGTGATGTTAAGCGTTGACCTTAATCTCACATGGTAAATCATGAGTGGCGAGTTCGATTCTTGCCTGGGCAAAGGAAATTATTTAGTGATGAAATTCATTAAATAACATCCTAAGTCCCACCCTGGCTAGAAAAGGGTGGTAACCTGTAGATAACCCATTCCAATTAGCCTGATTTGCAAAAAGTGGGCATTAATAAATAATAATAATAATAATAAAATTTGGGAAACTTATACAGATGCTGTCAAAAAAAAAAAAAAAAAAAACAGAAAACAATGATTGTGATTTTAACATTTAAAAATCGCTATATATTTCAGTTCACTCTAAACTTTGGAAGTCAGGGTTGTGGTTTTGGTTTATCTCCTAAAATTTCATCTGTCACAACGAGTGATGAAATCAACACCATTAAAAGGCACTCAATCAATTTTTGTGCTTAACTCAAAAATATTTTGACGCCTATTAAACTATTTGGTTTGCGCACAGGCACTGACTGATTTGTCAACCTCTTAAGGTGTTGAGGAAGGGCCTAGAAAAGCTGACCAATGAGTCCCTCAATAGACATTCACTAGACCTGTAATAGTGATGAAATACTGGAGAAAGAGACAAGAGGGGAAAAAAAAAAGGAAAACAAGACAGACAAGACAGCTTTTCACATGATCATGCCCAAGCAACTGAGAAAATGTTTTGGCCAATGGCAAAAGAAAATCAACATTATCATCACAAAGTTGTATTACAGATGCACTCTTTTTTTTTTTTTTTTTTTTTTTTTTTTTTGATTTCACTGTATGGAATCCCCCATTGTCAATTCTGTGTCAATGCACACAAAAAGCTTTGCCTTATTGCTTTTTTCACAATAGTTATTTTATTAGCATATGCTTTTTTTTTTGCTTTTTTGTTCTGCTTATTTATACACACTTTCACTTCATGATCTTGGCTCTACTAGGCACAAATGGTCTTCTGGCTTTTGCAATTCCTTTCTATATGTTCATGCACCTGACATTTAAAGTACTTTGGCTGTTCTATATATTCATAACACCTTAAACTCAGAAATCCATGTTTTGCTTTGCTTGTAAGTATTCTTCTGGTTTGTGAATCCACATCAGGTAGTCACCGTGCATTGTGCCTGTTCCTCGGCCCTCTTCTAAACACAGCATGAATTGAAATTCTTCTTCCATCGGCTTCGATTTCCTTATTTACTGTTGTGTAAAGGAGCCTGCTATTCTCTCTTCTAACATCAATGCAGCTTCACATACTACAGTCTAGTTATTGTGCCTTCCATAGGAACCCATTTGCATTTATGGTTTAATATATCCGTTTATTTACCCTCCGAATTTTGCATTATCCAAACCAATAAAGGATGTCTTAAACTGTATACAGGGTTCAATGTAACACTAATTTCTCTTAATCTGATAAAAATGATTAACTTTCTAACTAGCCTGTGTTAGCCCTCCTCATTAAACTGTTTTTAAATGATGATTATCCTTTTCAGATTTTCTTCAGTCGGAAGTTATTCTAAATATTAAGTTGTTGCCACCTTCAGTAGGTATTGTGGGAGGTGAGAGCATCACTCCAAAAATAGGAGGACACCTTTGCCTATTTATTATTAAAGTCCTGATCACAAAATCGTTTTTTCAACTGTTTAAATTTGCAAAATATAATTCTGTTCTAGCCCTGTACAGGGGCAACCAATGGCTCTACTATGGCCACCATGTACACTTTTCTACTCATTTTTCATTACTTTTTTTCTAAATTTCAATTATCTTGAACTGAAATAATTACATATCATTTGGTGCTTGTTCAAAGAATTTTAATGTTTATAACAATATCTTAGCATTAATCTTAATGCCCCCTCCCAACATCAATAACTGCATTGCTTTCCAGACACACACTGTATTCCGTCTACTTATTCAATAAATTGCACGCAGACAATTTCTTTGAAGAATTTTAAATTTTATTAGGATATAAAAATAGCATATTAGTCATTTGTTCACTTGTTTTTCATGACCATGTCAAGAAAACCAAAACTAAAAGTGCAATAAAAAAGAAAATTATTAAAATTTTACTATCCACAAGTTGACATACTAAAATAAAAATCTAAGTTAAAGATCCCGAAAATTTAAGCATCTTTTGTGCATGTGGTAAAGAGTATATAGGAGGAATTGTCAGGCTGATTATAATACATTTTTCAACACCTAGAATCCATTAAGGATCTAGAAGTTACAAAATTATTAGTACTCGAGCATTTCGATTACACAAACCAACAAATAAATTTTATTTGGATATAAAATTTAGACAATCAACAAGACAATGCTCCCTAAGCAGTAGCAGTCCTAAACCACCCTGAAAACATTTTAATAGATGGAATAGCTAATCGTATACTCTTAGTAAGCATTGGTTAATAATTATTTGTAAAGTATAATTACGACAGTGAAAAGTAAAAAGAAACAGAAGTAAAGTCCCATCTATACGTCACCCTGAATACATCTTTTCAGTGGTTCAGAGACCTGTTCTAAGATTAGAATATGAGGGAAACTGGTTTTATGCAATACCTTAAGGTTAATAACCTATGTGTTATAGAGTATTTAAAATTGAAAAAGAAAACCTATAAATAAATTAGCGAGTGTTTCCACTTCACTTCCAGAAGCCTGATTCTACTCATAACCAACTAGATTTTACAATTTACAAAGTGGACTTTATACTTGAGTCCACAAAAGAGGATCAATGTTTTGGGTATAATAAGTAAGTCCTCCACTTTTGGCATTCACGATTCAAGATCAGAGCTTATTTGAAGTGATGGCCCAAATATTCTGGCATTAATCCAATCTTATAATTGAATTTTCAACTTATGTTGGGAGATGGAAAATGAAAATAAATAATTTAGTAGCCAAAATAAAATCAATTAACAAACTGATCATACCTATAAATATTCTAAAACAGATTGTTTAAGGAGTAGTAATAATAAATACCTCAGAAGACGTTGTATTATCTTCTTGTGAAGACGTGGTGGCAGAAACTGGTTCCACTTCTCTAATACTGCTATTGGTGTCATTAGTGGTGGAAGAAGCTTCTTCCTTACGAGACTCATCAGAGTTTACCAATGCACCTCTGTTTCTTTCTTTTCTTAATAGTTCTGTTTGCCGTTCAACCATTTTTTGATATGTTTCTTCATCAACAGCTCTTTGGCAATGCTAAAAATCAGAATAAAACAAAAAAAAAAAATTAAAACATAACTCAAAACACACTACACTTTAAGAGTTATTCCATTATTTTATTCACAATGATATGAGACTAACTTTCTCAGCAGATAACTCTTTGAAAAAATACATTAGAATGAATTTAAAGTTACAACACAATCATCTACGACATAATGAAATTCTATGAAAAATAATTTAAAAAAAAAGTCAGTGCACATACGAGAAAAGAAAATAACAGCAAATTGTTTTGAGTGCATGTGTGTGAGCGTTAATTTCGAAGTTAATTTTGACTACAAATTTGATTTATTGACTCATATACCATTATTCCAAATGGGACCCCCATTTTTTATTTCAGGCACTGATTCTATGCAACATTTTATGAAGAATAGACCCCTTACTTGAAATTCTATTTGTGAGAGGGTCTGTTCTTGAAATTTTGGATAAGTTTATAATATGAAATAAAATAAAAAGTCTGTCATGCAGGGGCTACATAAACTAAAAAGATTTCCCATACACTGAAGTACTTAAAAATCCAATGACTAGAAGTGGGGGTTAACTGAAGGCTAAAAACGAAAAAATGAGTAACTTGCTTAATATTCGATTTACGATAAAATATACATAATAAAAATTGTAGACCATCAATATTTTAACAAGATTGGTTCTATAACATTTTACGATCCGACTTATAATAACAGAGATATTTTGAATTTTGGAATTCCCCCTTCCTCTAAACCCCCCCCCACCATTCCCGGTTCAATTTTAGTCAATAACAAATATGATCTTGAGAGCTAACTGAAACTATTAAATATCAAGTATGATATAGATAAAATAAACATTTTCGAGACAAGGACGATAATATAATAATGGTTTCGTGAAAACAAGATTCGGTATTTAAGATTCCAATAAAGTAGTTCATGATATAGCAGCTTATTGTTAATATGACATGAGTAGGAGTGGAGCTTAAAACTAAATAATCCAAATATCTCTGTTAATATTCATGATAGTGAAAAAACATACATAACAACATTTATGGAACATTAAATTTGTAATAAGATTGGGTCTATACACTTCTCTGATTCAACGTATAATAATGGTGATATTTCAAATTTGGAAACTCCCCTTCAAATAATGCCCTCCCCCCTCCCCACTCCCACTGGTCCAATTTCAGCCATTAACAAACTTGATCTTTATTTCTATATAATACCTCTAAATAGCGAGCTTGGTAACAATCAAACAAAAATTACGATGACAGAGCATTAATAGACAAACACATATATACTGTAAGATATACAAATTCCAGAGCTATATTATTAAATGAAAATAGCATAATAAATAGCAAAAGTCGTGAAATTATAAAAAGCTGGGTGATCACCAAGTTTATTGTTCATGGGATGAACACATCTTTCTTAAAGGAAATCAAAAATCTACAAACTATGTTCCTCTTGAGTAAGTGTCAAAGCGGTGCAATTTCTTGTTAAAGTATATTTATCAATTAAGTATAAGAAATATATAAATATAGCTGTAAATTTATTGAAAAAAGAATAAAACATTTGATGAAAACTAAACTGATCTATAAGTTGCTTGTAAATTAGGAATAGATAATCGAAGGAAGATTAATCATTTCTAGCAACATTATATTTGCCAAGCATTTGTGCAAGAATAAACATTCATAAAAATAAATAAATACCTTTTTCAACTCTTCTTGAAATGCTTCACTAGACTCAGCAAATTTTCGTTTTTTAGCTTCAAACTTTTCTTCAGTCTGCTGAAGTTCAGCTTCTAATTTTTTCTGTAAAAAAAAAAAAAAAGAGCATTTTTAATTTTTATTTAACTCTTCTATATATTTTACCCAAGGTAACATTGGGTCTACCAGACCCACTTATTAAAACATGTTATAAATAATTAAATGTTTGAATTTAAGGGTTAGCACTTTCTGTTCCAATTCATTGTATACTTGCCAATAACTTTATTTAGTTCTGAAAGGAAAAACATATTTAATTTCATAATATAATGTAACTAACATTAAATATTACAAATATATATATATATATATATATATATATATATATATATATATATATATATATATACACTAGCTAAGTTACCCGGCTTGGCCTGGGAATTCATTTGAGGCTGGATGATGATGGTATTTTACTTTGCACAATATTTTGACATTTCCCTGTCACAGTGTTTAGCGTTTATACCCGTCGTTGCTGTGGATTTGTTAATTATAAAATTATTTCTTATGTAAAGCTTCACTGTCCTCAATATTTTTATATTTCCTGTCTCCTATGCATGTAGTATTTTTTATAATGCAATAGACCATATAATTCATAATCATAGAAAGTATTCTGTCTTCTAAACCATATATGAATAAAAGCTCCTTTCCCTTGATGCTGTACTTAGCCCAATGGTGACAGCTGTTTTAGGTTTGTCATAACTGCTATTAAAAATACTCTTTTGGAAGTCTTGATTGTAAACTGTATATCTTATTGGCACATAGTGTGTTCAGTAAAGTATATCATATTTAACGAAGCAGAGTTAATAAATACTATAAATAACTGGGTGCACCTCCCTAGCATTCATCCTTTTAAATAATTTATTTATGATAATTAAACAAATTAACATTCCTGATAATAACACTACATTTCTAAAAGTATAAGCATCAATTAACATGTAAACATAGACCAATATGAGGTCGACAGGGAAGCGGCAGAACTGATAGGACAAAGGAAGAATCCCCACAACTCCTAGGCTCAGTGGTGCCAACCTACCACTCATTTAGGATCTCAATCCTGTAATACATTAAATTATATTAATAAATCTGATTACATTATCATTACAATACTAAAATTGTTTGTTTAAATAATTTTCACGTTTTAATTAAATAAACTATTAAATACATTTAGGGCAAACTGGCGTTTTTCATAAATTAATGTTCCGGAGAAGAGAAGTGGGGGGTAGTATACTTTACTTGGTACAATCTGTTATTGGCATTAAAAAAATAACAGATTTGAATTATTAAGGATAAAATATTAACATAGATTTGAATTAATTTATCCAGGTGAGGTACCTGGTAGTTCATATTGGAAAGAATTGTTGAGCATATCAATATTTCTATGAAAATTACTTGCTTCATACATTAATATATTTAAAAATGTTTAAAACAAAAGTTACTTTTAATAACACAAAAAAAAACAACTTTTGTTATGTGCACATTCGCCTTAAAACAAATAGAAAGAAAATGGAATAACGCGAATTTTTATTTCAGGTCTCCCATATAACCCCCACTCCTATTCGAACCTAAAAAAATTGAATATAGATTATAATCATGGAAGAATTAATGCTAATTCATTATATCGAGTTTGTTAAGTTCGGTTCAATAGTTAGTGCCCAATAAAATTGTTGGCTCCTGCTTTAGTTTTTAGTGTATATCTCATTTATACTTTGTTATACAACAAAAAGAATATAACAAAGGTTACTCTAAATAACAAAATAAACAACTTTTGTCATGTGAATATTTGCACAAAAACAAAATATCACTATTTTTAATTTCAGGCCTCTCTTACAACCCCCACTCCTGCTCATCCCTAGAAATGGTGGTACCGCTTATTATCATGGAAAAGTTAGTGCTAATTCACATACTGAGTTTTGTTTAGTTCGGTTGAGTCATAGTCCTAGTCTAAGTTGGGTTAGTAGTAATATACATACCAAGTTTCATAAGTACTTCTTGTTTTTGAACGAGGAGGCGAGAAAATCAACTATTCTAGGGCATTAGTGATGAGGAGGGATTATGGGGTCAAGGAGTGAATATATGCATTTAAGGATGAGCATTTTAAGGATTTTTCCCATGATAGGAAGAACATGTGATCAAATAATACAACGATTAAATAACACATACCTGATGCATAGTCAAAGACTGTACTTGACGATTCAGCACTTGCATTCTTGCAGTTGTAACAACTGATCGTACGTCAGGAACAATAGAATCTGAGAATATTTCATTGATCAAGCGATGGTTCCTTAGGTACCGAGCGTAAGCCACATGCTTTACAGAATATCCATCATCTTGGTCTAAAAATAGAAATGATGAAAAAATTAAAATGTATTCTTATTTATGGAGCTCAGTGTGGCTGAGTTAAAGTCTAAGGTTCCGAGTTTGAGTACTGGCCCACAGGTTGAACCATGCATGTAAAAAAGGGCTTATTACTATTTTATACAAATATAACTTTTTTTGAGTAAGGAAAAAAAAATTGTGATATAAATGTGAATCACCCTCTCAAGTTCTTTCATATAGACTTCAGTAACAATGGGCTTAACTGGCAACACAATATAGTTTTTGAGCAGGAAATATGTTGAATAGAGATATATACACAAGTCACTTATTAAATTATAATTTTCTTATAGATTTAGGAAGGATAACTTGAAGTGGATTTTTATAAAAAGTTACTTAAGCCTTCAGTTGCCCAGCAATTAACCAAGATACACAGTCCCAATGGTGACCACTTTCATACAGTCAGTCACCCCACAGGCTGACCAATCTCCAGACCCATTGCTTGGCCTGTCTAATATCAACCAGTGGCTTCTATAAACTATTAAAAACTAATAAATTGTTTATTCTTTAATTATTATAACTATACATTACTCATTAACTATTTTAATTATATGCTATATAATTGAAACAGGTATACCGAAAAGTCAGATTTCTTGGCATTAGCAAAATGATATGTGTCCTACACACTCCTATATGCTTAATTTGAACGAGTTTTCATCATAAAAACTATTTAACTGGACAACAGCTCTACAATGGCCAATCTAATAATGGCAATTTTAGGAAAATTCGGGTAGAAAAAAGGTTGGGGGTATATACCTGAAGGAGTGGGAAGTAATGGGGGCTGGTTATAAGAGTAAAGGTTGGAAAAATTACATCCCCACTCTACCTGTAGGGGTGAAAAATAACTAGATCTTACAGTTGAGTTACCAAATAGCTGTGAAGGTCACAGGACTTAACACTGCTGGCACTGAAATGGCAAAGAGCGAGAATATATATAATAATTTATGGCCTGAGGAGCATGACCAAGTCCACCAAAGTTAGAACCTATCCATATCCTTATTTTTTTTAAAAAAAAAAATCTATTTCCTAGGGATATTGGTATATAAATGTGGTGGGAATTTGTCTTGTTTGTTAACTTTCCTTTATCTGTGACAGATTTAGCCCAAGTTGGGAAATTTTTCTTAAAAATGTTTGATATTTGTGAAATCCAAAAATGAAAATAATATTAAACACAACTCGGCAATGCAATAGTCAAGTTTCAAGGAAGTAATTGATTTTGCTGACAATGTTTTAGACAAATCAGTGCTTAAGCTAAAAAAAAAATAAATCTGTAGTGATTCATTGCTTATAGTTTTGAAGGAAAACATTTTAAGAGCTGTACTATCTAAAAATTTGTTCTGAAAAATAATATTACATCAACGGCAAGTATATCAAAAAATAAATGTAAGTTAATAAATACCATCATCATCTTCTGCGGGCTGTATATCGATTCTCCTATCCTGTTTTGAGCTCCCTGAGGACCTGTCATGAGATTCTCTATCATCAGAAGACTGCTGAGCTGCGAAAAAAAAAAGTAACTTAACATTAAAAATTAATAAATAAAGGAATTGAATGAATTCGTGAACTATGAACAATAGAAAAAATATCAAATACAATCAATTCTGTTACATATATTGTAATATGAAGTAATAATTGGCTTTCAGCAAAACTATGTAGTTACAAGTACCAAGTTTGGATCTTGGTGATAATGATGATTATGTAGAGGATAATCGGGCATCATTGTCTTAATCAATCAGAAGATGAGTATATTTTTAATGATGATTACAGTTTCAGACACCTTTTTCAGAGCTACAATGAATGAAAATAATACACCATTTTTTTTTTCTTTAAATACACTGTTAAATAATGAGGGGCAAGAAAGTATTTTAAAAGAAGTTCTCTGGAGGAACAAAATTTTGAATAATGAGGGGACACAAAAAGCAGTGAGAATAAAAGAGTACAAACCACCTCAAAACCCACCAGCACCACATAAAATCTTCCTAGAGCTTTCATGCGTGACAAAGACAACGAGGCAATTTTTGCAAAGACACCATTACAAAATTATATGCACATGTACATTAAGTTATATGTAAATTCAACATTACTGTTATTATGGATAAAACTAAATACAATACAAAAATGGCAGAACTTTTTAATGCTACTTCCACTTTTACAAATATATCACAATCAATGATAATTACATAAAACAGGAAAAAAAATTGTAATACACTATGAGAGGTGAAGAAATAGAGGACAATTTAAAAGTAAATTATAAAATATCATCTCTGGTTAATATATCAAATAAAGCAGTTATTACATGGTTCTCAAATGGATGAATTATACTTTCATTAATTTTTGTGTTAAACATCAAATTCAATGTTAATGTATATTAAAATGAGTACACAGTTTGTTTCCCCTTCATGGCAAATCCTTTTTTCCTCTACATATATAGAATATCTACTGTATCAAATGATTCCCATCATTTCATTATTTATCGAAGTTCAGACTTTTAGTTTTCAGTTCTAATTAAGTATATTACTTGTATGAGAATTAGTTTTATTATTATATTTT
Source organism: Riptortus pedestris (assembly GCA_019009955.1). Taxonomy (NCBI): domain Eukaryota; kingdom Metazoa; phylum Arthropoda; class Insecta; order Hemiptera; family Alydidae; genus Riptortus; species Riptortus pedestris. The sequence goes on from CM032233.1 coordinate 85,524,317, forward strand.
CAGTATTTGTGCAAAATATGTATGTTATAATGGCTATATTTTTTTAAACATAAAGACAATTCTGATTTAGATGACATGACTAAATCAAAATGCCACCATTACCTGTTAGGACTAATATATTACCATTTTTATATTTATCTCCCACAACTACTAGATAATTAGTTTAATGTTTTTTTGTTTTTGTTTTTTCATTTTATTTAACCCTTTAGCAGATTTGAACTTATGTTAATTAAAAAATAATTCGTGGATTATTACTCTGTATTATCAATCTGATACCCAAGTAAAATTTAGTTAGTTTCAATATAAACTGCAATATAGAATACTGTACCTTCCACTTTTTACACTATTTTCTACTTTCTCACTTAAAGAAGAATATATCGAATGAAGAAATAAATTGAACACATACATTAATCAAGATTCAAGAAAGTTTAGGGAAATTTCATAACTTCTATCTTAAAGTTATTTCTATTGATGATAAAAATACTATCTCTTATGCAGAAACAAAAGTTATTCCATCTACCCAGTCATTTGTGAAAATCTGCTTCTGACAAAAAAATTGCTCCAATAATATTCAAGAGTATGTAATTGCCTTCAATACAATAACTGACCAGATAAAATAAAGGACATAAAGGACGCAATTGACCTTCAACAAATGAGAATATGCTAACATTTCCTCCACCAATCCAGCTTTCTGTACTAGTAGATCGACTGAGGGCAAGAAACCTCAGATGTTCAGGGCTTTGGAGGAGAGATGATTGCTAGCACTTGAAAATGAATATTTAGATGAATCACAGGCTTGACAAGAAGACTAATTGGCCACAACCTTTTAAGGAAGTTTAGGGTTTGGGAGGGAGGAGGCTAATAGAATGAGTCAACGAGAAACAAATTTAGTTTAATTATTAGGATAGATAGATAACTTGGCATGAAATCTTGATAAGGAAATTGGGATGAAACTCTGAACAAAAGCCCTCAACTCTGAACTTGTTTTAACCCCCAAGGGCTGTTCAAGAAGCCTAGCGAACGAAAAATTTAAACTTGGAGGGAAGAAGATGGGAATAGTTTCTAAGTGTCTCACTAGGTAGCGCGGCCTTCGGAAAAATAGATACAAGAGGCTCCTGCCGATAGGAGCCATGTAAATTAAATCAGAGCCCTTCCCTGGAAGCCCTTGCCCGTTCCAGCTCTCGTCATCTCAGCTACATCTTACCCAGTGTGTGTGCATCGTCTATTTTGACTTTCTTTGTTCATCCTCTTCTACCTCAGAAAGGCTAATAGGCTAATTATCTAAGATCAAGGCCTCTGCTTGAATTGTATAGGGTGCGGCACAGAAACTTGCTGATTTAAAAGGTTAATAAAAACAAAAATATTAGAGATAACGTTTTAATTCGTTTTACATATTATCTTACATTCTCTGAATTTATTTATTACACTTTTTTAAAAATGACATCGAACAAGTGACAGCCTCCATTGTCAATACACTGAGCTATGCGTTTCTTGAAGTTCTGATGAACTCTTTCGAGCATATCAATTGGTATGTCGGCGATGGGTTTCCGAATGTTTCCTTTAGATGAACTAGGGTCTGTGGGCGATCATTGTAGACAACAGATTTGAGGTAACCCCATAAGAAAAAATCGCATGGAGTCAAATCAGGCGAGCGCGCAGGCCAAGGAAGATCAGTCGATTGGGGAAGTTCTCCCTCAAAAGTTCAATTGAACATCGCGCTGTGTGAGCCGTGGCTCCATTTTGTTGAAACCACACATCACCAATGTTCATTTCTTGCAGTTTAGGGAGAAAAAATGTTGTAATCATCTCCCTGTAGTGAACTGCATTCACTGAAACTGTGCGTTTGTTTTCTTCAAACAAGTAAGGACCAATTATCCCTACTCTTGATATTGCACACCACACAGTTACGCGCTCAGAATGGAGTGGCTTCTGATGAAGTAGACGTGGGTTGTTAGCACTCCAATAACGCATGTTTTGTTTGTTCACACAACCAGAAATGTGAAAGTGAGCTTCATCACTGAAAAACACGAGCGTGTCGTGAGGCTGGTTTTCACCTACTGCTTCACATGCATTTCAGCGGGCATTAAAATCAGTTTCATTCAGCGCCTGTGTTACAGCCATTTTATACGGATGGAAATTAAGGTCTTGGTGTAGAATTCGTCTCACAGTGCGGTCAGATAACCCCAGAGCAGCTGCGTGTTTCCGCGCCGAACGCCGAGGAGATCGGACGAATGACTCTCTCACTCTTTCAATATTTTCTGGAGTTCTGGTCGTCTGATGACCTCCTGAACCGGTTTTTGCTACACTTCCACTCTCTCTGAATGTGTTCACCCACAAAACAATTGATTGCCGTCCAGGCACCGGACCTGTAGGGTGAATATTAAACTGAGTACAGAAGGCACGTTGAGTGGCGATAATGGAACGACCGTTAGAAAAGTAAGCCTTGCAGGCAAACGCACGCTGCTGCTTCGTCCAATGCATGATGGCAACTGAAGAGGAAAGAAACAAAACTTCAAGACTTCCTCTCTCCAATGACATTGGACTCGTCTATGTCCTCCCACTCCTCACGACAAGGCGACCGTTACAAATCAGCAAGTTTCTGTGCCGCACCCTGTATGATCAACATCAGTTGAGGTTGTTGGTCTTTGGATCTTCCTTCATCTTGCACAGAACTCAATGTGTTTGAACTCATTGAATCACCTAGTGACTGTAGAAAAAGAGGGGCAATCATGACCACATACATTCACAATTCTCTCATAAATGTCTTTTGCAGAATGTCCCTCTTTTCACAAAAATTTAATGACGCTTTGGTACTCAAACTTGAACTCACTGGATATTGACATGTTTGTAAAGGCACTGCTAACTACTGACTGAACGGAGGACTCGATATTTTGGGCATGTTTACTCTTGATAGATAAGCCAACATGAACAAAAGAAGGATTGGGTTTTAGAAGGGGGAGGGGGCAAAATACTCTCTTTATTACGAGTTTGATGTTATAGGACCAATATTGTTAAACTATTGATGCTCTACAATTGCTGTCGTTTTTTCATAACTCAAGTATTCAGCGAAATATTCATACTATTTTGTTTTCAGCATTCAGTAATCCCCCCCCCCTAGCCCATTGCTCCCTTCTACTCATCTGTTTTTTATATAGAAATAGGGAATATGTTGTGATATGAGATCAAAAGTGTGTTATACTAGCACATGGGACATCTGCTTAGCTAACGCAGTCCTTGGGTGACGGAATTTTTTTAATGATTCCTTTGGTTCTAGATCAATGAAAAATAGGGGGAGAGGTACCTTATTAGTGCCTTCGTGTTTCTTTTGGTGATGAATAACCTGAAATCGGTGATGTCTATAATAAAGTCTAGGGTTTTATCAATATAGTCTTGTTTGGTCATAACTACTGTATGTGTTTCCTTTGTCAGCTTAGCTACTAAACGTTTGTATATTTCAGTGTTCAACAGATCTTTTTAATCTACAAGGATCATATTTCAGTTCATTCATTGTCTTTAATGCTTCAGTTTTAGTCTTCTGTATTTTGTATAAGTATTGGTGTTAAACTGTACTGATCCATAACATAGAGTGACATTGTTAGTAAGTCATTGTTTGTTAAAATGTATATTTCCAATAGTTTTATATAATTGAAAGGCTATGTTAGTAAGTCTAGTTAGCAATACCTTAGCCCGACTGGCTGTGTATGGTATATCAAATAAAGGGTTAGTACCATTAGAATATATGTTACGATTGCCATACCTGTAAGTGGAGACAGTCATTACTGGCTGATGATCGAGTACAGTTGGCAAGTGCTTTTAATGTGAGAGCACTATCTTCAAGCCCCTCAAAAGTTGTAAAGAGTTAGTTATCCATGAGTTAGTAGTTTTATACGTCTGTTATTTGTATCAGGTTGTTTATGTTTTAGTCCAGAACTGTTTTTTTACATTTTAGGTCTGGTAAAATGAAGAGTGGTTTAAAGATATTTCCAGGTAAATTGTTTGTAATGTAATAGGTCTTCTATTTTTTTTTTTTGTTTGATTTTTTACAAAAGGGGTCTGTTATCCATATTAGGTTGTTTAAGTTTTAGCATTTAGCAGTTTAACACATAAAACTACTGTCTCAGGAATAAATAGCTCTATACAACTTTTGAGGGGCTTGAAGATGGTGCTCTCACATCAAAAGCGCTTGCCAGTTGTATTCAATCAGCCAGTGATGACAGTCTCCAATGACAGACATGGCAACAGTATCATATATACTGCCGGTACTAAATCTTTATTTGTATATAAAGAAATTATTTTTCAATTGCGAAATTAAGAAAAAAACATCAAAGATGATGCAATAGTTTTCTTTTGACCCAGTTAAATAAATGTGTTATTCATTATAACCAACATAAAAAAACAATTTTCTCTTTTACTATTTATTTTTCTAAGATGTTCCTGGCCTTTTCCTACCTCTTCAGGGGCCTTCTCCTTCGAGTATAATGGAAGTCTCTGTTCCAACTGCTACTAAGCATCTCCTCAAATGACTGGCCACAAACTGATGATGATTGCAGTTAGTAGTGAGCTTTCCTAACACCAGAAGAAAACTCTGAGGAGTCAGTGAAAGACCATAAAAATGAATGTTGTGGAGAAAAAAAAAGGAAATTATTTTTAATTATTGACTGACTGTATGCCACACTAGAAAGTATAAAAATTGATTCAACTGGATCAGAAGAAAACAATTATCTCTTACCAAAATAGTCTTCAGTGCTCATTTGTTTCAGAAATCAATATTATAAAAGAAAAATTTAAGATGAAAACCAAAGTTTTAATAATTAATCAATTAAATTAAATTGTATATAATAACTTCAATTTTTTTTATTTAAAAGAAATATTTACCTGACTTTCCTCGAGCTTTAGCAGCCATATATGCTAAATATGCAGGTGAGTTATGGTACGCCTTAAGACTCTTCTCATATTCAAGCTAAAAAAAATCTATATCTTATTAATTAAGTAAAAAAAGAACATAATAAAATTAAGGCTGCAGATTTTACAAATTAACTGCAACTGCTAAATGACTATATTGCATTATTATTAATTAATTAATAATTTTCCCAAGAGAAAAAAAAAATTGGCCAACATTCTTTAAATTCCAACAGAAAAAGAATAGACAAAATAAAACTGAGTGATCTAGCAGGACTTATGGTGACCACATGACATATGGTGCATATTATATTTATAATTTAACTTTTACAAAATAAAATCTTTGCCGTTTAGAAACTTTTTAACATCTGGGAGTCCAGATATTTTACCAGCCAATGAACTTCCCAAATTCTATACTATTTGTGTAACACATTTATGGAAGAACTTCAACGGCACCATTTTGATGAAATACATGATATATTTGAGTAAATGCACAATTGATTCTAAATGCAAAGCTCTTCATTCCCAAAACATTCGGATTAAAAACTTCCCATACAGCAAAAAAATGTACACAATTACAAACAGATACAAAAAGTATTTGATAAATAAGGAATATTTAGTCATAAGATACTCATGATTATCCTGATTTTGAGATTATAATGAAAAAGGAAATAATTTATTAATGAAGCTAAAATGATCTAGTCTAAAATGAAGGTCCACAATAACAGGAGGACTCTTTTCCATATTTTGTTCAAAAACATAAAATATATTATCATCTAAATATAGTACTAGATTCTATCATTAAACAGAAATCCTTTTAATAATGACTCACAAGCAACTTTTAATTCCGATCCCAACCTACACTTGTGATAAATATTCTGATCAAATTTTCAATTGATTTAACAATTTTTAATATGGATTCATTAATATATAAATAATAAGGAAGAGAATTAATGTAACAGATTCCATAGGGTAAAACATCATATATTTCAATGATTTTTTTTATTATTTCCTTATACATAATATTATATTTGGTGTGTTGAATTTAGTTCATTTTAGTTCCAATTTGATTCCTTGAGTTGTTTTGTTAGATTTTAAGTATCGTTTTGCATTATTATTTACCAGAAATGAAAGAAAATAATAAAAAAATGCCATCTGAATGATTAGAGCCTCTACACAGTTGAAGGCTAATAATGAATAAATAAAAGCTCTTTCTCTATCTACCTCCCCCCACCGATCTTGTATTAACACCTGAAAGAAAATTCAATATCCTATCAATCAATACCCCCCCCCCTCTCACCATGACATCAACACATGTAAGGAAAGTCAATATTCCGTTTAATTAATCAGTATTATACTTCCTGTCCTCCTGTATATAATTCTCATGATACATATGAGATTACCTGTTATATATAACATAAAATGAAAAATTAGAAATATAAAAAAAAAAAAAATAAAACCTTATTTCGAACAAACCTTTTCAGCTTCATAGTCCTCAATATATTCAGTTTTTTCATCATCAGGCAAATCTCGCCACATTTGACCAATTATTTTTCCGATTTCCCAGAGCTTCAGTTCTGGATTCTGTGCTTTTATTTGATCCCATACTTTTCGGGAGTATCTCATATATGGCATTAAAGGTTTTTCTGGAGGCTTGGGGGGTTTGGGTGTTCGGGAATCACACTAGAAAGAAAACACAATCATGTAAAACTTGCTTACAGATATAGTCCAGATTATAATCACTAGGTCCTTGAGGATTGTTATAAGGGAATGTCAGTGGGTGTAAATATAATTATGTTTTATTTATTTATCTAAAATTAATGTTCTACACAATGAAAACTACATACCCCAGCACCTTTCCCAACTTTCTGAGGATGAAATCCAGGATTTCCATGAGGTGTTGTAATAAATGGAGACTGATTAATGGATTCTTTCTATAAACAAAAAAAATAGTAAAATCAAACAACGGAAATAATAAACTAGATAAACTTTTATATGCATAAACACAAATTGAATTTGAGGAGACAACTTAATTCAGACCAAGTAAGATATTTGTTTTTAATAATTATAATTTTAAACAATGGGGTAAAGCTAAACACAGGACAGCTAAAACATTCACTAAAAAATAATGAACAAGTAGATAATTGCTAAAGAGCAAAGGCTAAGCTTAAGTTGGAGGAGTCTATTCAGTTGCTAATAATTTTGGACATCCAAGTCTGATATCTATAAAAATGTACCATGGGAAGCAGTAAGAGAGGAATTACTTGTGAAAATATTTTTCACTTTTTTAAACTTTTCTCATATTTTTAAAAAAAAAAAAAAAAAAATGCTGCTTCCTGAAGAAATTTCAAAACTTCATAATGAACAAAACAAATTCAATTGAAAAGGATGAATATAAAAACTTAGTAAGCAATGTAAAACAAAAATGAAAACAATCCAGACAACAAAAGAAAACAATAAAAAATTTCACAAATGAATAGAAACTCCTCTCACTATTCCATTTAGGAATATGAATACATTATTAGATATGTATTTAAATAATTCAAGTGATGCTTGAAGAAAATAGAGAAAGCTCTATTGCACTTGCATTTACCAGTGGAAAACAATGCTTGTCTCTCATTACTATACATAAACGCAAGATGAACTGAGCTTTGACAATACTTAATGTTATCACTTATTTATTTCCAAAAGTATTTGGATTATAATTGTGATAAGATATGGGTTGAAAGGAGTCTTTAATGTCCGAACCTATCACTTATACACAAATAGTATCTTGTTCGTGTGCATTAAACTTGCTTTGTGTCCATTACCATAATCTACTGGGACTAAGAGACATAGCTAACTCCAAGAAATAGTAGAAAACCACAGAAGAGCCCAGGCATGGGTCACAGACAGAATGATATTAATTGTTGATGACAGCCTGCGATTCACATGGATGAAGGAGGGAAAAGGGATGGGTGGAGTGGTAGGTGTTTGAGACGAAATGAGTACGGATCTGCAGTCTAGAAATTAGACACATACCCAGTACCAAGGGGGTCCCAATCATATTTTTCATTTAACTTAAATTAATATAAAATTAGAAATCAGCTCTAAAAATTCCTTTCTTGTTTACAAATATTTGTGATAGATGTAAGATAAAAGTCATGAAAGCTCAGTCTTGTATAAAGCCACATTAAAAGAATATCAATAAAAATGACCGGTGTTCCGCTGTGACCCCCATGATATTAGGAGGTTTAAACATAAAGAAAACAGCAAAGACAACATATTTTCAATCCTATCATAAAACATAGCTTAATTTGAAATTTAAAAAAATAGTATTTTATACTTACACTCCCTGAATTATTGGATGATGCATTGGCCCTTATTCTCTCTGAAAAAAAAAAGTTAACAATTGAAATTACAAATAGATAATATGTATGACAATTAACTGCCAATTTTTAAATTAGAAACCTTATCATAAAAGTAACAGTACTTAGTAATATCCAAATATGCTGCCAAAATTGAAGCTACTGCATTCAAATTTTAAATATACCTATCAAAATCATAAGTTCTAATTTATTTTTTTATTTCATTGTACAAAGCAAAGAAAGTACTGAAATCCACAAAAATGTCAGCTTTCATTTTTTAAAGGAATTTGACCCAACCTGAATCAATTTTGGCATGACGTCTATATGTATCTTACATACTTAAAAAATTCCATAAATATGACGAAACGTCTAATTTAGAGCTATTGTAACAACTATTAGTGCAGCCCCATCCCCTTTTGATTGATCAACTAAGTGAGAGGAGGAATTAAAGGAGGATGAAAATAAAATTTCAAAATGCTATCTCTTTATCTATTAAGAGATAAAGAGGATTTGTACATGACCATTGTAGTGTCATAAACATAAAAAGATCTATAAATTAAGTTCTATGACATTTTGTGATCCGACGGATTGGAACAGGGAGATCATAGATCTCTTAATAAAATCATTAAAATTTTAAATGAAGTGGAATAAAGCAATTTGTTTAATTAGTTTAATAGAAGTACGAGGAAGTCATGTGGTGTCCACATCATCATTGCACTTATCACTAGAGTGGTTATTAAGACTAAAATTCATGAAAATCATTCTATGAAACTATATTTGATTTGATGAGTTTATTGAAATATTTCATAAAAACAATTATGGCACTGTGTGCCTTCAACTCTGAAAGAAATAAAGAAGGATTTTATTGAATGTCACGTAAATAAAGCACAATAGATCAGTCGGACATGTTCACAGTGAGTTAAACTGATAAATTTCGGCTCAAAAACCCATAAAGGATTAAGGCCCAACCTAGAGACATGTTGGGAGGTCATGGTCAGCTTGACTTATTTTCACCCAAACTGTGGTGAGACTACAGACCAAAGATTAGTACTTCTTTATTGAAGTAGCTACACAATTTCCTCATGAATATCACTGAGTTCCCGGAAAACAGAAGTTTATTTATAGTCCAATCTAGGGGGTTCAAAGTTAAACCAATACCAAGTAGACTAAATGTAAAATATAAAAAGGAAAGTACTTACGGTTTGGCCCTGGTATTACACCAACAGCTATGCTTTTATAATTAGCTGGGAGTGCCATTGTCTAAAGCTAAAAGCAAAACAATATCAATTTAAAAACTAAAATAAACAAAACTAAATGAGTTATTTATCTAATAAAATAAATATAAATACACATTGTAAAAGACCCTTATTATTTATAGTGGATTATCCTCAGAACTGAAATCATAGGTTCCTAGACCTTCCTATTCCACAAATAATTGGATTTCATCTTAAATAAGTAGATAAATCCACTGACAAAGATGTTATTAGCAGTTGGTATTTTAACCTATCCATAAATGAAAAGCACTATTGTCAGAATGTTTACTTGAAATGTATTGACAATCAGTTCATGTTAGCCATGAAGATATCACCTTCAGGACATTAATTGTATGAAATCAATAAATAGAACTTCGACAAGCCCTCTACACAGCCCTCAACCACCACCAATTAATTTCATTCAATATACTTTACTGAAATAAAACTTGGCCAACTCATAGTGCTTGAATCTATGGTCGGCATATGGCTGCAGTGAAAGCGAAAAATCCCTCAACTTTAATATATGTGAGGAAGAAATGCCTTTCAAGTAAGGGTAAGCCTAGTTCATTGTGTGCAAACCGCAATTATCTAAGTAAATACTGTAAGTCATAAACAATCTATATAAGTCAGTGGTAATCTGGTACCACAGAGAGTGAAGTGTGCACATATCTATTTATAATTAGCATGCAGATTGCCCTCCTTGCAATATGCAAGTAAAATTATTGTCAAGTGACAGATGTTCAATTAAGAGAGAGCTTTTTAGAGGGCAAAAAAAAAAAGTCAGTCACACAGGTCCTTGGTAAAATAAGTAGATTTCTCACGTGCTGCAATGACACACTAATGATGTCATCTCAATTGTAGCAGATTTCCCTTAAGGGAAATCAGCTAAGCTATTGAGGTCCCACTCATGACGAAATTTTCGAAAAATTTCTTCAAATATCCATCGATTTTACCTACAGGAGATGACGAAAATGAGGTCCGTTCAAAATTATATATACATTTGTCTGTTAACGCTCTAGCGGTAGCAATTTTTGTTTGATCGTTACCAAACTCGATATTTAAACGTTTTATGTAAAAAGACAGATCAAGTTTGTTAATGGCTGAAATCGGACCAGTGGGAGGGGAGGTTTAAAGGGGGGATTTTCGTAAATTCAAAATATCTCTGTTACCATGTCGGATCAAAAAATTGTATATAACCAATCTTATTGCAAATTAAATGTAATATAAATATTGTTATATACATTTATTCTCTATCTTAAATATTAACCGAGATATTTGCATTTTTCGGTTTTAAGCCTTCAGCAAACCCCCACTTGTACTCATTGTACATTAACAATACTCTGTTATGTAATACATTCACAGCTTAAATACCATAAATTGTTTTCAAGAGACCTTTATTATAAGAGATAAATGCAAATATGTTATCGTGAATCCCCTTAGGTTCTAGGATTACTAAAATTTGATTAATGATTAAAATTATTCTGAGCCATTATAAATTACAGTACTAGATATAGTAAATAGTTTTTAATGAAATTAATATGTTATATTCTGATATATTTCGGTACTTGTTTTTCTTTCCTGTGAGAAGTTGGCACACCTGTTTGTTTACGTTTCAGGTGTTTCCCGTCTGGAGGTTTCTTATTATCGTTTGTATTTATTTACTTGATGTTGAAGGTGATATTGGGTTACCAGTATGTAGATTTATCTATTATTAAACATCACGAGGGAAATCTGCTTAGTTTACTGGCACCTCCATGACGGACTTCTTTTTCTTCAAATAATAAGAAGCCTATATAAACATGACTTCAAATTTAAGTTTGAAATGAGATGGCAAGTGATGCAATTACTGAAAATTGAGAATCCCATATGTAGCAATGGAAGCCAACTGAAAGTAGAAAACTAAAAGAATACAAATAGCTCGCTTAATAATCAAAAGAGAAAAACAATGCATACAACAGTGGTAGGACATTAAATAATTGAACAATTAATTAAATAACATTTTTTGATCTGGCCCAAAATAACAGATATTTGCAAATTTTTTATCTTAACCACCCCCTAAACCGACCCTCCTCCTGGTCAAATAATGACATGTATATAACAATATTTATATTACAATTATTTGCAATAAGATTGGTTTTATAAAATTTTTCGATCCGACGTATAGTAACTGAGATATTACGAAAATCCTCCCCTCTAAACCCTCCCTTCCACTTGTCCGATTTAAGCCGTTAACGAACTTGATCTGTCTTTTAAAATAAAACGTTTAAACATGGAGTTTGGTAATGATCAAGCAAAAATTGCGACCGCTAGAGCGTTAACAGGCAAATATATATATACTACCGGACACGGCAGACATTTTCCTGCATGATATTTCAAGCAATTAGGTTATTAAATTTAATAATATTATGTTTAAAACAAAAGCTACTTTTAATAACACAAAAAACAACATTTGTTATGTGCACGTTTTCCTAAAAACAAATAGAAAATGAAATATCGCGAATTTTTTAGTCAGGCCACCCTTATAACTCCGCTCCCTTTCAAACCTAAAAAATTTAATATAGCTTATAATCATGGAAGAACAAATGCTAATTCATATACCGAGTTTTGTTAAGTTCGGTTCAATCGTTAGTGCCCAATAAAATTTTGGCTCCCACTTTAATTTTTTGTGTAGATCTTGTTTATTAAACAATTAATAACAGTTAATTTTGTGTAGATTTATCTGTTATACGACAAAAGTGAATATAACAAAACTTACTCTAAATAACAACGTAAACAACTCTTAACCTGTGCATATTTCCTGAAAAACCAATAGGAAACGAAATATGGCTATTTTTAATTTTAGGCCTCCCTTAAAACCCCCACTCCTGCTCCATCTGCCAGGCTGATTTGTGACGCTAAACCATCCAGGGCGTCACCCAAACGCATACAAAAAAATTCATTCAAATCGGTCTGTTTAGGTCTGTTCTGTTTAGGAGGAGTTCAGTGACACATACGTACAGTAGAAATATATATATAAAGGTATATGTGTCTGTTACTGCTCTAGGGGTCACAATTATTGTTTAATCATTACTAAACTCGTTATTTAGTCCTTTTAAAAGGAAAAGAAAGATCAAGTTTGTTAACAGCTGAAATCGGACCAGGGGGAGGGGGATTAGAGAGGAGGAATTTCGAAAATTCGAAATATCTCTGTTAGTATACATCGGATCGAAAAAATGTATAGAAACAATCTTATTGGAAATTAAATTAACTATAAATATTGTTTTATACATTTATTCTCTATTTTGAATATTAACAGAGATATTTGCATTTTCCAGTTTTCAGCCTTCCCTAGACCCCCACTTCTACTTGAGTTACATAAACCATACTGTTATATAATAAACCACATTATTCGAAGCTTAAATACCAAACATTGTTTTCCAGAGACCTTTATTATACGAGATACATGCAAAAATGTTCTAGTGACTCCCCCCCCTTCCCCCCCCCCCGTTTTAAATTCTTGGACTTCTAAAATTTGATTGATTGAGATAAAAATTATTCTGATTCATTATAAATTACAGTACTAGATATAGTAAATAGTTTTCAATAAAATTAAGATGTTATATTCTGATATGTTTCAGTTTTTTTTTTTCTGTCCGGTGAGCCGTTGGCTGAACAGTTTGTTTACATTTCAGACGCTCCCCGCCGGAAAGGGAGGGGAAAAATTTCTTATTACCATTTGTATTTATTCACTTAATATTCACTGTGGTGTTGTGTTAGCAGTATGTATGTTTATCTATTATTAAACTTCGCGGGGGAAATCTGCTTATTTTACGCAGCCCCTGCGTGACGGACTTTTAGTTTTAGCCACCCATTTAAAGACGATTATTAAATCATATTAAAAGAAAAAAATACTTTATTAATTAAAGTAACACTTTAACAACACTTAACAAAATGTAGTTATAAATAGAGTTATCCCAAAACTGGATGATGTTGCAGAGTAGCGGCATAAAGCTGTCATCCCCGGCCATCGTCTGCCACAAAAACTATATAAAGCAGCTGTCCAAGTGGTGTACTAATAAACGATCACCAAGTGATGTTAATAAAAGATCACTCATTTTCTGATAACAAAAGAAACATAATGACAAAGATAACATAATCAAGTATGAACCACCATATACACCATCGTCATATAATAACGATAAGCGGTTTTGAACCAGTAAATATTTTCTCTGTCAATAATGAGTGGCCTGTCATTTATAAATTTTAGAAGTGCTATTTTAAATAATAAAGTGATTTTCTTTTAATTACGATTTAATAATCATCTTTAAATGGGTGGCCTCCCGATAACCGATAAGTACCAATGATTTTTATTTGATCAACACCACACTCAATATTTAGCCGTTTCAAAGAAAAATAAAGATTATATTAGGTAATAGCTGAAATCGGCCTTGGGGGAAGGGGGAAATAGCTGAAAATTCTAAATATCTCGGTTATTACAAGTCTGACCAGAATTTTTTACGTAAACCGATGTTGTTATGGGGGCTCAGGTTGGCCGTGTGAGTTAAGGCGTTGGTCTTAATCTCGCAGGGTAGACCTCGAGAGGCGGGTTCGATTCCCGCCCTGGGCAGTAGACATTTATTTAGTGACGGATTCATTAAATAAACTCCTTAGGCCTACCCTGGCTAGAAAAGGGTGTCTACCAGTAGATAACCCATCCCGATTAGCCATAGTAGCATAGAATGGATGTAAATAATAATAAAAAAACAATGTTGTTGTAATTTTAATTTCTACAACTATTGTTTCCTACATGTTTTCTCTGATTCGAATATTAATGGAGTTATTTGGTTTCAGCCTTTAGTAAACCCACATTTCTACTTATCCTATTTTTACTACCTCAGTAATTCTAATTATCTCATATCCAACTAACATTTCAATTTCTGATTACATAGGCTTCTTTCTGCGGTAAAAATAGATAATAGATAGTGAGATGAGGTCATCAAAATGATTATTGCTGACTAATATTTAATCATTTTATGTAAAACTAAAGTTTGTAAGCGGACAAAATCTGATCAGGGGGCGATTTTAACTTCCGAGCACCTGAGCCACTAAACATCTCAATTTCGCCTTAAATTTCAAGTCCTGTGTACATAAGGATTCTTATTACAGGAAAAGTGGAGAATATATAGTGTCAAGTCAATAGTGTATGTGGGAAATCTGCATTGCTTACACAGGACCTGCGGGACAGGCTTTTTGTATCAAATCTTTCATTCAACCTATACAGAATTGATTAAACAGTCTGATATCTGACTAAGATTTCGATGAAAAAACTTTAGTTTTTAGATAAGCCGTTCCCAATGCTGCATGCGCTAAGTCATATAACACACAAAGCAGCAGGTTAAATGATAAACTGTAACAATTTACATAATGGGAAAGCCAGAAATATTTTCAAATCACTGTCAATATTCATATTTTAAAACTTCGATAGTTGACTTAATTCTACTTCTAAATTTTAACGCAGCCTACTAATGGAATTAATCAATTTCACTAGCTATTTATGAATCTGAATATAATTGCTATATGACAACTTGATGAAAATGCTAAATCATTTCAAGAATATACTTGTACCTTGTATAAACCTAATTACCTTCCACATAATAATTGGAATTTCATATTTAAAATACTTTTCATAATGTCATGATAAGACCACTACTTAACTAGCATTATTATCAAATTTACTTATATTTTTGAATGCAATCTCGGATAATAGCTTTCGTACATTATGCATTTCATGATTCATTTCATTAAAACAACATTTCAAAGAGTTCGGTCTCTGATACATCCCACCTCAGTAACTGTATACATTTTATTGTAATGGGGTTAAAAAATGATTAAATGAGAGGATATTTCACTTAAAGAAAAAAACAATTAATAAACATAAATCCATAGAGAAAGATGAAGATATAAAGCTTCAACCTAAAGGAATTAACAAGTATACGATAAAGAAGTTAAGTATATAAATATGTGATCTAAAAGCTTAATATTTTAAACAAACAGTACAAATTAATGTATAATAAAAGTTAATGGGAGGAGGGGGAATGAAAAACAGCGAACTAGAAAATGTAGCAGAAATAAAAACTTTAACTGTAGCAGAAGGAAATGGAAAAACACAAGTGTCATTGACACTTTATATTTAATATATGGTATTCTTTTAAGCAAACTCACAAATTATGAAAAAATTGAAATAGATGAAAAATCTAAATACAAACTCTTAAACCCATATAAGTTATATAAACAAAATTTCACATATAAACCAATTCTGTTTTTATTCGACCAACTAGAGCAATAGCACCAATTAGAATATACCTGATGAATAACTAGTTTTGATGTGATAGAAAAACAGAACGCATTTTCATAACAAACAAAACTTCGCCTGAATGTATCTCCTATCAGTATCTGAAGTGGTTGTTTACTACACGGTTCTAAAGAGCATAACAATACTGGCTGCGAAACCTCTCGATTCGAGCTGAACTCTCGTAACTGAACGTTCTAGGTGGGTTTCTTTTTCATTCAAATAGATCAACATTAAAATATAAAAGACCGTCAAGCAGGGGCTTCGTTAACTAAGCAGATTTCCCACGTGCACCACGTATTTGCATTTATCTCAAAATTTACAAGTTCAATGAGAACACTATTTGGTATTTAATGTTCAAATAAAGTGCTTCATAATAACATAATAGAATATTGTTAATATGAGATGAGTAGGAGTGGGTCTTTACTGAAGACTGAAAACTAAAAAATGCAAATATCTCAGTTAATAATCAAGATAATGAAAAAATGTACATAACAACATTTATAGAACTTTACATTTGCAATATGATTGGTTCTATACAATTTTTCAATCCGACTCATAATAACGAAGATATTAAGAATTTTCGAAATTCTACCCCTCTAAACCCCAACTCCTAACGAACTTGATCTTTCTTTTTGCATAAAACGATTATATATCAAGTTTGGTAACGATAAGACAAAAATTGCGACCGCTAGAGCGGTAACAGACAAATATATATATATATATATATATATATATATATATATATATAATTGTGCTGATGTTTTCGACCAGGTTGTATTTATATAGGGGGTGTTATTCTTCTCGGAGTTTTGGTCAATGTTGGTGAAATAAATCTTAGTTTATGCCAATATTTCGAGAATCTTTATTTTCTCTTCTTCAGGGCTGTAAAATTATATGTACTACTTTATAATATTGCACTTTGTTATTACACATTATTGTAAAAGGGTGTTTTTTTTCTATTATTACTTACCAAGACTAAATAATCTATAAACTGTTATACATTCTTATTGCACTATGACCCTAGTCAAACGCTAAGTGCATGTGAGTAAGGGAAAGATAATTTAGTTGACAACTGAAAACTCAATTAACACTACCTTAACTTGAAGAAACAAACTTCTAGAAACAATTTCTGGCTCTTTTTATAATACCTGAAAAAAAAATTGTCTTGCCTTACATGGAAGACCTACTATGTGAAACACTGTACGACAATAGATTTTATATATATATATATATATATATATATATATATATATATATATATATATATACACATACAAATTGTTTCTTTTTCTGAAATATTTGTTCTTATTTAAAGAGAGGACTTTGTTGTGCATGATTGAGTAATAAACAAATTCAAGAATAGAAGAAATATTTTTATCATTAAATAATGTATTTAACTTTTTTGGTATTATAACTGAGCCAGAGTAGGAGTTAAAATTAATATTAAAAAAACACTAATTTCCTTCATAAATAAAAGAAACTGTGATCTATACTTAGAAAAAAATCACGATAACTAGCTTTACAAAAAATTTGTTTTCGTTGAAGCCATTGTGAGTATTCCATCATCTCCTAAAGTGACGAGTTTAGGAAAGCTTCTAGTGAATTTTGCCAATACGTCCGAAGAAAAGGAAAATATAAAGACGCAGAAAAAGATTTCCTTGGGGACCTCAGCTTACAGGAATTATAAGTACTGCAGCTGTACCTTTTTGTCCCATCGTTGAAAAAACATCCGCTAGACAATTAAATGAAGAAGTTAGAGCAATCAACGACAATTCGAATATCGTGAAAAAATCTGATGTGGACACCACATCAATATCCTTGTACTCAGATTAAATTAAATAATCAAATGTTTTGCTATACTTCAAACAAAACTATTTCATTTGATTTACGACATGTCCATACCAATGCTTTGGGTCGAAAAATGAAATAGAGTATATTTGATAGATCTTTTTATGGGAGCCAAAAAAGGCCGTACTTGTTACTTGTTGTCTCGTTTATAAACAGTTATGGAGAAATATGTGAGTTTTGTCACCTTCTTCTAAACCCCATCCTTTTTGACTTTCAAAAAGGGAGAGAGGATAGTCATAAATATGAAATTTCAACATTGTAAGGAGAAATCTAGTAGTTTCTGAGTAACCCAACACATCACGCCGAAGCTAGCCAAAATGGAGTAAGAAAGGCCCAAATCGGATGAAGCTGTAGCTTATTACCCAAATATATTTTAAACGTTAACTAGAAAATGGTGTTTGAAAACAGGCCAGAAATGTCAAATGAATCTGTGATAGAAATATTTCAATTTTTTAATTATATTAGTTTTTATAAGTGTTAATAGAAATGTTGTGTAATATATATTCCATGTATAGTATTACTATTCAATACACAGGAAAATAACAGTTTTATGCATATTTTTCTTGTCATTGTAATATCAATATTATGAACTGTTCAATTTCTCGACATTTAAGTAAAATTATTTATGTGAATCCTATGACAGATACTGTTGGTAACTTGCGCAATTACGTAACTAGGATTGTACTATTAGGCATTTTTTATCTAAACTAATAGTGTTTTAACAAATGTTCTATTTTTATATCAGCCTTTAGTCGATTATGGGTAATTGATTATATCTTAACAGATGTTCTTTTTTGATATCAGCCTTTAGTCGTTTATGGGAAATTTATTATATCTTAACAGATGTTCTTTTTTGATGTCAGCCTTTCGTTGTTTATGGGAAATTTATTATATCTTAACAGATGTTCTTTTTTTATATCAGCCTTTAGTTGTTTATGGGTAATTTATTATATCTTAACAGATGTTCTTTTTTTATATCAGCCTTAAGTTGTTTATGGGGAATTTATTATATCTTAACAGATGTTCTTTTCTGATGCCAGCCTTCAGTTGTTTATGGGAAAGTTATTATATCTTAGCAGATGTTCTTTTTTTATATCAGCCTTAAGTTGTTTATGGGGAATTTATTATATCTTAGCAGATGTTCTTTTTTGATGTCAGCCTTTAGTTGTTTATGGGAAATTATATTATATAAGGCACCTGTAGTTTAAGTGAGAGTAACACAAGTGACATTAAATAGCTTTCCTTTCAATCGCAGCGATATCTTTATTTTTTACCACTCATAGGAGGAGTTATATGCGTAAACATAGTTCAATTTCCTTTAACAATTAGAAGATCCAGAATTTTCTCCAACTAATTTTGTTATTCGATATAGTGTGCCCTCCTCTCCCTCGGTGCTTTTAAAATTTTATCCCTGGTCCATATATTATGTAGAAAAGGTTTTCTATTAAATTATATGAATATTACTCTTTCTCAGGCCATATTGAATGACTACTAATTCTATTACCTTGCCTAATTTTAAATCTTTTAATTTTATAAAATGTTTTGAACATTCATTTATTTATTCTACTCATTAAAATTCATTTTTGCATTAATAGAAAATAATTTAAAAGAAATTATTTAATTTTCAGATTATTAGAATGTATTATTTGCTGTCAATCTCTTTGGCATAAGGGCGAAGTGACGATCAAATTGCCGGGATTGTTAAGAGTTTAACTGTAGCCGTTACTCACATGTTTTGAGTTTTGTGCTTGGGCGTTTTATTGTCATGTTCACTAAATTAAGTTGAGAGTAAATTTAGTAAGATAGCTATAACAAAATGAGGTCGTTTGCTGTAATATTTGTTTTGTACGGGTTTTTTCTCTTGGCTGTCTTAAACGTATATTTTAAGTCTAATGTTCAATTAGGCTTGGTATCTTATGAAAACGACAATTATACCCCAACTAAAAGGATTGTTCTTTTCGTTATTGATGGTTTGCCGGCTAATTATTTTTATACTGTGTCTAAAGGTTCCACCAATACACCATTTATGAGGTAATGTATAAACTATTTGCTTAATAGTTTTCTCTCAGTCAACAAAATAACTGCTTGGTTGAAGTCTATGATTGGCAATGATGAGAAGCACATTAAAAACCTAATACTACATTTGTACATTTAATATTTGATTTGCGAACCTCTAAAAGTCCATTTGTCAGTTTATCTTTTCTATACAGCTGTTCAAATATTTCTAGCCTAAAAAAAATGTTAGTATAGCACCCTTTATTTCTCCATATTATATTTTACATTGAATCGTTGCTAAAAATTCCCTCTGAGCTTTTAGTTAAACAGTATATTTTCATTAACACATTGATCATGGCATATTTATTTTTATATTACACGTTAATTCATCATTGAAGTAGAGAATAGTAGGCGTTTGTTGTACAGAAAGGTATTAGAGTTTTTATTATCTCCTTTACCTTACAAGTCATTGGAAACGGTTTAATAATATACAGTCAGTTTTTCATTACCCCCAATCTTGCAATGTTTAAAATTAAGGTGCTGTTACAATCCTTTGCTACGTCTCGTACTTTAAAAGCATAAAGTTATTACTTTATAATTATAATTGCTTTAGAACTAGATGCTTGAAGGTTTTGGAAAAGATTTCAAATCTCTTATGACTGGTAGATATTGTATAGTATGAGATTTAAGCATTTGCCTTAAAAGTCCATGATAGGCTAAAGCCTACTGCACAGTATTTTAATGTATAAACTCATTTGAAATACTTTTAAAATGAAATCAATTAAGTTTAGTTATTAGGTAGTTGCTAGTGTAGTAAACACCCAGTTTTTATTGCAGTATTCATAATTCATTATCTATTAAAACATAATACCAACTAAATAATTAACTGAAAATCGAACTGCAATGAACCTGTTTAATAATAATGAGTTGGATTATAAAGATTGTCCTCAGGAGATTACCAGATAACAGTGTTGTTACTTAATATATATATATATATATATATATATATATATATATATATATATATATATATATATATATATATAGTATAATTATAATAATGTTACCGACAGTGATGGGTTGAAAATGGAAACGGTTTGATTGGATTTACTAGCATATCACTAGGCCTAGATATATCAAACACTGCTCACATTCTTCTGGAGTACTGTCTATGAAGCCAAGGTATTTTTCCAGGCCCCGACATAATGTTTTTAGGATCAACTGTTGACAGAAATATTTACTGGTTTGGCAGTATACTTGGATATGAGTATATCTTCAGCGAGTGGGCTTATTTTTTACACGCAATGGGTAGGGATAGTCTGCGATTATCAAATGCTCCAATTGAGGCTTTCTTTACTTCTATCTGTATTCTAACTACACCCTAAACAGAGATCTTGCTAATCACCATCGATGTGGGGCATAAACCAAATAAATAAAATAAATACTTCTATCTGGCAGGCTTATTTTCACTTTCCTGTATAAGTAAAGGAAGTATTGTAATCACGAAAATGCTCAGTTTTCAAATGTCAACGGGATTCGGTTTTGACCCCTGGACCCAATTTTATTAGTTTCAAATTGTCATCTGCACGTATCTCGCATAACTCAAAAACGACTAGCCTTAGAATGTTTGACATTTAGGTCTATTGTACTCCCTAGGTGTGTTGTTCCGAAGTATTGGAATGGAGATATCATATATCACTTTCAAATGAAATAATTTTAAGGTTTATAACAAAACTAGTTTTCTATTTAATATTAAGTTATAAAATGGTTTATTTTTTAGGTCTGTTATTGAGAATAATGGCGTTTGGGGTCTTTCTTACACCCGTGTACCTACTGAATCACGCCCTGGCCACATTGCAGTGATTGCTGGACTATATGAGGACCCTTCGGCCGTCTTTAAAGTAATACAATTTTAATTCATTTGTTCATTTATTGACTTAAATTATTTAATCATAACAAAATTTTAATATCTGATTTAGTGGGCATTATTGATAGTGTATGGAGAATAAGATCAGTGCCAATTTCTATTCTGGTATCTTACAATTTCCAAAATATCATGTCGAATTTTCTAAAACCATCAAAATCAATCATATTTGGTAATATTTACGTTACCTCTTAATAATATATATATAAAAAATTGTAACGTCTGCTGTACATTGATTTTTTTTTCTCAATTTCACGATACTTTTTCGTTTCACATGCCATAGACAAGATATCTGCAATTTGTGGCTTTGGTGTCTGTTTATTTGTTTGTTACCTTTCCATGCATAAACAGCTGAAACGTATTTTATGAATCTTGGTACGTATATTACAATTAACCCAACTTACACTATAGGCTACACTAATATTCTCTGAGACGAACAGGAGTGGGGGTTATAAGGGAGGCCTGAAATGAAAAATAGCTATATTTCGTTTCCTGTTGGTTTTTCAACAAAAGTTGTTTATTTTGTTATTTAGAGTAACTTTTGTTATATACACTTTTGTCTTATACCGAAGTATAAATGAGCTATACGCTAAAAACTATAGCGGGATTCAACAAATATAAAGGGCATAAAGGCCTAACGAAACTCCGTTTGTAATTTAGTAATAACCCCTCCCTGATTATAAGCTATATTAAAATTTCTAGGTACTAACAAGAGTGGGAGTTATAAGCGAGGCCTGAAATTAAAAATAGCGCTATTTTGTTTTCTATCGGTTTTTTGGCAGACATGCACATAACCAATGTTGTTTAGTTTGTTATTTAGAGTAATAGTAGCACTATACACTTTTCTCATATAACAAAGTAAAAATGAGATAAACGCCTAAAATCAAAGTGGAAGTCAACAATTTATTGGGCACAAAAGACTGAACCGAAATCAATTAAACTCAGTATGTGAATTAATAATAACTCTCCCACGATTTTTAGCTCTATCTACATTTCTTGGGATGGGCAGGAGTGCGGGTTATAAGGGAAGCATGAAATGAAAAATCGGGATATTTAGTTTCCTATTGGTTTTTGGGCAAAGATGCATATAACAAAAGTTGTTTATTTTGTTATTTAAAGTAATTTTTGTTATATACACTTTTGTTGTATACTAAAGTACAAATGAGATAAACGCTAAAAACTATAGCGGTAGCCAACAATTTTATTGGACAAAAAAGACAACCGAAATCAACAAAGTTTGGTATGTAAATTAGCATTAACTCCCTCAAGATTATAAGCAGTGGCAACATTGCTAGGAACGAGCAGGAGTGGGGATATAAGGCAAGCCTGAAATTAAGAATTCTTTTCCTATTTATTTTTGGGCAAATACACACATAACAGAAGTTGTTGTTATTTAGAGTCACGTTAATTTTATAGACTTTCGTCGTATACCAAAGTATAAACAAGATATACGCTAAAAACTATAGCAGGCGTGAATAATTTAAGGACATAAAAGTCTAAACCGAACTCAATGAAACTCCATATGTGGGTTAGTATTAATGGCTCTTTGATTATAAGCTATATTAACATTTTTAGGAATGAACAGGAGTGGGGGTTATAAGGAAAGCCTGAAATGACAAATGATGTTTCATTCCTATTGGGTTTTCGGCAAAACATGCACATAACTAGAGGTGTTTATTTTGTTATTTAGAGTAACTTTGTTTTATATACACTTTTGTGTATAACAAAGTATAAACGAGATATACGCTAACAATTATAGCTGGAGTCAACAATTTTATTATTACTCATTTAATATAGGCATATCATGAATGATGTTGTTTTTAGACTTATAATTAACCATTCCTATGGTTTAATATTTCGCACAACTGAAGCTGCTATAATTTAAACCAAATAATTCGGTTCCTGGCAGACAGCCTTTGATCAGGCCGACTTGGATCAGCTATTGACGGGAAGGTGTAGTTGATGCTTAATAAATGAAAGTAATGGTGATGTTTGTTTTAAATTACAGCTGAACATTAAATGGAGAGTTTAAACCAGTAGGACGTATCTAATCATTAAAGTTTACATGACTTATTCAACATTTATTATTTGCTCTTTTAGTGATGTTATGTTCTCCCCCTGAAATATTTTGTTAAATATCATAAATTATTTAAACAAAACAATGTTAAAGAGGACTGAAAGTGTTGGGAGGTGTACCCATTTATGTCTGCTAATTATTAACATTGATCAGCTAATATGTTACATATAAGAGCATAAGTAAGTACAACTATGAATACAAAGTTTCTTCTTCAGTTATACATTAGAGCAGTTTTAATTAATGGCAATGAAATACATAAAATAGATAAAATTGTTGTGCTTGGAGCCACTTTTGGGAAAATAAATTTCTATTTTTGCTTCATTTATAAAAAAAAAAAAAAATGCTGTCCAAATTATGAATTTTATGGCCTATGGTACTTGAATGATTGATATCCATGATAATGATTTATATTGTAAACAGTATTTTGAACAGTGGAGAGTGATTGATGAAGAACTCCTTTTTTCTTCTTTGAGACTAAAAAATTCTTTAAGTTTGCTATAGATACTAGGACAAATATTAAGCTAAAGACTTGAGACGGGAAGTGGAAAAATATTGTACCTAGTAAAGCCAAAAGAAATATCAATCATTATTCAGACTCCCTGTGCAATGCAGTCATGATTTCCCGAGCAAAGCCGGGTATCTTAACTAGTAAATATATAAAAGCTAAGGTGTGTTTTTATTATTTTATTTCTCCTATATCTCACTCCAGTTAGACATCACATTTGAAGTTGATGAATTCTCAAAAATGCAATATAAGCTAAGCAGTGGTCTACCCAAAAGCAAAAAAAAACATGGCAAGTGGTCAATAAGAAGTTTGGGGACCTTCGGTATACCTCATGTAGAATAGCAATAATAGTTGAAGGGTTCAAAATAAAAGCTATACAGATTAATTTATAGCTGCCTCAATAAGACTGAATCCCATCGTTCTTCAGGTTTGTTGCAATGTTATTCAAACTATAGATGAATGATCTAGTTCAAGTTAACTATTCTGAACATTGTTTACTTTGGCATTTTTTCAAACAAGTTGTTAATCTTTATCTCTTTAAATCTGGCAATTCTTTTGTTTTGGTGTGTTTCTTGAATTCTTTGTTTATATTGATAATTGAATTTTACCACTAATATGATTTATTTGTTTCAGGGATGGAAGGAAAATCCTGTCTTATTTGATTCCGTATTTAATCAGACTGAAGCTACGTTTACTTGGGGTTGCCACGACATTCTCCACCTTTTCCAGAAAGGTAATAATATATTAATGAAGTTTCAATATATATTTTTTTTTGGTTATTTAGCTACACAGCCTTAATTATTTTAATCGCTAAACTAAACTTTATAAAAAAGTAATCATAACATTAGTTTCTGCCTTTAGTTTTATACTATGTTTTATTTAATGAAAAGGGCACTGACATTTGAAATTGTTATTATTATACTGGAATGAAATCTATCCCAGTTGCTTAGAGAATTTGAAGAATGTGTTTCTCATGAATGGACAGTACAATGGTAGTTTTTGAAATTCTAAACTAAAGATATTAGCTTCATTTGGTAAAATATTTAGGGTAAAATTTATCATTCAACTCTATACAGGCAGATCAAACCAGAAACACGCTAGAACTTTCAACAAAGCCAGATTATTTCCTATACTCTGTAAATGTATGACTTAATAAGTTGGGGAAGTAAATTCGTCATTCAAATTATTAAGTTCCATATTGGTTCAATGTTTAAAAGGCCGAATCCATTTATAAATTCTCAAAAACATTTAAGAAGAATCCGAAGACAAGTGATTTCTCAGGAGAAAGGCCGAGCTCCCCCCCCCCTTCTTCCCCGTGGACAGAATGCTTTGATGTTTTTCACTTCAGACTTCATTTGTGAGCCAACTCATTGTTTCATTATTAATTCAAGCTTGTTTTTTGTTTGCCTAAATTTTTATTTAGTGACAATTTTAATTAGTTTCTTTATTGTAAACATCATTTTCTCTAAAATTAAACGTCTTATATCATGATATATCAGATGAACTCTGTAATAAAACAAAATAACTATTTAAACGTAAATACAGATTAGACGTGTGCTGAAAATAAAATTGAATACCATTGTTTATTATATGTTGAAAAATTAATATAAAATATAATTTTCTTCACGATTGAACTTAAAAAAGAGAAACTTTCATCCTGCTTATATGCTGGTGGAGTTAAAAAAAATACACATTTTTAAAATTCTTCTTTAATGATTTTAACTTCTTCTTTTTTAATTTTTAATGTTTTTGATTTTGATATTTAAAATATTTAATTATCTAAAACTATAGAAAAGTTGAATAAGAAGAGCAAGAATAAGTTTGAACACTTATATGAATAACAGGGCAGATAGGGGGGGGGGGTATGCAGATTTGACTGAATACAGTTATAAAAAGTGAAACCGGTTGATGAGTTTTCTTGAAATCATAGAACTGATTGTCTCAAGCCTCTTGCTTGGATCACTGCCAAAGGGGGTACGTATAATGTTATTCCAATATTGCTTAGAATTAGGGTTTGTAAAGTGAAATCAGTATTTGTTTCATTTTACTCACATGTTTATGAAAAAAACAAAAAAAAAAAACAGAAGCTCAAAAATTGGAATTGAGATTAAAAGTAAGTAATATTTAGCATATACCCTTTATGGGAAATAAGCTTTCCCATATGATTGTACTCATGACACAATTTTCGAAACATTTCTTTGAGATACCGAAAATAAGGTCCATTAAAAATCTTCTAATAAAGCCTTCTATGCAGCTTAGTCTCTATTTCTTAAAAAATAGAGTCTCTAACACTGTAGATACTTCTAGATGTTTTGACAGTGAAAATTGTGTCCAAATTTAACCTAACATTTAAATAAACAATATTCCTTAAGAGATAGCAAATTAATGAATCGATATGGTCAAATTTATTTACTTAAATATGTACAGGGTGTTCCATGAGACGTCCCCACTCAACTTTCTTTTTATTTATGAAGAATTTGCTCTTTATTTGTTTCCAAGGCTCTGAAATCTGAAGTTAATTTTGATCTATGTTTACTAGAAATATGATTTCTTGACTGTAACTTCCTTACTTCAAATAGGAACTCCCATTATACAAGATTTCCCTTAAGGGAAACAGTTATTGAGGTTGTACTCATGACACGATTTTCGAAAACTTCTTCTCAAATGCCCATCGATTCTACCCTGGAGATGACAAAAACGAGGTCCGTTCAAAACTATATATATATATATACTAGCTCAGATACCCGGCTTCGCACGGGAATTCATTTGAGACTGAATGGTGATGGTATTTTTTAGCAGGCTTTACATTGCACAATATTTTGACATTTACCCGTCCCAGTGTTTAGGATTGATACCCGTCGTTGCCGTGGATTTGCTAATAATAGAATATTTGTTCGATAAGGCTTCATTGTCTTCGATATTTTTATATTTCCCGTCTCTTATACATGTAAATATGGTGAATTTTATTTCAGGCCTCCCTTATAACCCCCCTCCCGTTCGAACCTAAAAATTTTAATATAACTTATAATATTGGAAGAATTAATTCTAATTGACATACCGAGCTTTGTTAAGTTCGGTTCAGCCGTTAGTGCCCAATAAAATTGGGGGCTCCCGCTAAAGTTTTAACGTATAACTCATTTATACTTAGGTATACGGCAAAAGTGTATATAACCAAAGTTACTCCAAATAACAAAATAAACTTTTGTCATGTGCATATTTGCAGAAAAACCAGTAGAAAAAGAAATATCGCTATTGTTAATGTCAGGCCTCCCTTATAACCCCCACTCCTGCCCGTCCCTAGAAATATTGGTATGACTTATGATAATTAAGGTGTCAGAGATAATAAACATACCGAGGTTTATTTAGTTCGGTGGACTCTTTTGTGCCAAATAATATTCTTGACACCCGGTATAATTTTTAGCGTATAACGCCTTTATAATTCGGTATTCGACGATAGTGTATATAACAAAAGTTTCTCTAAATAACAAAATAAACAACTTTTGTTATGTGCATATTTGCCGAAACACCAATAGGAAACGGAATATCACTATTTTTAATTTCAGGCGTCCCTTATAACCCCCACTCCTGCCCGTCCCTAGAAATGTTTGTATGGCTTATTATAAGGAAGGCGTTAGTGCTAATACACATACCGAGTTTTATTTAGTTCTGTTGAGTCTTTGTGCCAAATAAAATAGTTGACTCCCGCTATAATTTTTAGCGTATAACACCTTTATAGTTCGGTATACGAAAAAAGTGTATATAACAAAAGTTACTCTAAATAACAAAATAAACAACTTTTGTTATATGCATATTTGCCAAAAAAAACCAATAGGAAACGAAATATCGCTATTTTTAATTTCAGGCCTCCCTTATAACCCCCACTCCTGTTCGTCTCAGAGAATATTAATATAGCCTAAAGTCTAAGTTGGGTTAGTAGTAATACACATACCAAGTTTCATAAAATTCGGTTCAGCCGTTTATGCGTGAAAAGGTAACAAACAAACAAACAAATAAACAAACAAACAAACAAACAAACAGACACCAAAGAAACAAAATGCAGTTATGGTGTCTATGACATGTGAAACGAAAAGTTATCGTGAAATTTCGAGAAAAAAATCAATGTACAGACAGAGGTTACAATTTTATATATATATATAGATATATATATATATATATATATATATATATATATATATATATATATATATATATACTAGCTCAGATACCCGGCTTCGCCCGGGGATTGATTTGAGGCTGAATGGTGATGGTATTTTTTTGGCAAGGCTTTACTTTGCACAATATTTTGACATTTACCCATCCCAGTGTTTAGGGTTAATACTCGTTGTTGGCATTTGTTAATAATAAAATTAATTTCTTATGTAAGTCTTCACTGCCCTCCAAATTGTCATATTTCCTGTCTCCTGTGTATTATACATAGATTTCAGTTATTAAGGACAAAATATTAACATAGATTTACATAGATTTTTTCGAGGTGAGGTACCTCATAGTTTAAGTTGGAATGAATTGTTGAGCGTATCAATACTTCTACGAAATTACTTGCTCTACACATTGTTCCTGGAGATGTGTATAAAATAAAAGTTAATCTAAATATCAAAGTAAAAAACTTTTGTTATGTGCATGTTTGTCGAAAAACAAATAGGCAATGAAATATCGTGAATTTTTATTTTAGGCATCCCTTATAACCCCCACTCCCGTTCTAACCTAAACATTTTAATATAGCTTATAATCATGGAAGAATTAATGCTAATTGACATACCGAGTTTTGTTAAGTTCAGTTCAATCGTTAGCGAACAATAAAATAGTTGATTCCCGCTTTAGTTTATAGTGTATATCCCGTCTAAAAACTGTTAAAAGACAAAAATGAATATCACAAAAGTTACTCTAAATAACAAAATAAACAACTTTTGTTATGTTCATATTTGTCGATAAACCAAACGAAATACCGCTATTTTAAATTCAGGCCTCCCTTACAACCCCCACTCCTGCCCGTCCCTAGAAATGTTGGTATGGCTTATTATAATGAAAGCGTTAATGATAATACACATACCGAGTTTTATTTAGTTTGGTTGAGTCTTTTGTGTCAAATTAAACTGTTCACTTCCGCTATAGGTTTTAGCGTATATCTCATTTATAAATCGGTATACGAAAAAAGTTTATATATCAAAAGTTACTCTAAATAACAAAATAAACAACTTTTATTATGTGTATTTTAGCAGAAAACCCAATAGGAAACGAAATA
The DNA here is from genome assembly GCA_019009955.1 of Riptortus pedestris. Taxonomy (NCBI): domain Eukaryota; kingdom Metazoa; phylum Arthropoda; class Insecta; order Hemiptera; family Alydidae; genus Riptortus; species Riptortus pedestris. Next base: position 85,553,756 of record CM032233.1, read on the forward strand.
TCGCTATATTTAATTTCAGGCTTCCCTTATAACCCCCACTCCTGCCCGTCCCTAGAAATGATGGTATGGCTTGTTATAATGAAACCGTTAGTGCTAATAGATATACCGAGTTTTACTTAGTGCCAAATAAAATTGTTGACTCCCGCTATAATTTTTAGCTTATAACTCATTTATACTTCGGTATATGACGAAAGTGTATATAACAAAAGTTACTCTAAATAACAAAATAAATAACTTTTGTTATGTGCATATTTGCCGAAAAACCAATAGGAAACGAAATATCGCTATTTTTAATTTCTGGCTTCCCTTATAACCCCCACTCCTGTTCGTCTCAGAGAAAATTAATATAGCCTAAAGTCTAAGTTGGGTTAATAGTAATATACATACCAAGTTTCATAAAATTCGGTTCAGCCGTTTATGCGTGAAAAGGTAACAAACAAACAAACAAACATACACGAAAGAAACAAAATGCAGTTATGGTGTCTATGACATGTGAAACGAAAAGTTATCGTGAAATTTCGCGAAAAAAATCAATGTACAGACAGAGGTTACAATTTTATATATATATATATATAGATATATATTAATGCTCTGGAGGTCATAATTTTAGTTCGATTGTTGCCAAACTCGATATTTAAAGATTTTATGTATAACTAAATATCAAGTTTGTTAGTTGCTGAAATCAGACCAGTGAGAGGGGAAGAGGTTTAGAGGGGAAATTTTGAAAATTCAAACGTCTCTGTTATGCGAAATATCGGAAAAGTATATACAACCGATGTTATTGCAAATGCAATGTTATAAATGTTGTTATATATGTTATTTCACTATCATGAATATTAACTGAGATATTTGGATTTTTTTAGTTTTAAGGCTTCAGGAAACCCCCTCTCCTACCAATGTCATATTAACAATAAGCTGCTATATCATGAACCACTTTATCGGAAGCTTAAATTCCAAATATTGTTTTCAAAAGATCTTTACTAGCTGAGATACATGCAAATACCTTGTGTTATGACATCTTCAATTCATATTTTACGTTCTTAATTCCAAAATGTTTATTTTATCTATATATCGATATTTAACCGTTTCATGCAACACTTAAGTTCATTGTCGTTATGCCTTAAATCAGTCTAGGAATAAGGGGAGTTTATAGGGGTCGGGATTCCTAAAACTCATGTTTTGAATCGTATCGAAAACTGGTAGGGAAACAATCTTTTCTCTAACTTGAATATTAACAGAGTTTTTTTTTTGTTGTTTTAGTCTTTAGTAAAGCCCCAGTTCTATTCATGTTCATGATTTTCACTTTAAGTATCTGTCACTAAATATTTTATGTACAACTTACACTTTAATGCCTATTTATAGGCTTCTTTCTACAGGAAAAATAGAGTATAGATGGTGAGATAAGGTCACCAGCTTATCATTTTCCAGCATTTGGGAAATCTCCTTTGTTTTAAGCAGCACCTGGATGGCTGACTTTTTAAGCAGGAACAGCAAGTTATTTGAGAAAATTCAATATATTGGAAAGTTTAATAATATAATGTAAAACAAAATCGCTGTATTAAAAATCAAATGTGTCTTAAGTTAAATAATTATGTTTTTCTAATCATCAGAATTAAAAATTAATGTATCATTAAATTACTGAAATGCATTGTATGCAAAACACTTGTTTTCTTCTATATTTTTGAAGTTATTATTATTTTTACTGTTTTAGGAAGTAAAAGGGGCAATATTTTTTTGAATAGTTATCCTTCAAATATGCAAGATTATAGCGGGAAACATGGTGCTGCATCAGCCTTAGATGACTGGGTTTTAGATAAATTTACAGAGTTTGAAAATGAATTACATTCTAATTCTACACTATTTAACATGGTTAATAGTCCAAGAGTTGTGTTATTCTTCCATCTCCTGGGAGTGGATGTTGCTGGTCATGCTAGTAAACCTAAAACTTCGTAAGTATTTATTTTATTTGTTTGTGGTGTTTTCTTATATATTTAATGCAATCTATAAACTACTCCTTGACAAAAATGTATTACCTAAATGGTATATTTATCTATGGTAATAGATCTGTATAATCAATAATATGTTGATGTAGATTGATTGTAACTGAAAACTAATATTTGGCTGCATGCAAAAATAGAAATGGATTAGAAAAAGGGGATTTGGAATATTTACAAAAATAAACTGATACTACACAAATCATAAATGAATCTTGAATTGAAGCTAGAACTTAAGACAGTTTAGAACAAGGGTGCCCTCTATCACCATATTTGTTTAAAGTGTCCTCTGAAAAGGCAAGAACAAATGTAAAAGATTGAACCAAAGAGAAAATACCAGCCTCTAAGTAGGGGAGACTGAGACTGGTTGACACACTTTTGCGTTTTTTGTTTTGTCTTGATTATCAGACAATGTAGAATTTTTAAAAATACGTCAAATGTTTACCAATAGATGGCTTCACTCCCAAGTACTGTTTCAATTTTTTATCTTTATTGTAGACAAGGGAGTGAGAACTTTAAATAAAAAAAGTCAAAGTGTATCAACTTGTTCCACTGCTGGGGCTGGTTGATATACTGTTGGTTGGGGTAGGTTGATACAGGAATAATAATAAAAAACAGTTAATAATTTTGTAAACATTTATTAAATATCATTTATGAAGATAATTAAAAAGGAACATATACAGAATGAAATTCAATAATATATAATGTTATGTAAACCAAGAAATAAGAAATAGCTAGGAATTGTAAATTTATAAATTACTAGCGGACCCGACAGATGTTGTCCTGCATGATATTTCAAGCGATTAGGATGTTGAATTTAATAATATTATGTTTTAACACAAAAAAAACTTTGGTTAGGTGCACGTTTGCTTAAAAGCAAATAGAAAATGAAATATCGCGAATTTTTTATTCAGGCCTCCCTTATAACCCCCACTCCCGTTTGAACCTAAAAAATTTAATATAGCTCATAATCATGGAAGAATTAATGCTAATTTACATATAGAGTTTTGTTAAGTTCAGTTCAATCGTTAGTGCCCAATAAAATTGTTGGCTCCCACTTTAATTTTTTAGAGTATATCACGTTTATACTTTGTTATACGACAAAAATGAATATAACAAAAGTTACTCTAAATAACAAAACAAATAACTTTTATCCTGTGCATATTTGCCGAAAAAATTTTTAAAACTATGTAAGCTTTTTTGTATTTTTTTAATCTGTAATTCATAAATTAAATTTTAATTAAAATATGAACATCTTTATGTAAATAAAAATAACAAAAATTCTGTTAATAATACAATAATATGTAAAATTGAGTCATTTTTTAGATTTTTCTGAAAATATTCCAAAATCCAAACTTTTCGGAAATCCAACACCCCCTTGCAGCAATTTGTTCAGATTACGAAGATTGCACTTTAATTAAAAATAAAACACAAATTTAAAAGAATTAGAATGATTCTATGAGTCATTTAAATATATAATATCGAAAACATAGAAACTCTAGAGTAGGAAATTAGACAAAATTAACTGATTAAAACAAAATCATTTTTAAGCATGAATTAGATAAATAAATAAGCTTAGTGATTATCCCCCTCCCTTTTAGTCCAATAAATCTTCTACACCTGACTCACAGTGGATACAAACGAATGATTTATTATCACTTCCACATTCCATATGCACCCATTTTTTGCACACGATACATTGGATCCATTTTTGTGCAGACTTGACTTGAAAAATGGCACCAGGTGTCCCTCTTTGATTAAAGTTTCTTTTATGATTGCTAACCATTTCCTAAAAATTGGTGAAAATTTATGCAATTACCAGCATCAATTAATTAAAACTGTTTTGGGGCAAGTTGATAAACTGTATCAATATGCCCTTGCGTTGACTGTAACAACTTGCCCCAAAATACACCATGACACTCTTTAATGTAAAAAAAAAATAATAAAGTTTTTTTTTTTAATTTTATGTAAGAAAACACATTGTTAATTTACTTACTGAATAATTGTGGAATAAGATCCCGTTGTCAAAATTTCATGCCCCCCTCAATATGTCCAAGAAATTTTAGCTCAACGGACATGCAAAACTACTTTTACCCCCTAAAACACTTATTTTATAAATAAAATAGAGAGAATTAACAGTGATTGAAGATAATGGAGGTCAGCCTTTCTGTGATTTCCAGTGAGGAGAGCAGTCCCCTCACTCCACCCCCCCCCCAAACCCACACCAGCCCCAGTCTCCCCTATAAAATATTTTTTCTGTAATCGTTGAATAATGGTAACATTACTAAACTGAAATGAGTGAAGAAAATGAAACATTTTTGAAGAAAGTGAATAGCCTTCTTAATTAGTAATAAGTATAAATTAAAAAAATAATTTGAAGTTGGAAATTAAATGCTTTTAAATGTTTCTTAACATTGTAAGAATTTATTTTAACAAAATAAATTGAAATGTGAATGAATTATTGGTGGAAATAATCAATATATTTTAAAATTTAAATATAATAATAATTACCTTCCTTGTTTATAACCTGCACTTGTTTATAACCGCACTACTTCACAATCATCACTAGTTGTTTTATAACTATGCTTATAACCTTTCACAACCATGCTTATAACCTACCAACAACATACCATAATCTTCACAACATCCTAATTTTGTTCGTATTCTGGTAAGATCTGATCATGTATTACACAATTACAGAAAAAATTTAATATTACACTCGTGACGAAAGTAGAATTTACAACTCTCGTGAAATTACCACTCTCGTTTTGCTCGTGTGGGTAAACGTTTTACTCGAGTTGTAAAATGATCTACTTTCGTCACTTGTATAATAAATAACTAATTTAATATTGGTGATACAGTTTGGCTCATTTTAAAGTGTTCTGTGCTTATCCATTGTATTACATTTTTTTTTTCATATTTATTATATGATTTATAATTTTGATCTTTCTAATTTTATTTTTTATAGTACAGTGCCTAGAAGTATACCTAATAGATATTTCAGATATATTCTTAAGATGTCTCAATTAAAGCAAAAGAGAGGCATTATCCTGAACACAAATTTGCAAGTCAAAATCTGTAAACCAAAGCTGTGGTTAACTAAACCTGGTTCAATTGGTTAACGTTATGTGAGTACCTCAAAGGAAAATATCAGATCCCAAATGGATTGACAGGGGATTCCTATTTTGTACTAGTGGTTTTATAATTCCGGTTATTAATAAATAATATTCTCTCAGCCAATTGAAGAAATAAAAGAATAGGAGATGACAATTAACATTTATAAAATAAATAAATGCAGTAGTAACCTGAACAAACAATAGTTTGGCAACAGAAGGTTAATTGGGTCAATGTATTACAATAGTAAGCTGTTTCCAACTAGTTCAGCTACACTAGAATTATTATTAATTGTTGACTAATTAATAAGAAGTGTACATATTTAAAACAAGACAATAATATATCAAAGATAGAAACAATTTAGAAAAAAAAAGTAAATGAGCTTGTTTTGTTGAAATTAGTTGAATATAAAGAGGTGCCTTAAAACATTTTGATTAATAACTAAAAAATAAATGTAGGAAATAGAATTTTCGAAATAAAGCTTAATTACCTTTTCCTTTCCTAACAAAATGGATTATAATCACATTATTTTATTTTCAAATATATATTGTGAGTTTCATTAATCCATTACCTAAAGTAGCATAACTCCTTATTTTATCTCATCTGAGATTTTGAATTGTCTAGCATAAACCTTTCTACGATTTCCCCTAAATATATTTTAATTGACTTAAACTACCTCTGTTATATTTTCATTTGTATAAAATGAATGTTTTTATTTAATAGACATTTTAATGTATGTATTTTTTTTTCAGAGAATATAATTATACTATAAAGAATGCAGACAGGGTGGTAGAATCCCTTGTCCAGAAAATAGATACTCTTTTCAACGATAGTGAGACCACATATGTATTTACTTCTGACCACGGCATGACTGATTGGGGTAATTTGTCTAGTTACTTTGTACTATGATAATTCTTTGAAGTTTTAAATTAAGTTAGTTGGAATGAAATTTTAATATAATGTTTTGTGGTTACATATTAAAAAAAGAAAGAAAAAATCTAAGTTTAAAATTACAATCAGAGTAGGTGAATGCTGCATAGGTTACAATTATATTATTAAGGCCAAATTTTGTTGTATGAGTTAAACGGATGTTGATTATTTTTTTTAAAGTTTCAGTGGAACAGGTTTCATAAAAGAAAGCAGGAGAGCACTGTTTGACTGGAAAAGACAAACCTTGTGTAAAATATTTGGAGTCACCTAAAAGCATCACAAATGACAGATTAGAAGCAATCCTCAAATTCTGATTTTTTTTAATGTGTCATATAATATTAATAATTTGTTAGTTTCATCTTTAATTCATAATTAATTTAATTATTAAGTCATTTGATATTTCATTGCTTGGAGCCTCCCCCTTTTTTTGTCTGTATTATTAATTTTTAGCTTCCGCTGATCCAAGTCAGCCAAGTGTACATGGCACATATTCTCCATAATCATGTTAAGCTCATTTCTTTAATTAGCAATAACAATAAAAAAAGTTGTTTTAAAAACACCCTGCTCGTAATCTAGTGTGATAGATTTTACTATCTATTTCTACTCTAAGATATTGTCACCAGAAGGACCCATTCATAGAAGGGGAGCCAACCAAGATCAGGTCTTGCCCAGTGTTTATAGAAGTATAGAAGAAACTGAAACAAAAAAACAGTTAGATCTTAATATTCAAACATAGAAAATGCTCTGGCACATTGCAATCAGGCCCAACCAGAACTTAGAAAGCTGTACTGGTGGAAGATGAGTACATATATAAACTCTGTAGGAGATCCAATGGAGGGAAATTGAATTATTATATCATCTTGGCATATTTTATTTTATATATTATTTATATACTCACTTTAGAACTTAATTATTCATTTTATTACTACTATTATTTTCTTCCCCCTTTTCTTTTTAATATAGGTTCTCATGGTGCGGGATCTTCCATTGAAACAATTACTCCTATAGTAGTTTGGGGAGCTGGAATAAAAAAGCCCATTAATGTTACCAATGATTTAAATGTCCTTCATACAAATGATAACCTTAATACCAAGGTACAGCCTACTCCTGATGATTGGAGACTTTCTCACCTTTTAAGATATGACATGAATCAGGCTGACATTGCAGTTTTGATGTCTATTATATTAGGAGTTCCGATACCTGTGAATTCAGTGGTTTGTATATTAATGTTTATATTAAAATTATTATGTTCAAGTATTAACTTCATAAATTATTTACATGCTTTTATTTATTTTTTTTAGGGTGTTTTACCCATGCATGTACTGGATATTCCACATGAAAATATAGCTAAGGGGTTTTTACTTAATGCCAAGCAATTAATGGAACAACTTCTAGCATTAGAAAAGGACTTCACATCAAATTTGACTCCATTTCTATTTTCTTGCCATGATAACCTCTGCTATACCATGCAAAATCCAGTGTTGGAATACATTGAGAATACGATTCTACCATCTGATCCAGATCAGGCTGTAAGTGAACTCTTGTTCCAGCTTTAAATAAATTTAGTTGGCTCCTGATAGTTTTCAATATCTCTCTCTCTCTCATGTGTTTAAGTACATATTTATTTCTTTTAATTTGTTTTATAATTTTCAGGTCAATATGACAAGAACATTAATTTTCAATATTATACGCGGAATGAACTTCTATGAAAGCTACTTTAGGAATATTATTTTAGGTCATATATTCTTTGGATTTCTATCTATAATTCTTTATATCCTAGGAGAGATTACAAGTAATGTGGACTATTCTTTCCTTCCGAAAGGTATTTCCCTCCCCCCCTCTCTTTATTTGCAATATAAAAAAGATAATATAATATTTGCTTGCTCTTATTTTTTAGGTTTTGCCAAGAAATTCTGTTTGCCTAAGATTGAATCTCAAAGTGTTGAAATGTTAAATGGCATTCTAATTATTATAGGCATAACGATAGTTAATTTAATTTATCTAACATTTTTAGGTAAGTGAAATAATTAATTTAGTTATATTGTTTATCTGCTATAGAAACACGCTATATTTCTTTATTTAAAATCTCTTTTTTATTGTTATTATTTAAAGATTTTCATATTAAGGACATATGACTGTAATGGCTTATGTTATGGAACAAAAATTATTAGTTTTATTTGATAGAGTTAGGATCTGAAGTTTATGTGAGATTTGTCGATCTTTGGGCTTAGCATGATATTGTTGGCAACTGGTTACAACCTGAACTCATTGCACAAAACTACAAGTAAATAAATCTCCATTGGCAAATAAATAAGCATATAATTAAAATCAATGAAAATAGAGTCATATTTAAAAATATATATTAAGGTTGAAAACAACACCCCTTTGGGCAGAGTTAGAATACACCCAAGTTATGCTCTACCTGTCATTGAAGATGATTAATTGGGTCCAAGCCATGGATTTGTTACTTCTAGTGATAGTGTTGCTATGGGTGGTATCACCTACCCCCTGTATCACCCTCTCTATCAGTCCCTAGCTTAGATAAAAGAGAAGAGTTGAGTAGAAGAATGAGCATACTAGTCTATATAATTCAAGGATCCCTTAATCTGTTGTTCGTCAGACTCCTTGGGATCCATGAAGAATGGTAATGAATGGAAATATATTCTCAGGAGGGACCTATTCAGAAAAAGAGGGGATTTTAATATGGTTTCAAAAAGGATGAAGATGGCAATTAAATATTGGCATAAAGAACACGATACAGAAGTAATAAAGGAACTATATTAATAATGATATAGTGAACTCTCATTAACTGTTTTTATACTACAAAGGCAGGGAAGCAATATGAAGAGATTATACCTCTATGCATCAATGTTAGGGTTTTTGTCTGTTAAACTAGTAGACAGCCTCTGATTTATTTATTAGCAGTTTTTCTTTAGAATTAAAGGGCTATTGAGGTTGCTCATATGAAAAAAATACACAAAAATTCTTTCAAGTCTTTGTGAATCATAGTAAATGGGTGCCAAAAACAATTTGAATTTTAAAATGTGATCTATTAAAAAAAAAAAAAAAAAAAAAAAAAATCTATAGATTTTTTGCTCTCTAGATGCCTAAAATTTTGAGATATTGAAACCAAACTTCATATTTAAACTATTATAGGAAAACGAAAGATCAAGTTCAACAGCCAGAGTCGGACCAATGGAAGGGGGGCTTTACAAGGGGGTAAAATAAACAATTCAAAATATCTTCCATGTTAGGAGTTGGATCAAAAAATATTATATAACATTTGTTGCAAATTTTATTTACTATAGTCTTATTCTGTGCAATTGTTTCATACAACTAACAGATAATGATATACAAATAAGTTTAGTGTTTTTAGCAGTTTTTCTCTAGAAAACAGCAATTGAGGTTGTTCACTTGACAAAATTACACAAAAATTTCTTCAAATCTTTGCCGAAGTACAATGCAATGTAAATATAATGTACTATATATCTGTAATCATGTTCAATTGATTATTATTAGATTGGTGGGAGCTTGGGTACTTTTTATTTATTTATCCTATAGTCATGTCAACTTTGACAATTACATTATTAATTCTGTTTTATTTGACTTTCTCTTAGCTTTCTGTTAATGAATATTCAGATCCTGCTCATGTAGTTTGATATATTGATAATAATAACATGTTTGGTGAAGTAAGTACAACATTTAGTTCCTCCCACCTTCTGATCTTGAGGATCTAGGGATGCCTTCCGTCTTGACACTTTGGCCAGTATGATACCCCTTCTCCTCTCTTCTCCGCTACGGATCCAGCTACTATTTTACATCGAGCTGGCTAGCTGTCTCCATGTCACTCTTGTCAGTCACTCAAGTTACAAACAATAGACCATTGTTGAGACCAGCCTCTCATATATCTTCAGAAGCTTTGCTGGGCTGTTAAAATCCCAGAGAGAGTACCTTTTTCCTGGCTCTGTGACCAGCAGTGAGCAGTCAACAATACAACAGAATCTACTCCGCGCAACCAGCCGCTACCTGTTCACCGCACCAGTTAAGGACACAATTAGTATGGATGTGGGAGAATTTGGCGGGAAAACTTCCTGTTTATAAGACCTGTTTCCCAGTTAAGGGGAATTAGTTATTGGATACTAATCCCCCATTTACATATTTACGCTCTGTACAGAAACACTAGCCCATACAAGTAATAAAAAGTAATTTCCATCAATATAAAAGAAATCATGATATCATCCTTTCCCCTTAAAAATACAGTCCACGCCAAAGGAGGAAGATAATACCCTCCTGAACCGTGTCTTTAAACAGACCCCAATCTCAAGACAGACATGTTTTATTCGATATGGTGCTGGATCTCAGACAGGATTATGATTTGAAACTGAAATAAATTCTTGGCTAGGGGTTTAAAAAAACCACTAATTATGTAGCTCCTGCATGACAGACATTTTTGATTGGATAGGCGGTATGTTGTTAGAAATGTATTAATATTAATAACATTCATAACAATGCCAAACATGATTCTATTTACCTTTGAGTATTTGTGTTTATGATTTCAATTGATTTTTATTTTTTTAGGGGGCATCTTGCCAATTCATTATTTGTGTTATGTTTTTGGATCATTGGTGCTTACTTTTTGGTCACTGTGGTCTAACAGTTTGGTTATTTTATTACCAAAGTTCTTTTCTTTAAAAGGAATTTTTAAAAACGTCATCTTTTTCGCTGTAGCAATTCAATTACTCGTAAGTAGAAACAGCATTTGTTTTTAAACATTAATATTTCTTATTTTACTTATGTATATGTACATTTCCTTATATTCATTCTTCCCACACCCTTTTCATGTCTTAAGTATTTTATTTTTTACATTTTCAATATATCCCAAAAAGGAAAATCAACTGTTAAAGTTATAAGAGATTTTGGGTATTTTTTAAATTTTCTGCTTTAATTAAACCCCCACCCCTACTCATGCCAATTGACAAAAAGCTTACATATCTTAAAAATATATTTCAAGCTTAATTGCCACCTGTTGTTTTCATTAGACCTTTATTATGTTCGATGCATGAATGAATAGGCATATGCAATGTCTTCAATGCTCTAGAATCATCAATTTTTATTTGCTATTGCCATGCTTGGTATTTTAGCATGTCATGTAAAACTAAATATTATATTTGTTAATTGCTGAAATCTATTTTATCCCCCAAGAAGATGAACAGCAATTCATTCTATGGAAGCAGTGGAAGAGGAGATTTTAGAATCGCTAGCAAAGCTTAAAAATAAGACATGAGGTATTGGCAAACTGCCTGCAGAGCTGCTTAATTGTGGAAGAAGTGAGCTAATGATAATTTTCCAGAACATTTTCACTTGGGTTTAGACAGATATTAAAGTAAGAAGATAGAATTATTAAATCAAGAGTGTGCGAAATAAAGAAAAATATTAAAGACGAATCAGTTGATATTTTCCCTTATAAGTAAACCCTATAATATTGCTATTTAGGAAGCTGTGCTGGCTGATTGAGAAGAGATAATCATGTCTCTGTAGAATAAGTGTCCTGGGTCTTCTGATATTCCTTTAGAACTGCTGAAAAATGCAGGGTGTACTAACCTGGATGAGGTTTACCAGGTGATATAGGATTTGCACTACTAAAAAAATGTTTGCAATCTTCATCTGAATTTATAAAAGGCAATAAACTGAAATGTGAAAATTATAGGGCATTGTGGTTCTCTCCGCAAACTATGCGATACTGTCTGAGTCATTTCTCAGAGGTTGATGGAGAGGGACAAAAGGATAATGGTTACAGTGTTTTTCACCCAGGGCACTCAATAGCTGATACTGTCTTTGCCAACCGGATGTTAGAATATGATGTTGAACTGCATTACTCTTTTATTCTTCTGACAGGCTTAGTGTAGATAGGTTAAAATTACTTTCTAGGATTACCTAGCAAGGGTACCAAATTTACAAGGACCTTTAAATATGTTTCTCTTTAGCAGATTTCCCCTAAGGGAAATCAGCTATTTAGGTCGTACTCATGACGCGGTTTTTGAAATATTTCTTCAAATGTCCATCGATCCTACCCAGGAGATGACGAAAATGAGGCTCAAAATTATATATATATTTGTCTGTTAAGGCTCTAGCGGTCGTAATTTTTGTCTGATCGTTACCAAAATCGATATTTATTTGTTTTATGCAAAAAGAAAGATCAAGTTCGTTAATGGCTGAAATCTGACCAGTGGGAGGGGGAGATTTTTGAAAATTCAAAATATTTCCGTTACTATTTGTCGGATCGAAAAACTGTATAGAACCAATCTTATTGCAAATTAAATTTACTATAAATATTGTCATATACATATATTCTCTATCTTGAATATTAACCGAGATATTTTCATTTTTATTTAGTGTGTGTGGATAACGGATAAGGTGAGATTGGCTATTGTCGGTTCTTATCACATTTGATCGTGAGATTCGGCCGAAAGTTAGTTTGGCCAATTCCGCAACTGTACGGCTCTCGTGAAATTCGTTTAGAGACTGGTGTAAGCTTCTACTTTGTGAGATATGTGGAATAATTCATTATAAAGTACAGTACTAGATATACTAAATAGTTTGCAATAAAGTTAATATGTTAGTTTCAGGTATATATTTAAATAATTGTGTTTCTTTCCTGCGAAGAATATGTCTATCTATCTGTTCAGCTCTGAGTGGTTGGCAGACCAGTTTGTTTACAATTCAGAAGCTGTTTTCGTTGGGAGCTTATTATTACCATTTGTATTTGCTCACAGTAGTGGTAAATGTTACCAGTATGCAGATTTCTCTATTGCAAAACTTCATGTGGGAAATGTGCTTAGTTTACGCAGCCCCTGCATGACAGACTTTTTTTCTTTTGTCATAATTTCTTCTCACTTTTTTTTTGTTAAACTTATGAATTATTTTCATATTTTTATTTTATATTTATTGTGTAATTTTTTTTATAGATACTTTGTTTTTTTGAACGTTGGATTTTGTCTGTGATGCTACTTATGTTCTGCCTTTGGCCATTTATTGATTCATCGTTAAGAATATGTTTATCCCGCAATGTAATTGCTTTATGGGTTGGCAGTTGTTTATCCCTATCTGTTTTTCCATTATTACCAATTGTTGGGAATGAAGAACTAATTATTGTCAAGTAAGAATTGTGATTTCTTTCTCATCCTGTTATTTATAAACCATTAATTTTAATGAATATTTGTAAATTGTCATTAGATTTTTAATGAGAAAAAACTCTTTTTATAACAACATATTTTTATAAAACTATTTGTTTTATCAATCACTGAAAAAAATGAGTTTATTAAAATATTATAAATATTAGTTAAAATTATTGTTATTGTCATTAATTTATCATTGGCTTTATAAGGTTTAGTTGAGAGTAAGCTTGGACAAAAAGTATTTGACATATTATTTTAAAGTACAGTGTAATTCCATTACCAAGTATTTCAAATACTTCTTCTTCAGCCGTTGTTTTTTACAACTAATAAACGTATTATTAAGCAGATTTCCTTTTAGGGAAATTGTCCCTTGACTTTCATAAAATTTCTTCATCTATCATCCTGCTTATTAGATAATGAAAATTTGGTCCTTTCAAATATATACAGGGTGTCCCAACTTCCTGTGCCACCCCCCCCCCCCTTAAAATCTCCAATTTATTTTAGTACAAGACTGAGACTTGGTGTGCCATAATTGGGGCCCCTGAAGAATCCTTTCAGTCCATATTCAACCTCCTAACCATCTCCAGTACTCCAGCGACCATAACTTTGGAATTTCCAATGGAATGCCCTACTTATTATGGCAGATTCTTTGTAGAAAATTAAATTCTAAAACTAGTTTATATCGGTGAATTTTTCGATTTGACGCATCCTTTAGCCGTAAAATATACAAATCTTTAGTTCAGAAACGGCACATTTTATTGAAAAATGCTGCAACATAAAAGTAGTAGTGAACAAAATTATCTTTAAAACAAGTCTAGGGTGAAAGGAATGGATTCTGAAATTAAAAAAAAAAATTAAAATGAAATAACGGAAAAGTGTTCTTGAATGAATCCAAAAAAGGGTTTACTTTTAAAAACAGCAAAAAACGTTCTTAGAATTAATTTATTTAAAACTAATTATGTAGTTATTTATAAAAGGAATACAGTTTTCCACCTGCATAGCTTCATGTGTTCATGGGAACTTGTGTACCTCATCGGATAAGTAAGATTTTCTCTCAGGCCAGCCTCTTTGAATAACGAGCATTAAATTTTACAATGTCTCATCTTGTGTAGTTTTTGTTTTCACTTCTTGCAGTCTCTCATCCGTTACACTTACGAACTCAAGCCCCCTGTATTTTTCCAGATCATTTAATATGGTTTCTTCCCGCAATGCAACTGGGTATCTTCTTGGAGGAATAATAACTGGATGTACAGACTCATCTAATTTTATGTTGTACAATCCCTGAAAGCAACCTAGTCCTTGGCCTATATCTGGAAATGATGACAATACCAATTTCATATCATTTGATGCTTTAAGTCGGGAAACACCTTCGTCCAAGGAAATCAACCCCTGCCATAGGCAATCTTCTGCTCCAATAAGTGTGTTATATTGTGAGTTGATCACTTCGAATTTAAGGCGACATTTCTTTTTTTTCCAATTGACATGTATTTTTATTTGTCCTAAGGAAGTTGTGGACTCACCTCAATAAAACGTCAAAATTGTGTTGCTAGGCTGTAGTTCAATCGATGACGAGGACCCAAATAGTTTCTTCAAGGTATCTAAGCCTATGTCATTACAGGTTGCTCCACTGTCAAGCTGGCATTACAGTGTTTTCGTACCAGTTTGGGAAGGAACAGATAGATTCACAAAAAGTCTCTTCTTTGGATAGTCATCTATAATCTGAAATACTTCATCATCCTCATTGAGATCTGAATGCACAATATCCTTACTATTTTCTGCATTCCTCGCGGTTTCTTTTTTCTGCAGGCATACTGAACTCAAATGGTTTAGCTTCTTACACTTAAAGCATGTTTTTCCATAAGCTGGACAGTTGGTAGCGCCTCTATTATGCTGGCCGCCACAAATCCAGCAACTAAACCTTGCCTTGGCCTTAATTGGAAACTTCGAGTCATGTACAGTTTTTTCTTGATCTATTTCTTTAATTTTTAATGCCAAAGTCTCGGCTTGCTCATCTGTGACACTTATTTCTATTGCTCGCTTCAATGTTTTGGCTAAAAGTCTTTTTCGTATTCGAGAATTGGAAATCCCTATGACCAAGGGATCACGTATCGAATTTTCTTCCATTTCAAGTTTGGATAGCTCTGCTAAATTATCAAAGGAACACCTTGCAGCCAACTCATGAAGGTGATTGATAAAATCTTTACACGTCTCTGTAGGAAGCCGAATTGCACTATTAAAACCAAACCGCTCATAGGTTACATTTTTTTTATCGCTAAAATATTTATCTAGTGGGGCAATTATGGCATCCATTTTGGCCTATAACCGAACAAAATAAAGCTAACATTACTTTTGGGGTTAGCTTGGATGCCTTTGGCCCTAAAGCTTCTGCAAGCCATGTAGTTCTCCCATTGCAGCTTGAATAGCTCCCAGTTCTCTCCTGCTTTCTCCTTATTTGAAAAGTCAAATGGTTCTGGCATAGGAATATTACTTATTATTTTCTTCAACTGTTAGCATTCACCTGACACCATGTTCTTATGCACAAAAAAAAGGTTTAGTTTGTTTAATCAGAATGTGCCTCTTTATTCTTTATCTCATGACGGCCCAAAAACAAAAGCCTATCTTGTGAATCTACAAAACATATGTTTTACAACTAACCTATATCTAACAATTCCAAAGAGATATAAATATAACAATCTTTCATTATAATATTCACTTCCTAACAGATTTGTTTATACCTAGTTAACACTTTTTATTTTGTTTTTTTAGAATTATGACTGGCATGATATGGTTCTGTATCTTAGGTTTTTTTCTCATTAAACCACCATCAAGGCATGCAGGTATTTTTAATCCTGTAACAATAATACAGTTGGCTGCCACACCTTCCATGCTTTATAATATGTATTGCATATCTCTTGACTATGAAGTTGGCCAAGGTTTAGGCATGTTTAACCAGGTGGCATCTTTCATTTTTTTGTGTAAGTTTTTAGCTCATTAATTTTGTTTAATTGAACTTAATTGTTATTGTATTTAGTTCTTCAATGGGCCTAAGTTTAAGTAAGAAAAGGACAATTAAACATCTTCAGGCCTCATAAGAAATTTCTTTTATTCACAGAGCATATTTTTTGTCCTCCTGGGCATTGTCGATACTTTAAATTAAAATAATTTACTTTTGTATATTTAACAATAATTTTATTATTTTAAACAAAAATTATAAATTGTAATAAAATAATTATTCCTATATTTCGTTGATTTTATTAATGGAATACACTCAGTAAATAATTAATAGTTAAATTATATTTCTCAAATAAAAAGTAATTAAATCATTTAGTGCTGGTGAATTCCATCTATAAAATCAATGAAGTATACTGTTTACACTTGGTTGGAGTATTTTAATTTAAGGCGTTAATTGATAATTATTGGCCCACTTCAATTGATTAAGCAGGGGAATCTATTTGGAGAGTTTTGCTCGGAGAAAAGTGTTGTCATCTGGGTTGATTTGATAGTTGTACTTGTCACTCTGTTGGTGGTACTGGGCTAGATACCCATTATACATGGGTTTGACGCCTGCGAAGTGCAAAAAATACAACATTAACGTCAGTTAATTTTCCAACAGAAGTCATTAACATATGGTAATATAAACATGATACATGATGATAGTGCATCATCTAGTTTCATCAGTGAATATAAATACTATTGACAAATTTGTCGGTAGATGACTGTCGAGCACACTACAAAACAGGAACTTTAAATGGTGGCTTCGTATTAAAAGCTCATGCCATGTGTACTTGACAATCAGCCAGTAACGGCAGCATCTACCTACAGATTTGAAAATAGGGACTAGGACTGATTTTGAAAAATTAATTGAACTTGATGATAATTGTTTTATTGTTATTCATAATTTGTTACCATTAAATAGGATCATTAAGTCTCAATTTTAAGTTAATGCATTGAAAATGCCTCGGTGGATGAAACACAAAATAATTTCTGGTGTGGCCGGTAGGTCTTTTATCGTCTGATTTTAATTGTAATAGGTTTTAAAATCATGTTCATGTTGAACAGTATGTTGATTACCATCAATTATGATGACCACTAGTAAGGATGGTACATATATGTCAAAAGTGACAGTAAAGAGTTTTATTGTAACCGCAAGTTATTTAAACCTGATAGTTGTAACTGCTGGCATCATCCTGGTTACATGTAATGATACAGAAATTATTTGAGAGTATAATTATCTGTAACAAAGTCTGAGACAAATTAATAATAGAAAGTGTACATTAGTTTAAACCCTCGCAGAGGTTCATCTTACACAAGACGGAAATTCACCCTGTCACTGTATCCCTTATTGGATAACAATAGAACTCTCACCAAACTAATAGAGTACTTAAATTTAGTCCGTACCTTTTTTCTTTTTCTTAAATACATTTTATTATAGTTATTATGCATTTTATCTTTCAGTTATATTCCTTGCCTCAATGCCATTTGGATCGTCATCAGTGTATCCCAGGCTATTGAATTTGAGTTATTCTGTTGGCATGAGCTTTTTACTGTTTTCGCTGTCATATGAAGCCTTATTTCCACTGTGTTTGACTATTAATCTTCTCTGTTGGCTTTATTTTGAAGAAAATATATCAACTAGGGTATAGTATTTTTCCTCTTACTGTTATATTTTTTTTACAATTTTTTTTTCTATTAAGCATATTGGTTTTGTAACTAGTCAATAATTCAGAATATCATTCATCTAGCAATCATTGATGGGGAAATAGGAAGTGTATCCCACAGCTTCCTTATGTTTTCCCATCCATCTTTATGTTTAAAAGTTTCTATTTTTTCTCCCTCCAGTTTGAATTAGGTGTTTTCTATAATGGTTAACTGAAATATCGTATTTTTTTTTTAATAAGACAAAATGTATGAATTCTAAATCCATTAGTGGCTTATGAAAGTCTGTTGCTGCACTGAAAATAGAAGTAGTGGAAAAATAATATTTCTTAAGGGGGACCACTATTGTGAATGAGTAGCTACCTACAAAATACAGACATTTATTATTATTATTTATTAACGCTCACTTTTTGCTACTATGGCTAGTTGGGACGGGTTATCTACATGTCATGTAAGGCTTCACTGTCCTCAATATTTTTATATTTCCCCATCTCCTGTGATGTAGTTTTTTTTTATTTTTTTTTTTTTATTTTTTATATAATTCATAATCATAGAAAGTATTCTGTCTTCCATGCCATGTATGAATAAAAGTTCCTTTCCCTTGATGCGATACAAAGCCCAACGGTGACAGCTGTTTTAGGCACCTCATAACCGCTATTAAAAATACTCTTTTGTAAGTCTCAATTGTAAACTGTATATTCATATTAATACATAGTGTGTTCAGTAAAGTATATATATATATATATATATATATATATATATATATATATATATATATATATATATATACGGACCAGTGTTAATAAATACCAGAAATAACTGGATGCACCTCCCCAACATTCTTCCTTTTAAATTATTTATTTATGATAATTAAACAAATTCACATTTTTGAGAATAACACTGCATTGCTAAATGTATAAGTATCAAGTAACATATAAACATAGACCAATATGCAGTTGCCAGGGAAGCGGCAGAACTGATAGGATAAAGGAAGTATCTCCACACCTCCCTAGACTCAGTGGTTCCAACCTACCACTCATTTAGGATCTCAATCTTTTAGTACATTAAATATATTAACAAATCTGATTACATTATCTTCACAATACTAAAACTGTTTGTTCAAATAATTTTCACGTTTTAATTAAAGTATTAAATACACTTAAGGGGCAAACTGGCGTTTCTCATGAATTAATGTTTGGGAGAAAAGAAGGGAGGAGGGGGGCAGTATACTTTACTTGGTGCAATCTGTTACTGGCGTTAAAAAAGTAACATTGATTTGAATTATTGAGGATAAAATATAACATAGATTTGAATTAATTTATCCAGGTGAGGTACCTGGTAGTTAATATTGGAAAGAATTGTTGAGCATATCAATATTTCTACGCAAATTACTTGCTTCATACATCGTTATACGAAAAAATGTATAAAACAAAAGTTACTCTAAATAACAAAGTAAACAACTTCTCTTTGTGCACGTTTGCCGAAAAACAAATAGAAAATTAAATATCGCGAATTTTTATTTAGCCCTCCCTTATAACCCCCACTCCCGTTTGAACCTAAAAAATTTAATAGAGCTTATAATCATGGAAGAATTAATGCTAATTCACACACCGAGTTTTGTTATGTTCGGTTCAATCGTTAGTGCCCAATAAAATGTTGGCTCCCACTTTAGTTTTTAGTGTATAATGCGTTTATACTTTGTTATAAATTTGTGAGTATAACAAAAGTAATTCTAAATAACAAAATAAACAACTTTTGTAATGTGCATATTTGCCGAGAAACTAATCAATAGGAAACGAAATATTGCTATTTGTAATTTCAGGCCTCCTTTATAACCCCCACACCTGCTGGTTGTTAGAAATGTTGGTACAGCTTATTATCATGGAGAAGTGAGTGCTAATACACATACCGAGTTTTGTTTAGTTCGGTTGAGTCTTTTTTGTGCCAAATAAAATTGTTGACTCCTGCTATAGTTTTTAGTGTATGACTCATTTATACTTTGGTATATGACAAAAGTTACTCTAAATAACAAAATTAACAACTTTTGTATGTACACATTTGCCGAAAAAGCAATACAAACAAAATATCGCTATTTTTAAGTTCAGGCCTTTCTTATAACCCTCACTCCTGTTCATCTCAGAGAATATTAATATAGCCTAAAGTCTAAGTTGGGTTAGTAGTAATATACATACTAAGTTTCCTAAAATTCGGTTCAGCCATTTATGCGTGAAAAGGTAACAAACAAACAGACACCAAAGCTACAAATTGCAGATACCGTGTCTATGGCATATGAAACGAAGAAGTAACATGAAATTTTGAGACAGAGGTTACAATTTTATATATATATATATATATATATATATATATATATATATATATAATTATTATTATTATATTTTATTCCGTAAATTTCTTATCTTAAGTTTCTAGGAGATGAACCGGCTGTTCTTTGTTTATAAATATATTATATATATATATATATATATATATATATATATATATAGGTGGGAGATATATTTCAGACCATTATAAGAACAATGGCACCAAAATTAAAAATCTTGTCTGTCCACCCATTTGTTACTCAATTACTCAAAAACGGCTCAGAAGATTTTAATAGACTTTTATATTTGTGCACATTCTATCTCAAATTACAGCATAAAATATATGGGAATTTGAATTTTTATGTAGGATGAGGTTTACTCAAAACGTCGAAACATATATTTGCCAATACCCTTATTATTATTGGTTTCATTGATAAAATGTAAAGAAAATATGGTTTTATGAATTTTGAATTTTTGCCATCTGATAGATGGGAATCAGGAATCTTCATATTAAGCAAGAAGTATACGATGTATATCTTATGGATTGGTTCAGTTTAAAACTTTGTTGCTCGCTTTATATTGGCAGTACCTATCAGCTCTATTTGTTCAGGGCTAGAGAGAAAGACATTTTAATGTATACAGGAATATGAAAAACATAAATATAAATACCTGGCTGTTACCTTATTTTAGGCTAGGCCTCCACTCGCGATTTCTTGTTGCGCGATTTTTCTTTCGTAAAATTAGAACTCATTGTTTGCAATACAAGTGTACACACTTGCGACTAAGTAATCACAGCGATTAAAAAATTGCAACAGATCATATTTTCTCTGCGATGCGACTGTCGCTTCACGGAATAGACCACATGGGCAGTCATGGACGTGAATCCATTTGCGAGAGTTTAGTCGTGATTTTGCAACCGGCTGTACCACATCACGTTTTTCTTCCAGCTGGTTAGTTACCTAAAATGTCTGACGATGAATTGGGTGGACTCACTTTAACCGTGTTTGATAGTGAAACTTTAATTAAGGAAGTAGAGAAGAGACCAGCTCTTTTTAACAAAATGTTAAAAGAGTATAGTGATAGGAATGTGAAAGAAAAAATGTGGGCTGAAGTTTGTACACAAGTGATTCGAAATTGGAATGAACTGACAGCAAAAGACAAGAAAATTAAAGGTAAGTTTGAATAAACCAATTTAATATTTTAAAAATCTGTATTGTAACCCAAAATAATAAACACAAGTACAGTTAAATTAATTTGTATGTTGCTATTAAGTACACAGGAGCGTAACCAGAATTGTTCCATGTGTGGGGGGGGGAGGGGGTACATTTTTCTAAAAATAAATATATTTAATTCTGGAAGTAAATACAAAAGCTCTATGAGTTAATATTATTATTTCTTTAGGAATCATGGGGAGGGGGGGGGGTAATTACCCCAGTACCTCCCCCCCCCATGGTTACGAGCCTTTAAGTACACTGACATTTTACATTTCTAATTAATGAAATCTTCTACCAACCACTGGCTAGATTCTGTCGTATTGCCAAGGTAATAGTCTCTTACGTCAATGCCTAAATTATCAGCCCGTAAACCGTGTCCAGATATTCCTTCCAGGGGGCACTCATAGCATTCATCTTCAACAGGTATTCCATCTTTTCTCAAAGTTGTGCAATACACAACATGATTTTACAATGTTGTCTGCTAACTTTGTTTGTACATCCAGTGGGCAGTGAAACATGCGCCATTTGTTGGCCAAAATACCAAAAGTGCATTTCATCTTCCTTCGAGCAAGGCTTATTCTGTAGTTGCACACGCGTTGTTTCATGGATAAGTTTCTTTTATAGTAGGGTCTCATTATGTGTTCTGATTGAGCAAATGCTTCATCACCAAAGATGACAAAGGGCATTGGCTTCCCAGTTTCTTCATAAGGCAGAGTTTGTGCTGGAGGGATATTTAAATTACCTGCACTTAACTTTACACCAAGTTGTGAATTTTTCAGAATGTTACAATCAGTGTTAGCACCGTGAGACCCTACAGCAATTGCTGTAAAACAGTAATCGGCGTCAACTATAGCAGTAGTACAATTGAAAAAAAGTTTTTATAATTGAAAAACAGAGATCCAGAGTTAAACGTCTTCTGCAATCTGATGTTTTTGCTGTCAATTGCACCAATGCAGTTAGGAAAATTTGTCCGTTTGTGAAAATGCTTTGCTATTTCCTTCCAGTCCTCTTCGGTTTTGGCAGACATATGAAGTCGTTGTAGACATTTCCAAAGTTGTGCACAAGTATCTTTTACAATATTTCCAATAGTACTGGCACCCAAAAGGTATTCAAAGTGCAATGATTTAAAACTGCTTCCTGTGGCAAGGTACCTGAAAATAAGGCCACAAATCAACTTAAAAATTTATTCAGTTTAAATACTAATTAAGTCTATTTTTTCATTACGCTAATTTGTTACAATTATTCTTTAATTTTTTTTTCAGGAGCAGAGGTTTAGAAATGTGGAAACATTTAAAGGGCTGTTTTCAAAGAGAGTTGGCAGCACAACGTAATACAGTGTCAGGGCAAGGAGCAAAAAAAAAATGAAGGAAGTATATTCATTTTGATGAATGTTATTTTTGGTGCCCTTTGTAAAGGGTAGGGAAAGCAGTAGCAACGTTTCCCACAGTGACAACGATGATGAGCAAGAGTGATCTCAAGATCATCACACCCAGCTTGATAAATCTGTCAATCCCAGTTCTTTTGAAAAGTAGGCCAGGCCTGTACTGCCCAATAAAAAAAAGAAACTTAATAATGTAACGGTTTATGAAGCATCATTATTGAATATATTAAAAGCCAAACAGAGCAATGAAGTCAATGAAGATAAAAATTTTGCATTGATGCTGGTTCCAATGTTAGGAAAATTAAACGAAAAACAAAAACAATACACTAAAGTTGAAATTTTAAACGTCATGCGAAATGCTAGATATTTCAACCCTCAACCCCAACCAGTTTTTCCAGAATTATCTCGACATCGCCAACAAGCTCCAGGCCAAAATTACGCCCGCTTGGTCAAGAAAATCTAAAATCGCAGAATACTGGACTGTTGCAGAGTTTTTACAATGAATTTTCTGCAGCATTGTGTCACCGTCTTCCGCAAGTGGAAGTGATATATTTGATTTATCAAACCAGTAAATGTAATTAAATAGGTTGCTAATATTAATAAAACATTCTGAGTACATACTGTTTTCCGTTAAATTTCATACTTACCATAATGTTACTGACAAACGTTCTTCTGGTGGTATAGACTTTCTCCATGTCGTATCATTATATGTTATTGTTGGACCAATTATTCCCAACAATTCGTCAAAACTACCTTTTGTCATTCTGTTATACTGGAAAAACTTCTCAGGGTGCTCACATAAATCTTGAAAGAATTTGTAAAACTGTCCTTTCAATAGTCTTTGACTTACTATTGGATGAACGCAGTAATTATGTTTTCGTCGTTTATTTCTCACTCGAAGCAAAAAAGCGACCAAACAAGAAGTTTCAATGACATCCATTGGGAAACTGGTATAAATTAGCGATTTTTTTTATCGCAGTGGATTGACCTTTCAACATTTTTGCAACAGCGATTTTTTTGTTGCCACGGCAAGAAATCACTAATGGAGGCCTAGCCTAAGTGCTTTTTTCTCACTGCATATTCAAATATTTATTATCTAAATATATTCCTCATTGAATTGCTTTTGAAATACATCAAATGAAGTAACCTCAAGTAATCCTCTAATATAATAATTCATCCTGTCATCTTTTGTGTGACAATGAATAAAATATCACCTAAGTATTATATTGTTTTATTAGTCACAATATACTCAATTTAAAAAATAACTTATGTATTGCGATTTTAATTCAGTTTTTTATTTTAATATTTATTTAACCAGTGTTTCTTATTACACCTGTGTGTTATTAGTTACAGAGCATTTTTAATTTGACATTTTAGTGGACCAAGTTATATTATTTCATTTAATATTTTATTTTTATAATAATTTTTTTACTTTACTTTTAGCGATTGAATTCTTCCATCTATCATTATATGAAGCTCTCAGGTATGATTCAAGCAGAAGACTTTAGAAGAAGCTTCATCTATGTATCCTTTCCATAGTATATGAAAATAATGTTTGTTATAAATTCTTTTGTTATAAATTTCTCTTAATATACTGTTTGCTGTTATGATCGGTATAAATTCGAAATTTTTTAGCTTGAACAAATCATGAAGACTTTTCATACTTTTAATAGTTTTAATAGAGTGTTTCTTAGTAAGTGAGGGCATTATTGAACATCTACTTCATGAGGAGAATAAAAACTGAGTTTCTAAGAATGTTGCGCATGATTTTGGAATTGATTCATTTTTAATAAAACTGTAATACTTAATTAAAAACCTGTGACTTTTTGGCTTCCTCTGTCAGGCAATATAAATTGCCAAGTTAGTTCAGCTCTGTTGTGAGTCTTGCAATAGCCTCTCTTTCAGTTTGGTTTCATATAGTCTCGGGACTTGAAGATGCTCAGCTTTATTTCTATTTTCCTTTGCCCTTTTTTTGCCCGCATCTGCAAGGCCAACCAAGCTTCTCACCAAATAGTTCAATAGTCTCCTCTCCTCTCACCTTTTGACTAAATATTTTCAACCTATAATTCTGATAAAGCCCTTTGTTCATATTTGGAGCCCTATTATACTCGTAGTTTAAATGGCTTCACATTGTAGTTCTTTGGAGAACACGTTGCGCTATCATATTTAATCTGTACCTGACATATTAACCCCTTATGTGTTATTGCAGATTTGTTCTTTCCTATTTGATCGGGTGAACAATTGTGCATATCCCAAAAATAAAAGGATAAATCCCAAAATATTATTGCAAAAAAGATAAGAACTTTTGGATCTAAGAAACTTGAGGAAGTGCAGGAGCATTTTCAAATACAAGGGACCCATAAGTTCTACAAAGGTGATAAATGCCTCAGACAGGGATTTTGTTAGCAGACTCAATTCTGCCATGATGAATAAGGTTATATTCTCATTGAGAGGAAAAACATTTTTGTAAATCATTTTGACCTTTGCCATAGAATATACGGTGGCCTGGGTATTAGCCATTACTTAAAATGTTGTTATGCTCTTATTATAATTTAATAAAAAATAAATATATCACTCTCATAGTATACAAAATAAATTAAATATTTGTTATAAGTGTATATTTTTTTGAAAACATGATATACGTTTTTCTATATTTCCTTAATTCTTGTATTAGCTATTTTATATATTTGTTTCATTCTTTGGAATAGGTAATTTAGCATCTCTCAATTCATTTGACACCAACTGGACAAGAAATTTTGTTGCAACATTTTCTCCTTTTACAATGATGGTTTTAATTCTTTTAAGAACAATGTTACCCTTCTTCTTAGTGACCTTCGCACTCAGATGTTTAGTATTTCAGACCATTGTGAGTATTATAACACATATTCACAAAACTTTTAATTTTATATTCAATCTTTTTATTCATATTTTTTTAATATTAGAAACTCTTAAGGATTGTATTTATTAATTTAATTGTGTATGCTCTCTTTTTCTACAATTAATATGATTTAGCTCTGTTGGAAAATATGCAAAAAAAGTTACACCCAACTCTTCTTGTCATGGGGGGACTTACTTGGGCAATGCACTTGCTCTATACGCAAACCAGATCCCCCCACGTCCTATGTCTCACTGGTGAGGCAACATCGTGTGGATAACTGCCACACCATGTAATCAGACTTTGGGGGGGGGATTTTATGAATGACAAAATATTATTATAAATTAGCGGCAGCCCAGAAATGGATGATGTCGTGAAGTAGCCGCATAAAGCGGTCGCCCCCGGTCATCGTCTGCCACATGTACTCTGCAAGGTTACTGTCCATAGCCTGGCTAAAACAGAAACATATTTCCAGTCTAAAATGAAAACAGGTAGAAAATTACCATAAATACTACTGAGTAACAACCTACTTATATAATTTCATGTTTGAAGTTTGTGGTCCCACATAGAAAGTGTCTTCTTAATGACAGCCAACAGATATGACGATAGTATTATTTTTGTATTGCCAGGACATGTTCAAAAACAAAATCAACATTTTATTATTTATTATTATATATAAATTTTAATGGTAGAGGTATACAGAAAGAGATTTTATCAGATTTTCTGCAAAGGAAATCAGGAATTGAGGTTGTACTCATGAGGCAGTTTCCAAAACATTTCTTCAAATTCCCATTGACACTGCCTAGGAGATGATGAATATAAGTAATTTTAAACCCATATATATATATATATATATATATATATATATATACATATATATATATACATATATATATATATATATATATATATATATACATATTTGTGAGAGGGAGAGAGGGATTTGTCAGTTAACGATCTAGCAGTCCCAATTTTTGTTTCAATTGTTACTTAACCTCATGTTCATTTAACTCTAAAATCACATTATCAAACTCCATGAAATTTCATATCATTCCCTTGCTGTTGTTCTTGCCTCTAGTTCACAGGTTGCAAATGATTAGAGACTCTCTTATTTAGACAAACTACTCATCAGATAAATATATTCTACAATCATTAAAGATTAGTATGCAGAACTCACATAACTCGAACTGCAGAAGTGACTCCTCAATTTCTAGTCTTCCCAACCATATCACTGAAACTAAACACAACCTAAAATTTCATTCAAAGAGTCCTCACCATGCCATCCACAATTCCATTTATAAACTATAATAAAATTACCAAAAGATTATCCAAAAACCAACCCCCCCACCAAAAAAATAAAAAAAAAAAAGGCCCATCCTCATTCAAAGTTAATGTAACATTCCATCTCCATATTTATCACATACGTACCATTAATACATCACTGAACAATCAAACATTTCAAAGTTTATGCTGAGGACAGAAATCCAGAGTCAAATTCTTTTCAGTACCTTGTTTAACAACTGCTTGTCATCATCACACAATCATTATTGAGTGTATAAATGTACTTATATATCTTACCTATACATATACACACATAAATCCAAGCACCATACATGTGCTTGCACACATGCACACACTCAGTCAAAAACAGCTGAGTGTAATTTATTTATGTTTTTGTTTCATTTTTTCAGGAAAAATCAAAGAAGTTGTTCCTGATAGTTTTACTGTACTGTGACTTAATGGCTGCACAATTGTTATATAGAGTTAATAATGTTGGAAGTTGGCTGGAGATTGGAACATCTCTTACTCAATTTATTATAATGGAAAGCATAGTATTATTTCTCTTGGTTCTGTATTACCTTGTAAAAAAGATAACATATAATCTGCATGCTGACAATGTGCCTTTACCAAAATATGATTAGTATTTTTCCCTCATTCACCTCATCTTTACAGTTTTTGAATTTTTTTTGCCATGTTAGTACATAAGTTTTTTAATCGTTTATGTTTCAAATATATAATTATATGTTATTGAACTTGCATATTACGTTTTATTATGTTAAGGTTTTTTTTTCTAGAGTGTTCTATTTTTTTTCCATGTGTTATAATATATTTTTCTTTCTTTTTTTTGTTTGTGTTCTTGACAAAATGTAATTTTGATTTCTTGAGTGAGTTATCAAGTGAATATATTAGTGGAAGGTCAATTTTATACTTGCAGTCAACTTTTATTTGTTATATTGCAACTTTTATAATATAATTTTATTATTACTCAATATTTTCCCCATCTATCTTAAGTTCTAATACTTGGAGATTTAGTCATTTTTGATACTTGGGATACACAATGATTTTTGTTTGTGTAATTCACAGGATATCCCAAATGTAGTATATAACATTATAATGTAGTTTTAGTCTTTCAATTCATTTAATTGTATTCAACTGAACAAAGTAATTACAAACAGTCATCTTTCTTAAAAAATAAAACATTTTTGGTTGCATTACAGTAATCAAGTTATTTATAGCTTATATTTATAGTATTTTGTTTAGGAAGGATAAGGTTACTGAGCTTTAATTTCTCATATGAAACTAGTCGATTCAAAGGTCACATCCATATTATAAGTGTACAAGATACAAGTTCTTATTTTGGCTTGTTATGCAATTAAGAATTGTCCCAATAACATCTGTTGAAAGTGGCTTATGTTTGACTTTTTCTTTCAGAATTTGTGATAAACTGACTGCCATATATCTTTAATGTACATAAGAATTAGTTTAAATGTATTTTGTATTTTTATGTGACAAAAATAGAAATACTTGGAATATACTAGATGAGTATTGTGTTCCTAATTTACATAAAAAAAAGCCTTAATAGTATTAAAAAAGACCAAATAACTAATTGTTCCTATTATTTAATAATAATATAGATTATCTACTAGTTTTGTAGATATTAAATCATATTGTTTTTTTAGTTTGTAGTATTTTATTTTGTTTTTTGTAGTTTAGTTATTTAGATACTTAAAGAATTAAAAAGTATCTTATTTCTTTTAATCTTTGTTTTTAAAGTACTGTGAAGTATTAACACAGTTTGATGAATTCATTCCTTTTTTTTTTGTTTCTATGTGAGCTGAATATAATTAACAAATCAGTTTACAATTTGAGTTCATTGTGAGCAAATAGGTTATTTTGTTTTATCTAATTTCTTAAGTATTATAGCAAAAATGAGTCATCGGGGAATTGTAAAAAACCCTTTGAATAAGTTACTTGAATTATTTCCAATTGAAGACTTAATGGTTAAATTACACATTTACTTTAATATGTTTAACTAAAATATTGAGCCATTAATTGGACCTAAGATTTTAGTTAGGTTTTATTGGTAATAGAATTGGCCTCTCCAGGCATAATTTATTTGGCACTTAATCACTATTTCTTTCACAATGGCCTTCTCTTTCTCCCTCCCACTCTGTCTCGCTCTCTACTCACCCCTCCCCTTCCTTATTCTTCTCTCTGCTCTAAATTATTCCTTTGAGATTTCTCCATGTATTTTTCAACATCAAGTAAAACTGATTTTATTATGGAACCTACTAGGACTATCTATAACAACAATAATCTTTATCTTCATTCATGGATATAAATTCCAAAGAGAATGCAGTAGGTCTTGCTTTATTGGAAATAATTTAATATTTTATTTGCCTTAACCCTTTCATTACACAAAGCCTCTATAGTGGCTTTGCGTAATTAAAGGGTTAAGAACAAATTGCTGAATTCTAGAGTTAACGAAAAATATTGACTGGTACAAATGTAATGTGTTGTGATTCTTGGCTGTGTTCAAGAGTTTTATAAAATACATATTTTTAAACTCTATTGTGTATTATTTGTTTTTTCCTTTTAATGTTTTAACAACTTCTATACTACCATTGATTCTTATAGCTTATTCAAGAAAATAGAACATTTTAGACATTATGTTGTTTGCTATAAAGCAACATTATAAACACTTTTATACATTATACATATAAACATACCAACACATAGGCCATTTAAAATATATTTCTAATAAAGAAGAGGTGATCTGTGGTCAATCTTCCCTGGCGAAATCCAATCTGGTACTAAGTATCCAACTCATTTCTATCCACCAGCCCCCAACATAAGAAACCGTCCGAAGGTCTAGGAAGAAGCCTCTATAATTCGCACATGTAAATTTGTGTCTTTTTTTATGATACATGCAATATTCGCTGGCCCATTCTCCGGTAAGTTTCCTTGTATCCACATGTTATAAATAAATTTATAAGATGCCTCCCTAATAATGACATCTCTGCAAACTTCAATAATTCAGAGAGGATTTTGCTCCTTAGGACTTAATTATTTTTCCAGAGAAGGGACTATTTTTCTCTTCATTCTGTAATTAAGGATGCTGACTGAATCCGAGCCCTAGGCTTGACCTCCTTATAGAACTTCTGGCTCTCTTGTTCATCTCCTTAAATTTTCTTACTTCGTAAGCTCTCTTTTAGCAGATTTCTCTCAAGGGAAATCAGCTATTGAGGTTGTACTCATGACACAATTTTCAAAAAATGTCTGCTAATGTCCATCGATTCTACCTAGTTGATGAGTCAAAATTATAATGTATATTTGATCATTACAATATATATATATATATATATATATATATATATATATATATATATATTGTAATGATCAAATTTGTGTGAAACTTGAAACTGACGACCTCGAGATTTTCATAGCTGTCGACTATTTAATTAGTTTAGTCCTAGTCCATTGTTCAACATTATTAGTGAAGCTATGGAATGAAATTAAAAAGATCGATTTTATTTATATTTTGTTGTTCTAGAAAAATATATAGTCAAGACACAAAATACAGAGAGTAGAAACGCTAAACGGGCAACCAGCGTGCGTGCAATCTCCTGGGTAGGATCTTCCCCCAGTCTTTGACTCAGTGATATACTGGAGCCATGGTTTAAGTTAACTTGCCTGGTCCTATAATGTACTCTCAGCCATCAGTTTTGAAGATTTCAAAAGGAAGAAATGTGTATCTGGGTTGCCATCCACAGCAAAGCTTGCCACCATGTTCACATATTTAAATTAGCAGGATCACATAAGAAGACATCTATTTGATATACTAAACCAATTGAGTGTTTAATCTATTAAATAATAGATTATTAACGGGTCTTAACCTTCATTGAAGTGCACATGTACTATTTGATTGAATCTTTTTTTGAATACACATGTAATTATAACATTAAAAGTCTCAGTTGAAACTAATAATATACTAGTGGTATTAATTTTTTTTAAAATTATAAATTATATATATATATAAAATATATAATATATAAATAGCGATATTTCGTTACTTATTGGTTTTCGGCAAATATGCACATGACAAAAGTTGTTTATTTTGTTATTTAGAGTAACTTTTGTTATATTCAATTTTGTCGTATAACAAAGTATAAACAAGATAAACACTAAAAACTAAAACGGGAGTCAACAATTGTGTCCGCACACAACATTCAAGATTGAACTGAACTTAACAAAACTCGGTATGTGAATTAGCATTAGTTTTTCCATGATTATAAGCTATATTAAAATTGTTAGGTCCAAACGGGAGTGGGGGTTATAAGGGAGGCCTGAAATGAAAAAGTCCGTCACGCAGAGGCTGCGTTAACTAAGCAGATTTCCCACTTGCGTCACGTATTTGCATTTATCTCAAAAATTAAATGTTCAATGAGAAATATATTTCGTATTTAGGTTTCAAATAAAGTGCTTCATAATATACTGCTTATTGTTTATATGACATGCGTCGGAGTGGGGATTTACTTAAAGCGGAAAACTAATAAATGCACATATCTCGGTTAATAATGAAGATAATGAAAAAATGTACACAACAACATTTATAGAACGTTACATTTGCAATAAGATTGACTCTATACAATTTTTGATCCGAAGCATAATAAGGGAGATATTAAGAATTTTCGAAATTCTCCCCCTTTAACCCCCCCCCCTCCCCCTGGTCCGATTTCAGCTGTTAATGAACTTGATTCTTCTTTTTGTGTAAAACGATTATATATCAAGTTTGGTAACGATAAGACAAAAATTTCGACCGCTAGAGTGGTAACAACAATATATATATATATATATATATATATATATATTTATATATATATATATATATATATATATATATACAGTTTTGAACGGACCTCATTTTCGTCATCTCCTGGGTAGGATCAATGGGCATTTCAAGAAAAATTTCGAAAATTGCGTCATGAGTACAACCTCAATAGCTGATTTCCCTTAAGGGAAATCTGCTAAAATGAAGTGTATAAACTTAATAGGAGTAACCTACTTAGAACCACAATAAATTAAACAATTAATTGTAGTCTGTATAAACCCTCAAGTGTGTTTAGTTTGGAAGGATGTACCTATTCTGTTGACAGAATATGTTTGAGCTAGTTTTTCCACAAATTGGCAGCTTTGAGTTAGATTACTGGCCTAGTTACCCCATTTTAAGATTTTATTCAAATCTGTTACGTTATTTATTCAAATAATTGTTTTCATAAAAGAAAAATATAAATAACAATACCTATAAATTACATTCATATTTGATACAATATTTTATTTATTCCTAGATCACTGCTTTTACTTTGTGAGATACATGCAGGGATGCGCTTTCTGACGCCATCAGTTAACATTTCACATTCTTTAACTTTTATTTGATAAATATGCTAGAAATGTAACAGTTCAACACTAAAAATTAGATTCGTCAATGTCTTAAGTCTGACCTGGAAGAGTAGTGGCTTAGAGGGAAGGTTGGAATGAAATATTTTTATTACTATGAGTTAAATAAAAAAAATGCTGCATAACCAATTTTGATGTGAATTTTATTTTCACTAGCTACTCTTTTATACATACGTATGTTCTTTAACTCGAACACTAAGCGAGTAATTTGTATTAATTTTTTCCATCCCGCAGTAAGCCACCTCTTCATTCAATTGAGTGGGTGAGACGGGATCACCGGAGCATGTTATTCTAGAACGTGGGAAATCTGCTTAGTTTACACAGTCCCTAACGGACTTTTTTGTTATTTCAGTTTCACTTTCAAGGGAGAAAAACGCAATTGTGGGTGGTATAAATTCCGCTGACGTTCGTTCTTTGTACTCATGACGCTAGTTTCGAAAATTTCTTCAAATGCACATCGGTTCAACCCAGGAGATGACGGAAATGAGGTCCATTCAAAATTATATATATAATTTTTGTTTGATCGTCACCAAATTCGATATTTAAACGTTTTATACAAAACTGTAGATTTGACCAGAAGGGGGAGGGGGCTTAATAGGTGGGAATTTCTGAAAGTTAAAATATCTCCGTTATTATTCGTTCGATCGGAAACTTCTATAGAACAATCTTATTGCAGTAAAAAATAAATATAGGACTTATAAATGACGTGATATACTTTTTTTCTTCATCTTGAATATTAACGGAGATATTTTCATTTTTTTAGTTTTTAGCTTTCATAAAACCTCTACCTCTACTCATGCCATATTAAAATAAACCGTTATAACATCAATCACTTTATTCGAAGCCTAAATACCAAATATTGATATTAACAGGACTTTACTAGATGTGATACATGCAAATACCTTGTTTTATGACGTCATCAAGTCATATTTTCCGTTCTAAACTCTAAAATAAGTATTTGATCTATATTGCACTTGATATTAAGCATTTCACTCAGCACTAAAGATCATATTCGTTAATGGCTGAAATCGGACCTGGAATAAGGGGGGGGATTTGAAAATTCCAAATATTTCCATTATTATGAGTAGGATCGAAAAATGTTAAGACAAATTTTGTTAAACTATTGATGGTCTACAACTCTTATTACATATATTTTTTCGTAACTCAAATATTCAACAAGTTATTTGTACTTTCTTGTTTTATACCTTCAGTAAACCCCCATTTCTACTAATAGGATTTTTAATTAGAAATAGAAAATACTTGGTGAGAAGAGATCAACAGTTGTCACACCAATCCGTGGAAAATCTGCGTACTTCACGCATCCTGGGCTTTTTGAATTGTGACTTCGTTTTTTTTCTACTATTTGTTTTCTCTTTAAAAATTATTTTCCACATTCGTTATATTTAAATTGAAACAAATTAAGAATGGTAATTGTCAAATGGAATATAGAAAATCAGTTACTCAGCTCCTGCGTAACGAACTTCTATTAAAAATAAAATAAAACTAAAATATTTACCTCTTGAACCGATTTTTATAATAATAAACATGCGTTTATTCTTACTTTGCTGTCACTACATGGAAGACAATTTTTATTATACAAAAAAAAGTCCGTCACGCAGGGGCTGCGTAAACTAAGCAGATTTCCTACGTGAAGTTTTACAATAGAGAAATCTGCCTAATAACAACTGTAGTAACCAAAACCTATTCACGAGGGACGAATAGTTATGGAAACGGCCGCCAGAGCTCTCGGCGGAAAGTCCGAACATAGCCGACCACACGCAGAATACAAATGCAAATATCTCGGTTAATATTCAAGATAGGGAATAAATGTATTTAACAATATTTATAGTAAATTTAATTTGCAATAAGATTGGTTCTATACCATTTTTTCGTTCCGACGTATGGTAACGGAGATATTTCGAATTTTCGAAAATCCTCCCCTCTAAACCCCCCCTCCCACTGGTCCGATTTCAGCCGTTAACGAACTTGATCTTTCTTTTTACATAAAACGACCAAATATTGAGTTTGGTAACGATCAAACCAAAATTGCGACCGCTAGAGCGGTAACAGACAAATATATATATATATATATATATATATATATATATATATATATATCTATATATATAGGTTTGAACGGACCTCATTTTCGTCATCTACTAGGTAGGATCGATGGACATTTGAAGTAAAATTTCAAAAATTCCGTCATGAGTACAACCTCAATAGCTGATAGGAATTTGATGAACAATAACTGAATTTTACAAGAAATAGGATGCCCAAAATTGAAAATCAAATATTTCCTTATTTGGGTTGTTATATTACATTAAACCTGGAAGGATAAATTAACTTATTAGGC
Source organism: Riptortus pedestris (assembly GCA_019009955.1). NCBI lineage: Eukaryota > Metazoa > Arthropoda > Insecta > Hemiptera > Alydidae > Riptortus > Riptortus pedestris. The sequence continues at coordinate 85,588,510 of CM032233.1, forward strand.
AATCTTAGACGAGAAATGTCTCTTAATTTTAATAGATGTTCCAAGTTATTAATCACATTGTTCATTACGCTGATGTGTGGTGTAAATTAAGTCGGCATAAAAAAAAAATAAAAAAAAAATAGAGGTATTAATTAGTGCGTAGGTGATTAAGAATTTTTAAGCGATGAATCAATGGAATTGGCACGAGAAAGAGGCGAGACGGGGAGGAAGAAGGAATTCCGCTGGCACGATATCAGTCGGCGTTCACTCCTACGCTTTCCGCGCAACAACTTACTCAACACCTATTTTTAGCCAGAATCTCCTTTTCATGTGATAAGATAAAAATATATCGTTTAGCTCCCTACCAGTTCAGTTTAAAATGTCTAGGAGAACACAAGATAAAGACAAAGCCGCACTAATTAAAGCTGTTATGCTTCAAACCAAGGCTGTATACTACCCATCGAAACGCTTAGAATCACCACCAGAAGGATGGATAATAAAGCCTGTTGATTGTGATGAAGTTTACCCGAATTTATTTATTGGTGATAAGTATGATCATGGCTAATTTACGATGAGTTGTTTGTAGATATTAAAAGCTCAAGTAATAAGAATAGATGATAATCCTTGTACATTAATCTAGTTTCAGCCATTAGGCTTTTAAATCAGTTCAAATGCATTTACTTTTGGTAACACGCCAACGTAGTTTATGAGGAGGCATTTATTAGAATTTACTCCTTTATTAATTGCATTCATTGCTTTAACATAATTTATTGTACACTTATGAATGTTCTTCAATTTATATTTTCCTAATTGATCAGGGAAGAGTTTATCTTATGGAACATTAATAAATTAACCATTGTTATGCTAATTATACAGCAATTAAAAAAATAGAGGAAGAGTGATTCATAACATTTACTGTTAAATTAGATCTATTTTTATAGAATTTCTATTTCTAAAACTGATGTGAATAGAATATTCCAGAATGATGCTAATTTATTAAAACATTAGATTAAAATACCATGCATGCTAATTATTTCCTTATTTTATTTATAATTCATTAAAATTATTTAGCAGTTATTAACATATTAGTTTCTTGTAGTAAGAGAACGCTTATAAAATGGAAGAGTATGTTTTTGGACATATTGCAATTTAATTAGATGGCAATTTATCTAAATAGATTAGATTTTTGGTGATGTAATGCATACCCAAGTCACTGATTACAGTTTTCTATAACACTCTTAAATAAAATGTATAATTATTTGTGGTTTGAAAAACCTGTACTGTCTTGGAATTGTTCAGGTTTACTTAAAGGAAATAATTATTTCAGGAATTCAGCAATGAATAAGAAGTATTTGCAGTTTAATGGAATAACACATGTGGTGAACACAGCAGAAGGATCTGGTATAGGTATGGTGAATACAGGCTATGAATACTATAAAGGTCTGGGGATTCACTATCTGGGATTGCCATTAATGGATTTATCTGTAACAGATGTTACGGTTTACTTTGAAACAGTAGCAAATTTCATCGATGAGGCACTTAAGAAAAATGGTAATATTTTTATAGATCACGTTTGCCTATATAATTATGAAACTTAATTTTAATTTACTAATATTAGACCATAAAATTATTATTTCAATAGAAGTGGTTAACAGTTTCAAAAACCATATAAAATAAACTACCTAAACCAAGGATAAGGTGTTGTTTATGTTTTAGGAGGCACAACAGTGATCACATTATAACAACTTTTTAATGTTACAAGGTTCTAAAAAATATTGCAATTCATCAATTACTCAACAGCAAATACATTTTTTACTTTATATTAAAAAATGAGGTTATAGGTGAAAAAAATTAATTCTGACTAGTTAAAACTAATAACTGATAGTTTTTACCATTAAGTCATTATTTTATATTAACATTTGTTTTCTATTTTCTTAATAAAATTAATTCAGGGTTTGTTTGGAAGTTGGTGTATAACATAAAATCCTCAAGTTTAGTTAAAAATTCATTGAAATAATGATAATAGGATTTAACACTGAAATTGAAAATAGATATGCATAAATCAACATTTGTCTCCCTCCCCATTTATATTGTGTTGTTGTAAAAACAGCCTTGATTTTATAAAGACATGTTTTTAAAACATCAAAAGGTTATTGCACAAATACAATTGTTTTAAATATTTATGGTTATTAAAGGTTCGTTTTAAGTTGCTTTTAAATGATTTAATATTATGTATACATACAAATTTTAAAAAGGAAAAACCATTAATATAAACTTAGATTTTATTTTGATATATAGTATGGATATGCATGTGAAAGCATCTTTGGAAGCTATGAGATGTTCTGCGGAGATTGCATAACTCTCAATAAAGGACAACATCCTGTGGCCTACTTTGTATTATTTTTTAAAGATTATATATCTCCTTCATATGGCATTAATAAAATATTAATTGTAATTCATGAAACTATTATAAACTACTTTTTACTAAATATAATACAGAATATCAGTGGCTAGTAATTTCTAACAAAATAGGTGCTGTAAATTAACATTCACTAAATTAATTTTAATAACTAACACCAGTTTTTTTGAATTGGCTCACAGAAATATCTACCAAGCTTTACATACAAATATTACATGAATACACCTGTCAAACCTTTTTAATGTACAATTAATAATTTATTTAAAAAATAATGGGTAAAAATGATTCAATTTTAAGAGTTATTACTACAAGGTCAAATAATTAATTTTAGAAAAATGTCATCATCCTAAGACTTATTTATAATATAAATATATTTATTGAAAAATGAAATTTAATAAATGCAGCTTTAATTAACTGTTGTAGGGTAGTAGTCTTTTAGGTATTATTATCTCTTAATTTAAGGATGTCCATGTCACCAAACATTCAGAATATCTTACTTAAAAATCTTTCAAAACTAAAAGATTTAATTATTTTTTATATTACAACACCCATTAGTATATTTATTCTTTAAATTTTTGCACAATAAAGTTAAGAATTCAAGATTTTTGTAGGTGGCATTGATATGAGTAATTAGATGTAATAATAAATTACATTTTAAAAATAAATAAACAAAGGACAGCGCGACATGTTATACAGAAATTTTATTGTAGATTAGCTTCCATGTGAATCCATATATTTATTAAAGAAAATTTATGTCCCTTGTAGTCATTTATATTTTTCATAACCAAAACATTAAATACGATAATATTTATCTCCCAATTAGTTCACATTAATTGGTGAAGAAATGCTTGTTGGGTTCGGTCAGTAGACATGTAAAACACATATCTCAAAAATGAGTTTTTTATTCTTCGAAATTTTGTCCCAAATTTCAGGACTTCATCCTATTGGGTAGTTAAAGAGGCCAGATACCCTCATAGTGATGTGGAGGTTCAAACTATTTTCAGTTCTTCATGGACAATGACATCGTAGAAGATTGGATAAAAGGTAAAAACTAAGTAACAAGTGGTAAAAAAAATAATTTTTGGAGATTAAGAAATAAAATTATTAGAAATGTTTATCCATAAACAAAGAAGTAGAAAGCTGTGAATTAATTAAACTTATTAAATACTGCCCTAACTATTTTGTATTCAGTAGTATACTTATAGCCATAGGATTCATTGATTATTTTTTCTAATGAATCTAGTATTTGTCTCAATTAGTTAAATTTAACATTTTTTACTGTTAAAACATAATTAATAAATTTAGATTTTTAAGTCTTTGACCAAGTATAAAATTATTTTCACCAGATTTTCTTTAAGGGAAGCTATTGAGCTGGCACTCATGGCATGATTTTCAAAAAAACGTCATTAAGTGTCCATCAATCCTTCCTAGGAGGAGATGATGAAAATGAGATCTGTTCAAAATTATATATATTTTTCTGCTACCATTCTAGTGGGCACAATATTTCTTTAAATGTTACCAAACTCAATATATGAGTGTTTCATATAAAACTAAATATTAAGTTTGTTAATAGCAAAATTGGACAGGGGGTTCGAAATTTCAAAATGTCTCCTTTATTGTGAGTCGGATTGAAAAATGTTATAGAAACAATCTTAAACTATTGATTTGATTTTTTGCCATTAAGCCTCACAATGTCAAGTTCCAGATCGTGTGTTGATACATTTGTGCCTTCAAACCCTCCTATATTTTATTACTGGAGACTGAATCAAAGGCAGAGATAAGGCCCAAAAAAGCTAAATATCTGTATGGTTCCGATTTCAGGATTTCTCCAAGATGTTTTTCAGCACAAGAATGTGGTCCTCGATTTGCCATTGAGATCTGAAACCTTCTCGTTTCTTCTCTATCTATGGTTTAAAATTGGTATCAGCCATTTTTCTGAAATGTATGCATATAATTAATACACTACTAATGAGTAAGATAAGGGTTTGTAGTCACATCAATCACACAAGTGTCCATCTTATGTATTGGTATTATAATACTAAATTCCCAATATTTAGAAATCCTTAATTCTTCTTTTTGAAAAAAAAAAATGAAGGATCTTTACTAGCTTCATACTCTCAAATTTTATGTAGTTGGGAATAACTTTGTCTCTCCCAGGAGCATACCCTGTTTAAACTAATGATTGTCCTATCTGCCACGTTTTTATATGTATCCCCACCCAATTTTGGTTGGAGTTGTCTCAACTAAATCGTTGTAAAATTGTACTTTCTCTTTTTTTTGGGTGGGATTTGAAATAGATTACTGCAATTATACAAAGTAAATTTTTTATATTTAGTTTATATATGGAACTGTTTTTAGAATGCTTATGAACTGTTAGACATAGGCTAATCACCTTGGTAGATTTTTTAATAATGGAGGAAATAATTCATTGAAAGTGTTTACTAATCAGCATGTTTTTTTTTTAATTTGTCAAATTTTAATTTAACCAATAACCTACAAATTACATTAATAAAATTATCTATTTTATTATGGTTTAGGTTATATGTAAAATTTAAGTATAAGTACTTTTTGATTAAAATACTTGAAAATATTTTATTTTTTAATGCTTCTATTAATAATATAAAATTAGTTTTTACTTGGACATATTCTGGAATTTGATTTGATTTAATTATTTTTATATTAAATAGCAGAGTTACAAAACTAGTTGTTATGTTTTTAGTGAGAATATATATTATAAAGTATAAAGTAGAGAGATAAACTAAACTTTATAATATTAAACATAAAATTTGAAGTTTCCATAAACCTTTGTTATTTAAATAAAAAAATCATTATCACTATTTTCAGGTCGAGTACTTGTTCATTGTTACATGGGAATGTCAAGATCAGCAATTTTCACATTGGCGTACCTAGTTCTTAAATGTAATATGTCTGCTTGCAGTGCAGTGACCTATGTTAGAAGAAGAAGAAATATTCACCCAAATGATGGCTTTATTCACCAGCTAGCTGTTTTAGACAACAAAATAACAAGGAGACAAGAAATATACATAAGATAACTGTGTAAATAGTGTGTATTATAATTTAAGAAATTATATAAATCAGAGCAAATAATACAAAGTTATACATATGAGTTTTCTGTAATAATTATTGAAATATTTTATAATTTTCTATCACAATTATTACACTAAATACTTATAACTTTAGGGCTTTTGTTCATATACCTTAAAATTTCTTTGAAAGAATTGCTAAACAATATGATTATCTATTAATTAAATGGAAATTACTCCATAAGACCAACTCTTTGATTTACTGTAAATAAATCTATTGTACCATAAAGAATATTTTGTACATCTAGGTTGGTTAATTTTTATTCCTTTCTCTAATTATGTTTTGTGTGCTTGTACAGCAATGGTCATAAGTTTGCCGATTCCTTTATTTTTAACATTCTTCAAGTGTTTTTATACTACTGCTTTTTATCTTGACTCTTTAACATAATCAATATTCTGATTCTGTTCTGTCTGTGTTCTTTAAACAGGACTTTAACTCATACCTGATATGTTTGCTTACCTAAATTTTATATGTTGGGAAACATTTGCTCTTTTCATTCACTAGATTGGTTGGTAGTTTAACAGGGATCTCCCACTTTGACTATGCAATTACTGTTTTTTTTTAACAGTATTTATACCTATATTTAAATTATTAGAGTTTGCAAACTTTTATTTTTTATTTTTTGTGAGAAATGCTTATATTTTTTTATATAGATTAATAGTAGTATAATAAACCATTTTAACTAAATAAATGAAGTAACTTGTACAATGAATACTTTTCTTTATTCAAGAACATATTTAATCAATTCAATAATTTTCATAACTAATTATGTTAAATTAAAAAAGAATTATTACAAGCCTTAGCATTTATCATAAAGTATGACATTCTTTTGACATGGACAATTTAAATACCTCAATGCCCAATTCTCCAAAAAAAAACTGAAATTGGTGTTAAGTCCTCACAGGACCTGGATCTCTGTCACAATCTTAATCCATTGGGGCAGTCTGTAGGTAGGATCCTCCAATTCTGGACTATAGCCTCTCTCCACAAGTCCTCTTCAGGTCGTCCAGCCACCTCTACCTGAGATTGGCCTCCCTTTCGCTTCACCCGGTGAACAAAACATTTTTTTTGGGTAGCCTGCTCGGCTTCATCTCAGTGTGGCCTAACCAGTATAATCTTTAATCTTCTTTAATAGTTCTAATGATACCAGGCCCCCATATGACTTTGTCAATATATCCTTCTCACAGATTCAAAAGTTTTTCTTACAGACTCCCTAAAAAGGATGAATCTCTGCTTTTCCTAGATAAGAATTCTTATTTCCCTGCCATATATAACTGCCAATCTGATAACTGTTTGGTATATTTGCACTTTTGCCTTCCTCAAAAGTATCTTAAAGCTGAGAGCCTTCGATAGAAGCATTTGGTCCCTGCAACGATTTATTTTTTTTATATCAGCTTCCCTTTAATGTAGTCTGTAGCCACTCTTCCCACATTCTTGTCTGAAATTGCTACAACTGGAAAATGCTCCACACATTCAAGAGGGAAATCCCCCAATCTCTCTGGTCAGTTTAGGGGGCCTCATATATTTAGTATTTGTTATAGATATTATGGGGGTATGATTAGAGATATTAATCGGTGAGTCTATTACTTAATACATTCCCCTTACAAAACCCACAACTGAAATGAGTCCAAGTTAATGAAGATTCCTTAATACACATGGCTAATCAATAAACCCAATAAAATTATACAAGTGAAATTAAAAATACAATTCTCAAAGTTTTTAATTTTATTTTTATTAAACAAGGGTGGTGTATGTATGTGGTATCTACAACTCAATACTATTGATTAAGCATTAGATCTTGAATGTTCACTTAAAATTTTTTGTTCTAGTGGATATGGCATGATAGTAAAAGCACCTCAATTTGAATAAAATGTAAATACTATATGATCCAATTTGTAATGTAAATACTCCTTTCATGGTCTATATTCATTCTTTCCTAAGAGAAAAAAAAATTAACTTTTTATTTTTTTTAAATTGTTTCTTAAATGTTGAAGGTAATTACTTATTCCTATTTTCCCTAGAGATATTTTGTTTAGGAGTGAAAAGGTTACTATTCTGAAAATAAAGGTTAAAAAGTTTTGTTTCTTATATTTATTATCTTCGTTTATGCGAAAATATTTCAGATATCTACTGTTTTAAGGATAAATTTTGTTGAGATGAAATATAATCCAATAAGCATTTTAAAGAGTATATGTCTACAACCATAGCAAAATTAATCAGTTAAGCACAAGCCCACTGAATCAGACACCACTTATTTGGAAGAAATTAAAAATAAAAAAAAAACCTAATTGAATGCACTTAAGTTCTTTTTAATCAGAATCTCCATAAATATTCTGTTCAAAACATCCAAATTTGTCAACCAAATATAGTAAATCATGAATTTTTAAGAGAAAAATATAAGATATTTCCCCCCAGCCATAATTATAGTTAATTTTATTGTCCAGATTACCCCACGAGTGGAATAATTCCACTGTTTAAATGGGTTAATGCGAATCACAATTTTACTCAGTTCATTTATTGTTTTTTACATTCTGCTCCTTTTGTAGTATTTTATTATGATGATGGGTAAAATTATATTTATTGGTAATGAGGGATAGATAAAGTTAAAGTTTGTTGTGTGCTCACTTCAAGGAAGATAATGAATTGTGAATATGTTGGAGAGTAAATTAAATGGTGACTGCAATGTTACCATGATTATCAGAAAGGAAGATGTAAATCTTCTCCATACAGTGATGCTGATGGAGAAGAACCATATATCTTATTCCAGTAGGTGCATCACTTTTAAAGGATACACAATTCTTGGAATTTAATTTACACTTAGATGTTTTTTTAAAGCTTATTTTTGAAGTTGTAATGAATCATACTTGATTATATAGACCAGGAAGCCTTTAGAGTGAGTATTAAAACCTTTTATACAGGGTCCGGCAGTCAAACCTGACGGTTTTTGAAATGGGATAAATCAATAAGTTGTTGAGATATTTTAATAATTTTTTTTTTATTGTAAAGAGGAGAATTGGAAATTTAACATTCATAATAAAAAAACACAAAAATAACTTATATAGCAAAAACAAGGTCCGGCAGTCAAACCTGACGGTTTTTGAGTGGGTATAGGTAGTGGTGGGGACGTCTGGGCGGGTGGGGATGGGCGCCATTTTGTTCACCTTGAGCGGGGTACCTCAAGGGAAAAGTTTATGTTGACAAACCAAATAATGTGAACCAACTGAAGGAGAACATTCGGCGAGAAATTCTTGAGATCCCTCGTCAAACATTGGACAGAGTCATGACTAACTTCTCCAAGAGACTTGTAGAGTGTAGAGAAAATGGTGGTCAACATTTAAGTGACATAGTTTTTGCTATATAAGTTATTTTTGTGTTTTTTTATTATGAATGTTAAATTTCCAATTCTCCTCTTTACAATAAAAAAAAAAATTATTAAAATATCTCAACAACTTATTGATTTATCCCATTTCAAAAACCGTCAGGTTTGACTGCCGGACCCTGTATTATGGAGCCAGAAGGATTTCTTGAAATATTAGCACATGAGAGTAATATTTCACATATATATATATATATATATATATATATATATATATATATATATATAAAATATATCCTTAATATTGATGCTATATTACAACTACTATATTGATACTAAAACGCCTACATGATATGCTACTACAGTCATAGAAACAATCCAGGAATTAGTATGTTTTAGCTGTAGATGGATCAAACAATTTTTTAAAATATATATTTGTCAAAAGAAGTAGTTGTTTAGCTTTTTTTTTTTATTTGAGAATTTCAGTTTAGAAAGATATAGCAATATAGAAAGAAGGAGATATACATCTGAAACAAAGGACAAAAAAAACATGGTCAATATTAGATTAAAAAACTGAGGTAACACTACGTCCTTGAGCAAACCAATGTGGTAAAAAAGATTGTACATCCAGGGTGTGGTGTGTGGTCACACGCATGTGTGTGTGTATGTGAATATATATGGTGGTCTGTCACCACTATAGCATTCACAGTTTTTGTTTGATCATTATCAAACTCGATATATAAGCATTTCATACAAAAGTAAAAATCAAGTGTATTAATGGTTAATATTGGACCCGTGGGAGGGGGAGGGATTTGGAGAGAGGACTTTTAAAAATTCAAAATATTTTATTTTATCTATACCATACTCAACATTTCAGTCAACACTAAAGATCATATTTGTTATTGGCAGAAATCGGACATAGAATAGTCGGGGTATAGAGGGGTGGGATTCGAATATTTCTGTTATTATGAGTGTGATAGCAAAATGTTATAGAACCAATCTTATTAAACTGTTGTTCTACGCATTTTCTGTAACTCAAGTATTAAGCGAGTCGTCATGCTTTCTTGTTTTCAGACTTCATATCTACATCAGATATATAGGTAACACACACACACACACACACACACACACACATATATATATATATATATATATAAGGAATACACATTTCTTTTATATCTATTAGTTAGGTACCATGGATGTGCATTAATTGAGGGAGGATTAGTAATAAAGAGAAAATTAAAGATATAGAATTGCCAAGTATCAGGTGATTCTATTTTCTGCAAAAGCATTTTGTTTTATGCTCCTATTAAAGGGAAAGTTGTTCAGATATAAAATGTTTATACCCTAGGAGAGAAGGGCCCTCAGATTGATTTTTGAGGCTGTCAAAGTAGCACAGAAGGAGGATCAAAAGCGACACTGAAGTGGTTTATTATGTATACCTACACATCACCTTTGTATTAAGAAATGAAGACAGCAGTGATCAGAAATACAAAATGAATGTAACCTAGCAGGTGACTGAAAAGGATGTAGTACAGCTCAGTAATGGCTCAAATTCTGAAGGAGTGATTGGACAGGAGACTCTAAAATTGTACGAGTGTTGTAAAAGACTTAAGATGGGAGGCAGATATACAGATTCTACAAGTAATGTAGCGAGAGATAGTAAGTTAACTATAAAATTGCAAAAATAATATTTATTTAAAGAAATAATAAAACACAATGTGGTAAATTTCTTTATTAAAAAAAATAATTATATAAAAAATGAATTTTCTATTAAAACTACATCTATATATACTTTTAATTTAATGAATACTCCAACACTCATATTACATCACAATATTTTGTTTTTAAAGGCAAAGAATATTTACAAATAAATAAAATGTATTAGCACATAAACATCAAATAAGGAATGGTAAAAAATTTTACAACAAATAAATAAAACTCTAAAACACTTTACAAAAAAGGTTATTTTAAATACAATAAATTTTAATAATTTATATTACTAAAATATAATTAATTGAATAATGAGGTAGGTAATAATAGCTATGAGCAATATTAATTTTGTCTGTAAAAAGTAATGCACAATTGAAAGAAATGAATAAGATATGTAAACATTTTAAAATAAGACAATTTGAGATCGAGTGATAAAAAATTCCATGAGTATCTAGGAATGCTATAAAATTCAGTGCTAATAACTTATGTCTGTATCTCTAGATAATATACATCTCTATGAATATTTTAAGTTTATAAAAATAAAGGGACCATATATACAGATAATCTTTGATTATATTGAACGATTCTATCAAAATATTAAACAATTCTTGGGATTATAAAAATTGACGTGTGTAAGTTTTCATGACTCATGTTTACAATCATACCAAAAAGCACAAATTATTTAAGTGCTATTTGTTTAATGTATGAAGTAGAGTGATGAGTAGAGGCAATGAGGTAATTATAAGAGATCTCAACAAAGAAAAAAATTCTATGTTGGTATTCTGGCAGGTGGAAGTGACTTCTATTGCAGGCAGAGGAAAAAAAAAATGGCCACACTTCTACTGTAACAATTTATTAAAGTGACAGAGCGCTTTCGATGTAGTGCATCATCATCAATGCCCTTTGACACACCAAAAAACAATAATTAACCTATCTCTATTAAAATATTTTAGAAAAAGAGTCAAATAGATAAAATTGTCATAAAACAATAAAAACTATCTTTCCTAAAACTAAATAACACTTTTCACACATCAACAGGCAATTTTTTTTTTTAAATAAGTAAATAAAGTCAGTTTTTTTAGTTAATGTTTCAAAAAAAAGAATAGAAAAATTAGCTAAAAACTTATCTCTAAATTTAGTAGCATTGTAGAATTTAATCCTACTTACTCAATAAAAAATAGTGCTGAATTTGACAATACGATTACACAATCAGACCAACATTTTCTGGAAGAGAGGGTTATAGCATCCCTTTATGTTCAGAATAAATTTTTCACTATACCTCCTAAAGATGTACTCAAAGTATTTGATTTATTTTTCAAAATTAAAAAAAGTAAATCTACAAAGATCCTCAGGTTTGATCCTCTTGTGGCAAACCTTTTCATGGAATAGTTGGAGGCGAGATATCATGTCATCAAGGAACCTATGTTACAATAAAATTAATTTTTATGTCTGTTACATGACATATTCAGAGGAAGTGTGGGTGAAGTCAATGACCTTTTAAATTACGTCAATGACTGCCATAGATAAGTTAAGTTTACTGTAGAAATTGAAAAGGAGGAATGTTTAAATTTTCTAGATCTCCAAATAAGAAAAGAGGGCAGAAGTCATTCGTTTAATATTTACAGAAAACCCAGTGCGAGTGACATTATGATACCTGCCGATTCTTACTACCCCACTCAATATAAAATGTCGGGATTTACGTTTTTAATTGACCGGCTTATCTATATTCCCCTATCAGAACATGATTTCTGCCAGGAATTATCGTTCATTAAGAACTTGCCGTTCACAAATGGATACGCTGAGAGTTTGGTGAATGGAATCTTAGAAAAGCGACACAGAAAAAAAATGGAGAGAGAACTGCAAATCACTCCCACCAAAAAAATGAATGATAAGCATGGATACTCACTTAGTATCCCCTTTATTAAGTCCCTCTCAGAGAAAATAGGCAACTTGCTGGGAAAAAACAGACATCAAGATGGCATACCAGAGTAAGAAGACTCTCAAAAATCTATTACCCAGCCTCAATCTCCTATCCTGTTCCCACTCTGGAGAAGTCTCCCTCGGACATCCTGCCCTTCCTGTGAAGCTACATAAGTAGGGCAAAGTGGTAGGCAAATAAAGACGAGGGTCAAAGAGCATCTCACTACAAAAGCAAGTGAAATGAAAAAGCACCTGGTGACGGACAACCTTGACCAGGGTTGAGGGGTATAGAGATTAGACTGGACTTCTAACATCAAAGAAAAATGTTAGTATTAAAGGAGATGGTTGCCTGCTGAAATTTGTGGCAGTAGCCTCCTTACCCAGCTAGCCTGGGATGAAGAGCCAGTCTGGTTCATCCATTGGCCTGTCTGGTCAACATCTAGGACGTTCGGTAAATTACCTTTCTCTTCTTCACCTTTGTTCTGTAAAGAATGTGCTTCCTTTGTCTATATAGTCTAGGATAAGATTTTTAGATGTTTTTATTGTTCTGACTTTATTTACTTGTTTTTTTATGTAAACAAAAAAAAAAATGTGTGAAAGGTTTTGTTAGTTAGTTTTAGGAAAGATAGTTTTTATTTTTTTATGATGATGTTATTTATTAAACTCTTTTTCTAAAATATTTTAGTACAGATAGGTTAATTATTGTCTCTTGGTGTGTCAACAGGGCACTGATGATGATGCAATGCGTCAAAAGCGCACTGTCACGTTAATAAATTGTTACAGTCGAAGTGTGGCCATTTTTTTCCACTACCTGCCAAAAATAAAATATTATAAACTTATTCTATGTTGAAGCAATATAAGGTTTGAGTAGTAATTTATGATTTAAATACTAATTTAAATTATATATATATATATATATATATATATATATATATATATATAATTAGTAAGTGAGGAATCTGCCCAATTATTTATAATGCCATTTTGGCAACACATTTTGAATATCAAAATATTAATATCTATAGAAAATAACAGATTTTAGTAAATTATGAAGAATAAAATATTACTTGTAAAGCAATTCAATAACCTATTTAAATATAAATAACTATTCAAAAATCTACCTTTAAAATGTTGATTTTCTAATTCAAATAGAATATTATCATGTTATTTAATTTATTGCTTTTCAGGAATTATGAAAAATAATGATATATGTTGGGTTACCTAACAACACAGTCATCCATGGGATTTAAATTTACCTAACAATCAAATGAACTAAAGAAGACAATAATAGATTTATTAATGGATCAAAGAGTATTCAATTCCCATTGATTTAAAGATTCACACATTATCAAAATTGACCATACAAATAATTACTAGATTTAAATAAGAAAAATTGAGACACTGAAATGTTACAAAATTTTATTTGAAATTTAGCCAAATGGGTTTCACCAACATCTTAATAATAAAATTGAAAGTTGAACTATAGGATAAAAACATTCATTGCAGGAATGTAGATTAAACCAAAATTAAAATCTGTTAGTGACTTTAAAGAATTAAAAAAGAACTTTGGCCAGGCAGTTTAATAAGCAAGGATGGTAAAAATGTATTAAAAAATGAGTATTGTTTCACAATAATTAACCAATTTAATATTAATAAAGTTAATTATCAATAAATAGTGAAGGTAGTTAAAAAATTAAAAATTGACAGAATAAATTTTAACAATAATTAACTATGATGGCTATTTTACCCTCAGATAGATTTATTTTATGCTTATAAAATGCATTAATTACTACTCTTATAATTATATTATAACTAATATTCATTTAACTTTCTAATTCAACTTCAATAAGATGAATAAATATCTTGCAAAGTTCATATACTGAACAGAAATAATTATATTTTTTATATAATAAAAGATGATTGGTGTCTAATTTATAATAAGTCAGTAACTTGCTAGGTAATTTCAATAAAATAAACATTGATATTTGCTAAAAAAAAAAAAATTGATTAATAAAACATTTTACCTAGTTAAAGAAATAAGTAACTATCTGTGAAAAAATCTCGATTTAATTAATATTATACCTATGGCTCTTGTAGATTAAGCCTGTAGAAATCAGTTATTAATCCAATAAATAAATACAGTGATATCTGTTCACAAATTTCATAATGTTTTATACTATTATAAGAAAAACATGATAGAAGAAGTTTTTCATTAAGCATTTGATTAATAAAAATAATAATAAAGCAATATTATTACAAGTGGACATTTTTTTTTAATTTAATGAACTTTTTTTTTAATTTTAATTTACCATGTGCTTTTAAGTATACATTAAGTCAAGAATTACAATAGCATTTTATGGTTCCACAGTCCATGTGGGGCCACAAAACCTGGTGGAAATCAAATGGTCAGGTTGATCGTCAATGTCATATTTATAGTTGAATTAGCGACCAAAGTTTTTGACTTCTTTATTGAAGTACCTACTCATTTAACTCACAATACTATATTATAATTAGGGGAATATGTAGAAATCCAACCTGAAACCTTAGTAGTTGCACAACTAAATAAAGTTTATTTTGCAATCCCTACTTTAAAATCTGCTACTCTTGGCAGAGAAATCTTGCATACTATCCAGCACCCAGTAATACAAATTAGTATCAATTTAGAAGTTATCTAATGATAAATTGAGCTTTAAGAAAATAAAAAATATATTTGATATTATTAAAACCATACAAATGAATGTCCTTTTAAATCATATACATATAAACATATTATACATATATGGTTAATTGGATTATTATTATTAGGCAGTAAATTGAGAATAAAGCCCACAAACACACAAAATTGAGCACACAGTTTCCAAAAATGACTAGATTTTAATCGATATCATTTAGTTATAATATATAAAAATATATTTATTTAATTTAATTCCAATAAACATACTGGAATGAAATCTATAATTTCTAAGTCTATTTGCAATTTTTATAATTTAAAATAATTTTAACTTAATTTTTTGTGAATATTTACAAAATTTAACCCTTATTATTATTAGTGTTTAGAAAATAATTAATTATACACTTTTAATTATCTAAGAAATGAGGGAATAAAACATTGAACTATTAACACTAACATAGACTAAAGTATTGCTCTATATGAGTATTTATAGACTTTGGTGTTTCCTTTCGCCCTTTCATTACGGTTGACCGAAACAAGGTTAAGAAGGAGCCAGTCCCTACTCTTGGAGGAGGGGCCCTACAAGGATCCTGTGAAATAAGAAAGTTTTCCTATTCTCTATGGCTGCTATTTGTGTAGCAGTTCAAGACAGAGGCTATATAAAGTTTATGTTTAGAGAAAGTGTTTCCTACTAAAGAGAAATAGTTGCTCAATAATTCATTTTTTGAAATTTGTCATGACCCTCACATGGAGAGGAATTTTATGTTTACGATAGAAACTAATTGTTCCTGATGTCTGTTGTATAAGAGCAGCTAGGCAGAGCTTATAAAAAAATCCTTTCATGTAATTTAAAAATGAAGTAATATAATAATACAAAAAATAGTAATGCTCCTCTAGGTGAATAAGAATTACATTTTAGACTGTATAGCAGACAAGGAAAATTAAAAAAAAAACTCACCAAGAAGTATAGTGAATAATAGTAATAAACAAATTATTACTAATGGTATGAGGTGGTAAAATTTATGTATCTGTCATAGACAATAATTGTAAAAAATATGATGCCAAAGGGTCAATAAACTATCTCAATTACATTTACCAGAATCAGATTCTTCAAGAGGATACTCCCAATTATTATTTATGCTGATTAAAGAAAATAAATGTATCAGTAAACTTTACAATTTTTTGGCCAAGCATTAGGACCAATAATTTAAACTATGAGCCATAGGTAGTCATCGATTCCCTTATGCACTATTTTCTTCATTTAAAGATTTTGCTAGAATTTTAAATAGGATTTGGCATCTTTGATTATGGTTTCCTTCCACAGATAATTAAAAATCTGATGTGCGTGCATGACTTCATTTTACTCCTATTAAATTGAGTTATACATTTTTTCATAGCCCAAATATTAAGTGAATTATTTGAATATTATTGTTTTCAGCCTATATCTCTTTTGCAACCATGACACGGATGATGCTGAAGAATTTTAATTGGATCTTCAAGGGATCCCGCCCAACATGCAAATGGCATGTGGCAGAAGAGAAAGTAAACCTTGACTAGATGGAGCCTAATCAGGGTGACAGTGCAGGGGGATTTCTTAAGAAGCACAGCTGCTACCATAGACATGGATCCTGAAGTCAACCACTTGCCAATAGCGAATATTCATGAGGGACCTTGTACTGAGTTGGCAACTAGAGGGAATCCTTCAGAATCCTTGGTGCTGGCTCTGCCAATGAAAGTGGCTTTGGTTTCAAATGCAGATGAGCCAAACATCTACAACAGCCTAGCCAAGAGGCCAATTGTGGCTTCAACACACTGAAGACTTCAGGGCTGCCCATAATTACATACAGAGTGCCATGAAAATGGACTCGTAGAGCTAGGACCCTTGAATTAGGGTGTACTAAAGTGCCATTAGGGAGTGAAGCGACAATTATTTTTAGTGAGGAGGGTATTGTAGAGGGTAGTAGTTATGTGTTGCATTTTCTATTGTTTTGTTGACTAATTCGTATATTTATACTATATGATATGAGTTCACTCAGGTAGGGTTCTGCTGACATGAGCAAGAAGTGAGGCCAGGGGAGAGGGTTGCCAGGATCCCTGGGTAAGAAACCACAGTCATTCTTGTCAGTATTATTACCAGCCCCAGTCCCCTTTTTTTGTTCTATTATCTATTATTTCACTCATTTGGTTCTTTTATAGTTTTAATAATATTTCTACTCAAAATTATTATTGTAAATACATATAATGTTAGAGATTAACACGTTCAGGACGGACATCAAAAATGTGGTCTATTCACAAGTACGGCACGGGGTCAATTGACCCCGTGGTGCAACTATCCACAAGTTCTATCGACCCCGTACTTATGTCCCCTTTTAATGCGCTACTACAACTCGAAAAATGAACTAAATTGCTATATTCAAACATTTTTTTTACTCTTAGGACATCAAAAAATATATGGCAGTCGCAGGCCGTGTTTTCATCGATTTTTTGTTACGTGACTTAGAAATGAATATATACCTTACATTTTTCACCTTGTCGGGAACTTTTTTTCTCCTTTGTGTGATAATTTTGGTTATCAACAAAGGATTTTAATTTTTTTTATACTTTAAAATGGGTGAATATGATTTAACTTTAAATTACGACACATTACAATCAAAATTTATTAGTTTATAAAGATAAAATTACAAAACGAGAAAAACAAACTAGGAACTAGGAGTTTAGTTTAAACAAATAATTGGAAAATAAATATAATAAAGAAAAAATATGAATAAACAAGTAATTATTTTGTAATTAACAATTCTTCATTATCACAATGGTTAGGACATAGATTTATGGCAGTTGTTGAAGCATTGTAGACAAAGTGACTTCATGTTGCACTCTTCACAATACCTTCTAACTTTTTTGTCTGCTTCTTTAGAGGACAATGTTTTTCTTAATTTTTCGAAACACCCGGAACACTTTTTTAATAAAGCTAAGTCCACTAATTGTCGGCCACGTGATTTGCTCATTATACAGATTAATGTTTCGAAACGACAGCATAAAGTAAACTGAAAGGGGAAGGACACGTTCTGTCATTTACATAAGCCTTTGTAAATAACAGAACAAGCGGTTCACAGGAAAAGCACGGGAAATAACACGGGGCTATATGAGCCCGTGCCGGACTAGAGCCCAAATACCACTCTCCAGGCCGGCACGGGGTCATAAAGCCCCGTGCATTTTTTCAATGATATATGACGTATTTTTTGGATTTGAAATGCATAAACGTACTATTTTTAATTATATTTACTAGTACAAAGCAAAAACCGTCAAAGTATTTTTTGAGCATTTATCTTCAAAACCGACCCGTCCTGGGAGACAGTTACGTACGGGGTCAATTGACCCCGTACCGTCCTTAACGTGTTAACTGGGAAATATATTTGCTCCTTCTCCCTCAGCCCTTACACACATACACATATATATACACATTTATGAGTCTGATAAACAGTGTCTTCTGTGAGACATGCCAGCCCCAGTCTCCATACTTTTCCCAACCACGAATCTTATTTGTGGATGGGGAACCATTTCAATAGAAGTTAACAATGAGACATATACCAAAGATGTGTTTTCCAATGGTATACCAGATTCAGTTCTGTTATATTCTGTGGATTTCTAAAGAAATCATAATCCCAAATGCCAAAACTATAAATACATTTCAGGCAAGACCTTAAAATCACTAAGATGAAGAAAATTGATCAAAAGTTAAGCAGTAATAATTTATATCTGAAAAATCTAACCATTGAAATAGACAAATAATTGACAAGGTTTTAAAAATACCATCTTTCTTCTTTTTTTCTTTATCCTCCTGGATTCTGGTAAAGGTGTTATGCAAAAGAGCAGTACATAGATCCTTCAGTGCCAGATTCTGTACAAAAAGCACCTAAAAATATCAAATATTAATTTATTGTCAACTTTAAATGAAAAATGCAATATATAGGGCACAAACATATATGCAGAGGGTGTGTAAACATTTAAAAACTTGAGAGCACGTCTAAATTTTTAACCATTTTTTCTTGAGGTTTCAATAGAAATCAGTATTAAATTTTACTCTCCATTATTTTAAAAGTTTTTAATTCAATTTTGATTATATTATTTTTGAATGAGGTCAATCATCTGGTATCGGCTACAGGAAGTAATCAACCAGGCAAAAAGATGAGTGTTTTTTTTTATGTTTACAGTTTCAGACACTTTTGCTATCCTCCTTCAGAGCTACAATAATGAAAAAAAACCATGTATAAGACTGTGGTGGAAATAATGCATCTGTTACCCATTTTAAAATGCAATAATTGGGAGCAAGAAAAAAATGTAAATCAATTTTTATGTAGAGAATCATAAATTTTTAATAAATGGGAAACGAAAGGAAATAATAGAGAGAAATGAGTACAATAAAATAATACAAAATTATTTGCCAAAAATGTTTCAGGGGATACTATCTCACATATCAATTCTTACATTATAAGTGAGGAGTGGACGGGTATAGAGGAAAGCCAAGGAAATGAGGTCATTGAGCTTGTAGCATTTTGAATATGTGTGCAAGTAGGAGATGTTTTTGTTTATCTGTTTTGTAATTAATGCCATTGGGATTCTTGTTGATGCATAGTGTTTCAGAAATGAGATGTGTGGTGATTTTTTTTTAGCTAATATAACATTTGCATAGGAGTTAAAAATAAATGTTAAGTGAACAAGGATTTTGGTAACTAATGGACTGGATTCCAGGAAAGAGAGATTTACTGTTTGGGGGAAGGAATGCTATTATAGGGCATGGTTATCTGGTTTTTGGGAGACTGTAAGCTCTGGTATTAATTTAGTTGGAGTGATCCATTTTTTTAATCTTCATATAAATGGAGATGTCTTATTAAAGATCTGTCATTTTCATTGCATAATCAATTTTGTACATAACAGTCATGTTGCCTTTGTCCACACATACGTAAATAATTTTGTCTTTTGTGTTTTTAAAAATTGTATTGTAGCCTTTAAGTCAAGACATGAATACTCTGGAAAGATTTGTTTGGTTTTGTGAGACTGTTTTTAATTTGATGGCACACCACAACCTGTTCTTCCTCTTTACAAGGAATGGAAGAATGTACTTGACATTGGTAAATATTTTTAGAATAGTGCTTACATTATTATTAGGCATTGGACATTTTTCTCCTAGACTAGAAAGTTGACCTTCAAAATATTGATAGTCCATTTGTTGGACTTTGAAATTAGAATATTGTTTGAGAAAACTACTGTAGAATTCAAAAATGGGAGGTCCAACTTTCTCTTTTAACAAGTTTAAGTTTTCAATATATTCTATAAGATTTTGTATATCAATCTTTACGATTGCTATTTCAAATTTAAGGATTTTAAATAATAAGTTTACAAAATATTTGTATATGGGAGACTTGTGATCAATGGAGTTAAATAAGAGCTTTTTTGTTTGTTAGTTTTTTTTTTTGCATATTGTTAATTCATTCATGATTGCCATGGCTTGAAAAGGCGCCAAAGAATTTATAATCTGAAGGAAGTTAATTAGGGGCTGGTTCTTAAATGATTCTAGTAATTTCTTTTCATTCTTTTATAATTTTTCCATTTCCCTATTATTGAAATTATGTTCCTTCAAACAAAACTTAGCCTAAAATTCTTTCTTCCCTCCATTATCACATTGTAAAAGAATGAAAAGATATTATTCCCACCAAGTTTAATCAAGACATCAATTTTTTTCATAATATTATTATGAGATTTCATAACCATCTCTGCCCCCCCCTCCACCCAATGCTTTTCTATGGTCTATATTCAGACCATTATCATAATCTTCATAATTCCAAATTATTTATTAATTAATTTGAAATCATTAAACAAAATAAAACCTGTAGCAAATGGCAAATCAAATACAATCTGCCTAACTACAATGACATTTTGAAAGAAAACTAATCAAATAAATAAAATTAATAGAGAATAAAGGACTCTATCCAGAAATATTATTGTAGTAATCTTTATTACGTAGAAAAAATAAAAATATGATAATAGAATAAAATAATATATTAAGGGAAAGGCAACTATTTAAAATAACTATATTTCCCATATATGAATCAGAGATTATCTGTATTTTAAAATAACTCACAATGGTATCTAATTAAAACTTTAACAGAAATAGTAGATCAAATATTGTTGATCACTATTATATTTTGTACTTTATTGTTTTATGTATACATGAAATGGTTTGAGTATACTATGTAAACATTTAACATTTCTAAATTATGTAGGAAGGCACAAATGAGTAGGAAGCTACACTGAGCTCAACTAGTGAGAATATCTCACTAGGAAAATATATTTGTTATTATAGAGAATTAAAAATTATGCATGATTTTCAAATCACACTGTTAATATTCAGTAAACCACAACTTTGAACACAGACAGAGACAATAGACAACTAAAAAATATTCAGCTCAAGCTAATTTAAATAATATTGACTAATAGTATGGAATATTGTTGGAAAGTAGCTAGTAGAAACACAAGAGGAAATCCTTCAATAGAGACTTTAATTCAGAATGGTTTAACTATAACACTTAGGCCTCCATCAGCCGTACACAAATTAAATAGGGAATAAAAGTTTTTTATTTACATGAAGTGACTAGAAGTTTAATCTTCAAAGTTATGAAATGAAATAATCCGGTTAGATTATTTATCACATTAGGTTCTGGAAAGTGTGTAGATTTATAATCTCAATAGTAAGGTTAAACATTTAATATTAAACAGAACATATGATAGAGAAAATTTTTGTTTTAAAAGTTAAAAAACAAAATAAGGAGTTAAGGCTATGTGAATGAGTTTCCAAATGGTCTGTTAAGCTCCATGAGACATGGTTTAACATATTTAACATGATCATATGGAATATATTACTGAATGAATATGCAAGTTATTAATGTTGTTATTTAGTAACAGTATTAATTATTATTTAATTATCATATTCAAGTTCCTATAACTTTGTTCTATCTCTGATATGCATGGAAAAATTTCCATTATGATAGAATTTTAAAAATGTCTTCAAATGCCCATTAATCCTACCCAGGAGATAGATGATGAAAATGAGGCTCGTTAAAAATTATGTATGTATATATATATACATTTGTCTGTTAACGCTCTAGCGATTTTTGTCTGATCATTACCAAACTTGACATTTAAACATTTTATGTAATGAAGTTTGTTAATGGCTAAAATTGAATCAATGGGAGGAGGGGGGCACAGTGGGGATTTCAAAAATTCAATTTATCTCTGCTGTTATACGTAAGATCAAAAAATTGTATAGCTTCAATCTTATTGCAAATGTAATGTTCTATACATGTTTTTTCTATACTGAATATTAACCTATTTTAGTTTTTGGCCATCGATAAACCCCACTACTACTCATGTCATATTACAATACACTGTTATATCATGAACCATTCCATTCCAAGGCTAAATACCAAATATGGTTTTCATTGAACTATTACTTTGTGGGACATGTGCAAATATGTTATGTGATGATGTTTCGTTCTTTACCCGAAAATGTTTATTGGGACTATACCATACTCGATATTTAGCTGTTTCAGACAGCACTAAAGATCATTTTTATTATTGGCTGAAATCGGGCCTGGGGTATTGGTGGTTTAGAGGGGGGGGGATTTAAAAAAATCAAATCTCCTTTATTATGAGTTAGATCATGAAATGTTATATAACCAATCTTGTTAAACATTTGATTTTCTACAATTGTTGGTTTATGTATTAAGTGTTAAGCGAGATATTCATACTTTCTTGTTTTCTGCCTTCATTAACCCCCCCCCCCCCACTCCCTTCTACTCATCGGTTTTTACACATAAATAGAGAATACGTGGTAGGATGAGATCAGAAGTGAGTTATATACCAGCACTTGGGAAATCTGCTCAGTGTATGCAGCCTCTGCGGGACAGACTTTTTTTATTTTCCTCCACTAAACCCCTCTGGGAGGTGCACAACTAGACAGCACAACAGTACTGATATAAATATGAAATTTAAATATTTTAAGGTAAATAGTTTTTGAGTTACGTGAGATATAAGTATAGAGAGCCAAAACTAGTCAAAATGGGTTCAGGGAGGTCAAAATGGATTATTCCGTTCAAATCTGAAAATGGCTTGATTACAATACTTCCTTTAATTTGTACCATGAAGTAAAAATGGTCAAAATAATATAAACATATATTAAAATTACATTCCAATGACTTTATAAACTAAACTTTCAATCAATCCTTGTAATCCCATATATGTATGTATATATGTATATTTTTGATGAAGAGAAAATAAACAATACACAGTAAAAATAAATATATAGAAATAAATATAAAGGAGACCAGCAGTATAAAGAAAAATGTTGAGAATTAGCTGACAGAAACATTAGAGTTTTTTATTTTTGAAAATGTTTGGACTAGACCATAGTAGTCTTCACAAGCTTTAGAACTATAAAAAAAGGAATAAACATTTTTGGGCTGCACTCAAACTTTTCTCAGTTGTTAACAACATTATATGTCCCACCTGCCCATTGAGACTATAAATCTGTACATGTTTCAAAATGTAAGATGAAAAATTGTTCAGAATAATCTACATATATATTAGAGTAACTTTAAATTAAACCTTTAGGTACCAAAAACTTATTTTTCCTTATACCAAATTTGTCCTTATGGAATATGCTGTTTCTCATATGTTAAGTCCTAAGCCCAGGACCAAGATAATTTTTCATTTTGAAGTCCTTGCTTACTTACCCAGTACAACAGTCCTGATGGACCTGGGTCTTTGCCACCAGCATTTTTGATCATTCTTCATGGTTCCCAGCCAGGCTTCTCAAATTACAGATGCCCAATATCCAAGTCATTAAGCCATTGCCTCTTTAGGACATTCTTTTCACATGTCCTAGCCACTCTAGCCTGTCCTTTCTAATAGCACAGATTATGACAGCTTCGCTATACAATTCTAGTAGTTCAGTGTTGTTTAATTTAAATAATTATTGAATATATAACAAATAAAATTAAAAGCTCAGTACTAGGGTAAGTTTCAGAAAGATGCCTAATGTGGGTTAAAGTGCTGAATTTAAATGAACTATAGAAATAAAACTACAATACATCTAAAATAAATGAGATGAAAAACTAATTACATTGAAAATAAGGCATGATGTTATATTATACTTTTAATCAATTTCTGAAACTAACTTATTATAATACGAATATTTTGCATTGAACATTCTATTTTAATGAAATCAAAGTATTTTCTATCTACACTGCCCCATTTATACAATTGAAAATTAACAAATTTGACAGGTTTCATTTGACTTCTTGGAATAAAAATATACAATTTCCAATTCTTCACCTATTTCCCTCTCTTTATCTTTTATCGGCATACCTTTTATTGTATTTACCAAAGGGCATTTTTCAGGGAATATCATCCCTTTGTCAAATAAAAAAAAACTACAACGAACCCATCAAATTTTTGAAGTTCCTTCATTAATGATGTGTCAATAAAAAGTTAATTCTTTCTCCTACTATTCAGGGAACATTTTTTAATTTCTTAACATTAGATTTAGTAATTGTCAAAATTAAGAAGAAAGTTAGAACTCTTAGAAAAGAGCTTTTGAATAAAATATAAAATGTTTAGTGCACCCAACCAAACTACAATTACCCTTCCCCATCCTTGTATGAACGATATAATGAAAACAGTTTTAGCATGAAAAAAAGCATAGTAAACCTTAATTTTTGATTAAATATGAATAATATATAGTATAAATATTTTAGAAATTAATCAATACCATCATTATAATTAATTTAATATTTATCTTTAATTTAAAATCTTAAATTTTTTAATTTAATTTATTTATATTTTCTCCTATCAAACATAATATCACAAAAATTAAAGTACCTATGGCATAAAATTAACCTTTATTTCCTAAAACTTTATTTAACTATCTTCTCCAAGTAGTAGTAGACATTTTCCTATTTAATTCAGCTAAAATAATGGAACACTGCTTCAGTTTGTCACTTGGTAAAATTATAGTAGTTTCTTCTTCTTCTTCTTTGATGGGTTTATTCAACTTTTTTTTCTTCTTTTTTTTCAATGATTGTAAGTGTGGACGACATCTTTCTGAATTGTTGTCTAAACGACTTCTTTCAAGCCTCTTCTGAAATTAAAATCATATATAGAGCATTGAAAAAGAAAAAAAAGAGAATTGTTTGCTTCAGCAGATTTTAAGGATGCATTCTTAATTATTTAAATCAGACCTGCCAATGGAGCCTGCTGGCTTGAGTATAGTGATTTAATAAAATGTATCAAAACATATATATGTGTGTGTGTGTGTGTGTGTGTGTGTGTGTGTGTATATATATACACGTGTGTGTGTGTGTGTGTGTTTATATATATATATATATATATATATATATATATATATATATAGATACACACACACACACACACACACACACACACACACACACACACACACTGTGTACTATATAAGGAACTCATGTCTTTTGATGGTTTACCGTCTCCTTCCAAAGTGTAATTTCTATTATAAGAAATACAGCAGCAGGCCTAGTACTTAAAGGTAGATTTATGTTCAAAATTCGGAGTGTTATCTCAGTCAGTTTGAAGAAACATATACACTTTCTTTAAATAATCCAAAACTCAAAACACTCTATGAAGATAGTTGATAAGTATTAGTCCAATAAGCTTTAAATGAAGACTGTTATTTTCTGAATGCCTGATCTGTTTTTTTAAATTTGGCAAACACAATAGTATTTTTTAATTTACTAATTTCAGCCTGATGATGGTAATCCATTGACCACGACAACCAAAAACAAAATGATCAAGATCCATTCACATACTGAGAAAAACATACATTTAAGTTTAGGAATGTAAAAGATTAATGTGTCATAACAAAGTTGTAGTTTGGTTTGTATTCACTTCTTTGAATTTGAATAGAAAAAGGAAAGATGGTTACATTTCATATTGCTGGAACAAAAACACAATATAGTATTTCCTATTACTTATTATGTTCTCTTTATAATTTCCAAAACATTATTATCAAAATCAATTTATACATGAACCCGCACCCACATATAGACGTAATACGCATAAGGTGTGTAAATATCAAACTTTTATGAAAATAATTGCAGAATAAATAAACCATTTAGAACTGAAATATACGAGTAGATACAGATCACAGGAGTCTTGTGTTAGGCGTTGTGGGCTTGTCTGCCCAAAAATAAATTTTACTTTCCATCTCAGATTACCATATCACCAGAAGTTAAATAAACAATAAACAAAACAAAAAAAGCAGATTTTCCTCGAGAAGTTTAATAATAGATAAATCTATATACTGATAACATAACACCACCTTGAATATTAAATGAATAAATACAAACGGTAATAATAAATCTCTCTCCTCCAGATGGGAAGCGTCTGAAATGTAAACAAACCGGTCTGCCAACCCGACTCTCACCAGAAAGAAAAACAATTACAGAAATATATAAGAATATAACATATTAATTTGATTGAAAACTATTTACTATATCTAGTACTGTAATTTATCATGAATCAGAATAATTTTTTTCTCAATCATTTAAATTTAAGTAGTCCAAAAACTTAAGACATATTTGCATGTATGTCGTATAATAAAGGTCTCTTGAAAACAATATTTGGTATTTAAGGTTCATGTAATGTGGTTTATTACATAACCGAGTATTGTTAGTTTAATATGAGTAGAAGTGAGGGTTTGCTGATGGCTGAAAACTATAAAATCCACATATCTTGGTTAATATTCATGATACAGAAAATATGTATAGAACAATATTTATAGATCATTTAATTTGCAATAAGATTGGTTCTATACCATTTTTCGATTCAACTTATAGGAACGGAGATATTTGGAATTTTCAAAATTCCCCCTCTAACCCCTCGTCTCCCCCATTGGTCCAATTTCAGCTATTAATCTTCCTTTTTACATAAAACGATTAAATGTGGAGATTGGTAACGATCAAACAAAGATTGTGACCGCTAGAGCATTAACAGACAAATATATAAATATATATATATATATATATATATATATATATATATATATAATTTGGAACGGACCTCATTTTCATTATCTCCTGGGAAGGATCAGTGGAGATTTGAGGAAATTTTTCACAACTCGCGTCATGAGTACGACCTCAATAGCTAATTTCCCTTAAGGGAAATAATTTACTTATAATGTCGAATTTGATTGTGTAACTTGTAAACATAAGCAAATGAAAAAAAATACTCCTGATTTTCCATACAGTAAAAATGGAAGATAAGAGCCTTATTTTTTTAATTACTTGACATAGAACACACATCCAACAAAACATTATTAATTTATATTTACTGAAACATGATCAAGAATATCTTAGTAAAGCATTACATTCTTTTTTGCTGGAGTAAAAGCAGAAGAATGCAGGTGACAGGTATTGCGTTGTGAGCAATAGGTTTCTATCAAGGAACTTAATATTTTAAGAATGGTTAACTAAACAAAGTAGTTTCAATGAACCAAGTACACTTTTACTACCTATGAACTCGTTGTTTAACCATTTACTCTGATTTTACTAAACATTGGTTAGACAAGAATTATCATGATTTTCTCTATTTAGTCTAAAAGAGTTAATTTTTTTTTTTTTAATAATAATTAGATTTTAAATGTTTTGGAGCAACTGAAAGTATGTTTCAGAATTGATGACTTGACAACGGTTTGACTATCTCAGTACTTAAGTTGATAAGCCCTTCCCCATTAAACATTATTATAACATGAAGTACCAAATATATTTAGCAGCCTTTCAATCATGATGAAATCACCAATGTTTTGATTAGTGAGTGAAGAAGATGCAATCACAAAAGCTGTGTGGGCAACATCACACAGCTCTGCCTGGGTTTCACAACGCCTAGTAGTAAAACAAGAATTAACTGCACCATTCTCATAGCTTGGTCCAGATAGTTCTCGACAATATTATGTGACAGATGGATTAATTCTAATCCCCGCCCAAAGAGAGGCAATAGTGCCACATTTTAGACAACAACACTTTATCCTTATTTTTTAAATACATAAATGATTTCTCAACTTTGTTTATGAAACTAAATTGATCTCTTGTCATAAAAATTTCTCATTGTGCAGTCTGGACCTCATTCATTACCTCCATTATGTTTCGAAGGGGAATGGTGTCAGAAAATTGCCAAACTTATATAATGAGAAATTGATAAAAAATATTCAAATCAAAGGAGACAAAAACAATTCAGTTTTTTAAATCAATCATTTCAATACAACACTAATAATTAATGTATTCAGTGCTATTTTCTTTCAATTGGTAGTAAAATATTCACTTGGTTATTCATGATTTTAACATTAGTAATGTTAAAACCTCTACTGCAAGTTATTTCATGTGTAAACATTATTGATTTAAATTATTATCTGAAATATTAAGCCTAACTTTTGTCTCTTGAGTTTTTCATCCAACTCCCCCCTCCCCAATAAACCGACAATATTCTGGTTTGAATCTGTTAGATTAATGAGAGCCTACTGTAATAAAAATAAACAATTATTTTTAGAACAAAAAAAAAAACTAAGAAACATGACAAAAAGAACCTTTGCAGCCTTTCTTTCAAATTCAGATGAATCATAATAATTAGGTTTTTCCCTTTTTACGCGTTCAGTTCTTCTCCTGCTAACTATAGTCAATGATTCTGTGTAGTGAATTGACTGGGTCAGGGATAATCTCTTTGCATTATGAAAAGAATGCTTGCACCCAGGACATGTTTTACATGCTACTGCAACCTGAAAATTATAAATACCCATTAATCATATTTTAGCATTGCATTTGATTTACATGCAATTTTAAATTAAATAATGAAGAAGAATATATTTTATAATTAAAATGTAGAAAGAAAGTATATTTCCTTAGGGAAAGCATATTTTGAGAAGGAAAGATAAAGATAAATTCATGGATAAGAAAAACTTTGGATTTTAAACATAAACTCGCAAAGTTTCTTAATAAACTTTAATATTTTTTTTTGTTTGGAATAGAATACATAGCCAGTGAATAATTAATAACTTAATTATATTTAATTTGATAAAAATGTTTGCAACTGTCAGAAGTCGAATCTGAAAGCCAGGATATCTAGTCCAGTAGTCTACTTCTGAGCTAGATAGACACAGCTACTGACCAGTAAAAAGAATTTTCATTGTATCTAATCCTTACTGTCCCTACTACCCAGGACATGTTTTACATGCTACTGCAACCTGAAAATTATAAATACCCATTAATCATATTTTAGCATTGCATTTGATTTACATGCAATTTAAAATTAAACAATGAAGAATATATTTTATAATTAAAATGTAGAAAGAAAGTGCATTTCCTTAGGAAAAGCATATTTTGAGAAGGAAAGATAATGATAAATTCATGGATAAGAAAAACTTTGGATTTTAAACATAAACTCGCAAAGTCTCTTAATAAACTTTAATATTTTTTTTTTTTGTTTGGAATAGAATACATAGCCAGTGAATAATTAATAACTTAATTATATTTAATTTGATAAAAATGTTTGCAATTGTCAGAACTCGAATCTGAAAGCCAGGATATCAAGTCCAGTAGTCTACTTTTGAGCTAGATAGACACAGGTCCTGCCCAGTAAAAAGAATTTTCATTGTACCCAATCCTTACTGAGACCAATTAAAGTATTACAGGACAAAAGAAAGGATTTATAGGTCTCAAACCGCTATATTTATTCTCCTTATTTTAGAATCACAGATGTTTCGCCCTCCTGGGCATTAACAATGCTAAAAAGTCCGTCATGCAGAGGTTGCGTAAACTAAGCAGATTTCCCACGTGAAGTTTTATAATAGAGAAATCTGCCTAATAACAACTGTAGTAGTAAGAAACCTCTAAACCTAAAAAAACATTATTTAGGGCGTAATAACCCAGTAGTTTCTAGCCCAAAAAACAGTTAACCTAACCTCTAAACCTATTCACGAGGGACGATAGTTATGGAAACGGCCGCCAGAGCTCTCGTCGGTAACTCCGAACATAGCCTATTGGTGACCACACACAGAATACAAATGCAAATATCTCGGTTAATATTTAAGATAGAGAATTAATGTATAGAACAATATTTATAGTAAATTTAATTTGCAATAAGATTGGTGCTATACAATCTTTTGATCCGACGTATAGTAACGGAGATATTTCGAATTTTCGAAAATCCTCCCCTCTAGACCCCCCCTCCCACTGGTCCGATTTCAGCCGTTAACGAACTTGATCTTTCTTTTTACATAAAACGCTTAAATATGAAGTTTGGTAAGGATCAAACAAAAATTGCGACCGCTAGAGCGGTAACAGACAAATATATATATATATATATATATATATATATATATATATATATATACAGTTTTGAACGGACCTCATTTTCGTCATCTACTAGGTAGGATCGATGGACATTTGAAGAAAAATGTCGAAAATTCCGTCATGAGTACAACCTCAATAGCTGATTTCCCTTAAGGGAAATCTGCTAAAACATACAGGGTAAAAACTTTTTTATCTCACAACCATTAAGGCAAATCATAATTCTCTTAGATACACTTCAGCATTTCTAACATTTCCAAAGTCCTGGAGAATGTGGTGAATTTTAAAACTGACACAAGGAATTTAAATACATATTATGCTGAAGTGTTAGAAAAATTAAAATAACTCTGGCAAATAAAGGTAAAGATTTTTTAGGGGGGGGGATGTAGTTATTATTCTGAAGTGATTTAAATGTTTTGGCTGTGATAATTTTAAATAATTTTTAACCTTTTAATTTTTAAGTTTATGGATTTATAATTGGCTAATATAGTCTAGGATTTTATGATTGTTATATATGTATGAGCAAAGTTAATAATGGCATAGCACTAAATGAGGGTTATAGAACCTACCTGATAAGAGATTAGATATTATTAGATATTGACAAATTACCTTTTGGTAAGGCTAAATTAAATTATAGGAGATTTTTATTATGTGGATTCATTAGTGAGTATAAAAGTGACGGAGAAGAATAATTTTATAAGGTTTGTTAGAACTCTATGTATCTAAGAGAATTATGATTTGCTTTAATAGTTGTGAGATAAAAAAGTTTTTATTCTGTATGTTTTTAGCATTGTTAATGGCCAGGAGGGCGAAACGTCTGCGATTCTAAAATAAGGAGAATAAATATAGGGGTTTGAGACCTATAGATCCTTTCTTTTGTCCTGTAAGAATTTTCATATTTCAGGAAGCCATCAAATACAAATATATAAAGGGGGTTCAATAACTAAAAAATATTTTAGCATTAAAATTCTACCAAAGCATATAAATATGACATCAATTATAGCCTAGAGGAAGTGTAGTAGTTAAGTGAAACAGATCAGCTTTATAATTAGTAATACTAAAAGTCTGTCATGCAGGAGCTGAGTAATTAGTACTTTTTCTAAGGTGCCTAGAATTTAGGGAATATATTTCAGTTTCAAATTATATTGAGGTAATAGCTGGTAAAGCCTACTGATAGAAAGTTAAGTAACGCCAAGTTAATAATTTTGACACGTATAAAGGAAAGCTGGTACAATATTGCACTTAAGTACCTTGTAAAATTAGTATTGTAAAAGATTCATACTAATTACTTTTAAAAAAAATCTTTAAAGGAAAAAGATAAAATAAATTCATGAAAACACCACCAAAAAAAGTTACTAAAATATATATATACAGTGTATTTCAAATGAAATTACATTTCGTTTAATAACTTAAATAAAAAGAGAACCCGGCTCCCGCCATTGAAATTTTAATTGATTAAACAACATATTTACAGATATATGCCCAATTACCTTTACATCACACTTTGTAAAGATTTGAAGAATTTTTGTATAATTTTGTCATGTGAGCCACCTCAAACATAGCTCCTTTTTCTGAAGAAAAATTGCCCACATTTCATTAACCGTAGTCGAACAAAATATTTGCATAAAACAATAGTTGAAGTAAATTTAATTTGCAATATGATTGGTTATATATTATATTTATGGGTGTGTAGAATTATAGAAATCACTGTCATTATCACATTTATTGTGCTCTACATAGCTGATTAGTATTTTTATGAGGCGTGGATAACAAAAAAAAACAGATGTAAAAAGTCTGTCATGCAGGAGCTGCGTAAACTAAGCAGATTTCCCTCTTGAAGTTTAATAATAGATAAATCTACATACTGGTAACACAACACCACCATGAATATTAAGTGAATAAATACAAACGTTAATAATAAATCTTTCCCCTCCTGAGGGGAAGCTTCTGAAATGTAAACAAACAGGTCTGACAACCTCTCACCGGAAAGAAAACAAATTACTGAAATATATCAGAATATAAATTAATTTTATTGAAAACTATTTACTATATCTAGTACTGTAATTTATAATGAATCGAAATCATTTTTATCTCAATCAATTCAATTATAGTAGTCCAAGAACTTGAGATGGGAGGGGGTCACCAGAACATATTTGCATGTATCTTGTATGTATAATAAAGGTTTCTTGAAAACAATATTAGGTATTTAAGTTTCGAATACTGTGGTTTATTATTTAACAGAGTATTGTTTATGTAAAATGAGTAGAAGTGGGGGTTTGCTGAACGCTGAAAAATTCAAATATCTCGCTTAATATTCAAGACAGAAAATAAATGTATACAACAATATTTATAGCACATTTAATTTGCAATAAGATTGATTCTATACAATTTTTCGATCCGACATATAATGGAGATATTTAGAATTTTTGAAAACCCCCCATCCCAATGGTTGGATTTCAGCTATTAACAAACTCGATCATACTTTTTACATAAAACAATTAAATATCAAGTTTGGTAAGAATCAAACAAAAATTGTGACCGCTAGAGCAATAACAGACTATATATATATATATATATATATAATGTTGAACAGACATAATTTTCATCATCTCCTGGGTACGAGATGGTCATTTGAAGAAATTTTTCGAAAATCGCATTATGAGTATGACCTTAATAGCTGATTTGTCTTAAGGTAAATCTGCTAAAATGGGGGTAAACCTGGGTGGACAGATTAATAAGAATATATTATAATCAAATAAGTATAAAGAGTTTAATAACAGTAATTTTGAGAGATCATTGAAAACAAACATGATTCTAATGCTATAGATATTGTATCTAGTGTTATTAGGAAAATGTTACCTAATAATGAATTTAGGTCATTTCTCTATTATATATTTTTTTCGTTTAAAACTATTTTTTTAGCCTTTACTAGAATTTAAGACACATG
Organism: Riptortus pedestris; assembly: GCA_019009955.1. Taxonomy (NCBI): domain Eukaryota; kingdom Metazoa; phylum Arthropoda; class Insecta; order Hemiptera; family Alydidae; genus Riptortus; species Riptortus pedestris. Next base: position 85,622,008 of record CM032233.1, read on the forward strand.
TTAAATTGTTCACAGTATATTTTATAAATATTATATTTTCTTCCAAGCTTTTTTCCATTTTTACTCTTACATAATTTATTTCCTTTCTGTTACTGTATTTCTTTGCCTAGCTTTCCTCCTCCTTACTCAATGACCTCTTTTTTTCTATTAAATTCTTCATTGCCTCCATCTAACTACTTGCCTTAACATTACCTGTTTTACTGCATTTTTATTTTATTTCATTAAAATTGAGGAATCAAATCAATTACTAACAAAATTATTTAGCACCTTACGATTAGCATAGATGATTAATCACAATGTCGAGTACTCCTATATGACAAACTACACTTGTATACTTGATTTAAATTTACACAAAAAAAAAAAAAAAAAAACGTTCACGGGATAAAAATCAGTTTAAAAGAGAGTGAGCATATTTCGGAACATCAGACACATTAATTTTCATTTGGATATGTACTGCTCTTCACCTTGGGAAATGATTTACATACCCCTTCAATTAAATATAACACAAAAGAACATAAACTTTATTATTATGAGCTTTATCATTATGGTAGATCTGTTCTGAGAAACCAAGTTAATAATACATTGATTTAGTAAATATAAGAATAATGTAAAACTTAATTTATGAAATGTATGAAACAAAAACTATACTGCTCAAAAATGAATAGGGATATTGGCTGTTTTGTGGTATGTGTGGGGCGGCCTAGCATATTTTTTTTTTTTAAATTATAAATATCATTAATATTTATTAGAAATTATTGTCTTTTCCCCCCATAAAAGTGTAATTTAATTAAGGTCGATTTAATTAAAATTAATAGGATAACAAAAATAACCAACATCCCTATTCATTTTTGAGCAGTATATATTATATATTACATAAAGAGTTAAATATCCTTTTGATTGTCTGCTTATGAAGTTGAAAACATAAACAAAAAATGAATTTCTCATTACAACAACTCCACGACAAAGTGAGCCATTAAGTTCAGTAGAAAACAGCATATAATACAAATAGACAGTTTCATATTTTAAAAAAAGCAAGCTAATCAATTATATAAGTTATTGACACACATACCTAACATGATAATCATCTAAAGGTCATTTATTTGTCTAATATGAAATCTTTTATCACATTTGTTATAAACACTATTTTAAAATATGCAAATATTCTCATTTGTATTATTCTTTGTACCACATACTTATTAAGTCTATTTATTTTTTATATTTGCTTCACTAGAATTAAAAAAGATATCCTTTCACGAGATATACCTTTGATGGAACACAAATAAAAATTGACAATAATTTACCTGTAATTCGCAAAATGGGCATCCTTTAGTTATTGTTTTACTATTCTTCCCCATCAAATAAAAAGACGGCATGTAATGAATCATAAAACCGCCCTTGATAAACAAAAAAACCACGAAGCAAACTGTTTCCAACAACAATAGAACTAATGCGTCAAATAACCAAGCTTGGCATTAATAAAAATAACAACAAAAACAAAGAGCACTTTCTTACAAAAACAAAACCGTTCACGAATGAATAGCTCTCGTTTCACGGATTTCAAGTCCCGTTCAAATGAGCAACTTAGAAAGTGGAGCTTTAAGTTGAAGCGCGTGCTTGAGCTGTGGCCAATTAGGGCCACAGCGAGGGGTAGGGACGCTGTTATCTATGGGGAGATATGGGCTCAAACCTCTTTGGGCAGGGGTGGGGGAGGCGGAAGTGAGCGGGGGGAAGGGGGGGGGTAAGCACCATATTAGCAGATTTCCTTAAGGGCAATCACCTATTGAGGTCGTACTCATTACCAGTGAAGGACTGGCAGCTCGTGGGCCCTCGGTTACATTAGTCCCTCCCCCCTCCCTTTAGCGTAATATTTGAACCAAAAATAATACAAATAATTTTTTATTTAGTAACAACTATACATATATGTGTGTGTGTGTGTGTGTGTATTCCATGATTATAAGCTATACTTATTAAAATTTTTAGGTTCGAACTGGAGTGGGGGTTGTAAGGGTGGCCTGAAATAAAATTTCGCGATATTTTATTGTCTATTTGTTTTTCGACAAACGTGCACATAACAAAAGTGGTTTACTTTGTTATTTAGAGTAACTTTTCTTTTATACATTTTTTTCGAGAACAATGTATGAAGCAAGTAATTTGCGTAGAAATATTGATATGCTCAACAATTCTTTCCAATATGAACTACCAGGTACCTCACCTGGAAAAATTAATTCAAATATAAGTTAATATTTTGACCTTAATAATTCAAATCTATGCATAATGCACAGGAGACGGGAAATATGACAATATGGAGGACAGTGAAGTTTTAAATAAAAAATTAATTTCATTATTAACAAATCCACAGAAACGACGGGTGTAAACCCCACTAGGACGGTTAAATGTCAAAATATTGTGCAAAACCTTGCCAAAAATATACCATCACCATTAAGTTTCAAATGAATTCCCGGGCGAAGCCGGGTATCTGAGCGAGTGTATGTATGTATGTATATATATATATATATATATATATATATATATATATATATATATATATATATATATATATATGGTGTTGTTATTCTTTTTGGAGTTTTGGTCAATGTTGATGAAATAATCTTAGTTTATGCCGATATTTAGAGAATCTTTATTTTCTCTTCTTCAGGGCTGTAAAATTTCAGGTACTACTTTATTATATTGCACATTGTTATTAAAGTAATACCTGTAATTTTACAGCCCTGAAGAAGAGAAAATAAAGATTCTCGAAATATCGGCATAAACTAAGAATTTTTCATCAACATTGACCAAAACTCCAAAAGGAATAACAACACCATATATAAATATAACCTGGTCGAAAACATCAACACAATTATATATATATATATATATATATATATATATATATATATATATATATATATATATATATATATATACATACATATATATATTAGCGGACCCAACAGACGTTGTCCTGCAAGATATTTCAAGCGATTAGGATAATTAAATTTAATAATATTATGTTTAAAACAAATGCTACTTTTAATAACACAAAAAACAAACTTTTGTTATGTGTACGTTTGCTTAAAACAAATAGAAAATGAAATATCTCGAATTTTTTATTCAGGCCACCCTTATAACCCCCCACTCCCGATCGAACGTAAAAAATGTAATGTAGCTTATATTCATGCAAGAATTAATGCTAATTTACATGTAGAGTTTTGTTAAGCTCGGTTCAATCGCGGGTGCCCTACAAAATTGTTGGCTCCCACTTTAATTTTTTAGTGTATATCTTGTTTATACTTTGTTATATGGCAAAAGTGAATTTAATAAAATTTACTCTAAATAACAAAATAAACAACTTTTATCCTCTGCATATTTGCCGAGAAACCAAGAGGAAACGAAATATCGCTATTTTTAATTTTAGGCCTCCCTTACAACCCCCAATCCTTTTCCATCTGCCGGGGTGATTTGTGAATCTAAACCATCCAGGGCTTCACCCAAACGCATACAAAAAAAATCATTCAAATCGGCCCAGCCGTTTAGGAGGAGTTCAGTGGCATACCCTCGCACATTAGAATTATATATATATATATATATATATATATATATATATATATATATATCATAATACCCTCACTTGCATGTTTTTAATAAGAATATGTTTTATTGAAAATAATAAAATAAGTAAGTGATGGCTTTAAGGTTATAAAATGCCCTTATATAATTCATACAAGTATTTAATGTAGGATTGTAAGCTATTACAGAAATTAATAAATCTAGATTTGCCTGCAATAATAATTCAGGGCATTAGTCGTATTACAAAAAATTACCAATTTTTTTTAAAAAAACCCTGTAAGAATAGCATAAAGTGCTAAATACAATCGTAACATTTGCTAATAGAAATATGTATCAGCGACGTATGTTCAAATGTAAATAACTGTTATTTGGGGTGTAAATTAATAACAAAATTAATGCCTTTTGAAATATCGGGTTTTCCTTTTCTCATTTGAGGCCTCTGGACTCCCTTAGGCCCTTGGGACCTCGGCATTTGTCGACCGGCCGATCTGGCAAGTCCGGCGCAGCTCATGACACGATTTTCGAAAAGTTTCTTCAAAATTCCATCTATCCGACCCAGGAGATGACGAAAATGAACTCCGTTCAAAATTATATATATATATATATATATATATATATATATATATATTTAATACACATATACATGCCACCGCTAGAGCGTTAACAGACATATATATATATATATATATATATATATATATTTAATACACATATACATGCCACCGCTAGAGAGTTAACAGATATATATATATATATATATATATATATATATATATATATATATATTTGTCTGTTAACGCTCTAGCGGTCGCAATTTTTTTTGGTCGTTACCAAACTTAATATTTAAACATTTGATGTAAAAAAAAAAATCTAGTTCGTTAATGGCTAAAATCGGACAAGCGGCAGGGGGAGCGGTTAGAAGGGTGACGCCCCCCCCCCCCAACCTCTCACTGATCCCATTTTGGACGTTACCAAACTTGATCTTTATTATACATAAAACGTTTAAACATCGAGTTTGGTAAAGATCAGACACCCATTGCGGCCGCTAGAGCGTAAACGCACACAAACACACACACACACACACACGCACACACTTATATATATATATATATATGTGTGTGTGTGTGTGCATGTGTGTGTGTGCGTATATATATATATATATATATATATATATATATATATATATATATATATATATATATATATATAATTTCTCCTGGGTAGGATCGATGGACATTTGAAGACATTTTTTGAAAATCCCATCATGGGTACAACCTCAATAGCTGACCAGTGGGGGGGATTTCGAAGTACCTCCATTACTATACGTAGGATCAAAAATGTGTGCAGAACCAAGCTTGTTGAGCATTTTATTGCATAAAAATGATGTTGTATACATTTCTTCTCTATACTGAATATTAACCGAGATATTGCCATTTTTAGCAGATTTCCCTTAAGAGAAATCAGCTATTGCGGGCGTACTGATTACGTGGTTTTCGAAAAATGCCCTCAAATGTGCTAGATGTTGAAAATGAGGTCCGTTCATAATTATAAATATATGTGTATATATTTGTCTGTTACCGCTCTAGCGGTCGCAATTTTGAAAATGATGTAGAAAAGTGTTTAAAGTGATATTTTCACTGATTTGGGTGGTAAATTTAGAGAAGTGTAAATAAATGATTCAGTGAAACGTAGAGCTAAAGATTACAAAGAAATAGAACCCTGCTGTCTCAAAAGAAAGCTGTATAGTTGTTGGATTTTCTACAGAAGAGAGGCAGGTGAGCGCAATCTTATCGAGACCTAGCATGCTACGTCACAAGAGAGTGGAGAGCCCTTGCCCTTATCGCGTTTCTTCGTCACTTATCTCGGCTAGAGCACGTCATTCATCTCTGATCTGCATAACTGACCCAGTGTCTTTGACGTAACATCTAATTATTGGGCCTTTAAATCAGTTTCTTTTAGTTAAAATTATTGACATAAGATTGAATCTATAGTAAACATGGTGGATATAAGCGAAGAACTAAACAAAATACTGTAAAGAATGAGTCAAAGATTCGATAAACTGGAAATACTGACCACGCAACAAATAAATGACATAAATGTAAACAGTGAGCAAATCTCTCTCCAACTATATAACGAGAGAGGATTATTTAAGCAGGCAGGATAATTTAATTATTTTTGGAGTGAAGAGTATGAATGCAAAAGATATTATAGAAGAATTTCTAGCAATTTGTAGAATAATAAGCATTGATATAAGAAGGCATGGTGTCAAAAGCATATTTAAGCTCAAGAAGCATCCACCAAATAGTCCAGTCAAAGTCGTACTTGCATCAATTCTTCTAAGGAATGACATATTAAGACAGAAGAGGGATTTAAAAGATAGCACTTTTAAAGATGTGGTAATCAAAGCAGATGTTCCTCAGAAAGTGAGAGAAATCAGGAACAAGCTATTCCCATATTTAATCAGCTACAAAGAGTCTGGCTTAAAAGTACTAATGAAGTATGACAAACTTATGATAGATGGAAAAATGATGACATTAGAAGAGCTGCAGTTACCAGGAACGATCGGGCCTAAAAGTCCTAGGGGCGAAAACAACTGTCCAATAGAGGCATCTAGAGTAGCAAATGACGAGGAAGCAAAGGATTATCCAATAGTGAAACCATCCAAAAAAAAACTAAAGGAATTGGAAAAAATAGTTTGAAGGAATACTATGCTAGAAAAAGAGGGAGGAAGCAAAAGGTGGAGAAACAAGTCAAGAGTCAGAAGTCGTAAATGAAAAATAGCAAACATCCAAAGACGGACAACCTGGTAAAGACAAGGCATTTCGGGACTTTCTTGTTTACAACTGCAGAACAGAGAAGAAGGAAGGCTTGAGGAACTACTTATTGAACTACAAAACATAAAATGGGCCGTGATAGGACTGTGCGAAGTCAGAAGACGTGGAATAATGCAAATTAATGCAAACATAAAATTTTATTACAGCGGGGGTGAAAAAAGTGAAGGTGGAACAAGCCTTCTTATAAATAGTTAACTATTTCCAGAATCATAAGAATAAATAGTTTTTCATTGTGGTGGAGCAGCATGGACTAGAGTGGGTTACTATAGAGAGGGATGGAAGCGCCTCGGGAATGCACACTGTCAGCAATGGATCCAGGAACTGGTAAAATAATATATTTAACACAAAATAAGGACATACTCGAACTCAAAAATCCTCGGCTAACGCTGATTTTGCTCAATCAATCAATGACCTTTGCATATATTGTAACTGTATTTCCAATGTTTATTTCCTGTGTATATAATATGTAAATATTAGGAGTAAATTTTATCGATGAGCAAATAAAGGATTATTATTACATGATTTCTCCTGGGTACAATCGATGGACATTTGAAGACATTTTTTGAAAATCTTATCATGAGTACAACCTCAATAGCTGCCCAGTCAAAAATTCTATACGTCGGATCAAAACTTTGTGTAGAACCAAGCTTGTTGAACATTTTATTGCATAAAAATGATGTTATATACATGTTTTCCCTATACTGAATATTAACCGAGATATTGGCATTTTTATCAGATTTCCCTTAAGGGAAATTAGCTATTGAGGTCGTACTGATGACGCGGTTTTCGAAAAATGTCCTCAAATGTGCTAGATGTAGAAAATGAGGTCCGTTCAAAATTATAAATATATGTGTATATATATGTCTGTTACCGCTCTAGCGGTCGCAATTTTGAAAATGATGTAGAAAAGTGTTTAAAGTGGTATTTTCACTGATTTGGGTGGTGCAAATTTACAGAAGTGTAAATAAATGATTCAATGAAACGTAGGTGCTAAAGATTACAAAGAAATAGAACCCTGCTGTCTCAAAAGAAAGCTGTATAGTTGTTGGATTTTCTACAGAAGAGAGGCAGGTGAGGAAATCAGCTATTGAGGTTGTACTCATGACGGAGTTTTCGAATTTTTTCTTCAAATGTCCATCGATCCTATTTTGTTTTCAGTCTTCAGTTAACCCCACTCCTACTCATGCCATATAAACAATAAGCTGTTATATCATGAACCACTTTATTGGATGCTTAAATAACAAATGTTTTCAACAGATCTTTACTAGATGACAAACATGCAAATGCCTTATGTGATGACGGCATAAATTCTTATTCGCCGTTTTAAATCGAAAATGTTTATTTGATCTATACCAGGGGTGAGCAACCTTTTTAATCAACGGGCCAATTTAAATTTTAAAATTTTTTGGCGGGCCGCACATAAAGTAACACATTAATAATTTAGAAAACTTTATTTATTATAAACATTAGAATAGAAAAATATAAAACTTTAAAAAAAAGTAAAGATTTCATTTACAAATTTTAATGCAAAATAAAAAGAAACAACAATAAAATTACAGAAAAAAGAATTTACTGGAAATTTTTAATCAGACTTTTGGCACTGTTTTTTTTCGGTACAAGCTAATCAATATCAGCCGGAATTGATGAAGTAGCTACACGTATGCAGCTTTCTAATCGTGCATCAATCAGTCTTGATAGGTGGTCATTTTTGATTAATTTCATGGCCGAAAATATTGTTCGGAAGCACACGTACTTGCGAAAAAAAGACTTCATTTGCTTTGCATTTTTCGTCAAAAGCGGAAATTTCTGAGGGCTCACATACGATTTATAAAAATGTTTCATGATTACTGAGAAAATTATATTTTTTAAATCGTTATTATTCTGCATGTCAATCACTTCCATTTGAAAGTCTTCGGGAACTGTATCCACATCGATATTAAATGGCAAGGAAAACATTTTCCTGGAAACCAATGTCTATATATTGTGCGTGTTTTTAAGATGTAGTAACGTTTTCATTATCTAAATGTGGAAAGTGAGACTGAATGCTGTTTCCACAATTTTAATTTGCGCTCAAAGCCATGAATTTTATCATGCAAATTGTAAATAAACTGTCCTTTGCCTTGTAGTTCCACATTAAGATCATTGAGATGCTGAGTGAAGTCGACAAGAAACCCAAAATCGCACATCCATTGTTTATTACAAAAATGAGGAAAGCCATATCCCTTCACATCCAAGAACAATTGCATTTCGCTATAGTCATACCTCTCGGTGGAGACCGTCGTCATTGGCTGATGGTTGAGTACCACTGGGAAGCGCTTTCGATGCGATGGCATCATCTTCAAGCCTGTTGATAGTGTACTGAGTTGCTTGTCCGTCAGTCAGTGGGTTTTATGCTCTGTTCACCGTATTAGTTGTTTACGTTTGGTCCAGATCTGTTTACTTACCATTAAGATCTGTCAAATGAGGGATGTTGATGTTCAGGTAAATTGTTTTCGTGTGGTGGGTTGTTTACGTTTTAAATCAAAACAATTTACCTGAACATCAACATCCCTTGTTTGACAGATCTTAATGGTAAGTAAACAGATCTGGACTAATGTAAACAACTAATACGGTGAACAGAGCATAAAACCCACTGACTGACGGACAAGCAACTCAGTACACTATCAACAGGCTTGAAGATGATGCCATCGCATCGAAAGCGCTTGCCAGCGGTACTCAACCATCAGCCAATGACGACGGTCTCCACCGAGAGGTATGACAATAGTATCATCTATATTGGCGGTTCTAACCCTTTATTTGAATTAAATTGCATTTCGCTTTTTAAGTAGTATACTCTTTTTAGCATTGTACCTCTACTAAGCCAACGTATTTTGGTATTGGAAACCACGTCGCCATATTCAGTTTCTAAATCTTTCAGGAATTCTTTAAATTCACGGTGATTTAACGTGCGCGAATTTATAAAACTGATTAGTAGAATTATTAGTACTGTGACATTTGGCGAACTTAATCTTTTCGCAAACAAATTTTCCTGGTGAATTATGCAGTGGTTAACGAATGTTTCCCTTCTTCTGGCCTTCTTAATGTCTTGAAACAGCCTTCCCGATCCTTCAATCACAATGCTTGACATTCCAAGTGCTCCATCTGTCGATATACTGTCGATAAATTGAAAAGTTTTTCAAAAAAGACTTTAGTTCATACTACCGGTCTTTGCCGGTTGTAGTCCCTGCGTTGGAATCAGTGAACACAATTCTTCGGTAATATTAAATTTGGTGTCAATACCACGTAACAATATAGCCAGTAGTGCTGTATCACTAATATCGCAACTCTCATCAAGTGCCAAAGAACAATATTCGAATTTTGCAATGCGTTCACGAAGCGTTGTTGCTATGTTCTCGGACAAGTCTCCAATTCTCCTTACAACGGCGAATCTTGATAAACTAATGCTTAAAATAATATTTATTTTACCAGGAAATGCTATTTCTGCAACAGCAGTCAGACATTCTTTTATCATCTCTCTATCCACAAAGGGTTTAATGTTTTTTGCCAGTATTTGACTGACAATAAAACTAGCCTTAACTGCTGTATTTGATAAATTAGCTAGATTTTTAAAAATAATCTGTTGTTATCCCAAGTTTTCCTCCGTTTGATTAACTTATCTATCCGGAGTTGTTCGGTTAAGTTTTTATATTGTTACGCATGTTTTGTATCGTAATGCCTTTGTATGTTATATTCTTTTAATGTCAGCACAGTCTCTCAGGATATTAAGCATTCAGCTTTATCTTTGAGGAAAGTGAAAAATAATCAAATTTCCACTTTTCTTGGAAATGCCTGTACACATCCGCAACCTTCCGTATTTTCATTTACTTCTCTGACACGCGATTATGGATTTATAAATTTGAAAGTTAAAAACGTTTGTAGGAAAACTTAATTTTGACTATAAAAACTCTAATATTACCTTTTTGACATTAATATCACGCCTTTCAAGAAACACAAGAATTTCTGATATTGCTAGGTAACAGCTTACCAAACTGATTGTGTGACAGCAGCATACACAAACAAGCTCAGACGCGGCGCGTTCGTATTGAATGTTTGAACAAGTCGCCGACAAGTAAGTAACTCGTCACAAAAAATTGTTTCGGTTTAGTGAGTACTACCAATAAATTATAATTACTTTGTTTAAATATATTGATGGGAGAAAGTCGATGAATACAAGGAAGTTATCTGCTGGCCAAATCTGAATTATTGGGTTTTGTTTAATAATTTAAATTAATTAAATAATGATAATAAAATTTAAACCATCATTCCATCTTTAGTGATTTTGGCCTTGAAGGCCCAGAGTTTCAACAACTACTTTGAACTATTTAAAATATGTCATTAGTAAATCGTTGTACGGGTCTTGTTCATTCAATCCCTTCTTCTGATATACGTTACATCATTTTGTGGAGACTGCCATTCCCATTAGTTCAAGAAGATCCACTTAGTAGAACAGGCAATCACATTCTAAATCCTTTTGGTTGGTAACTCATAAAGGGGTTCAAATGTCTCTTTTACTGATAACTTCTTTTAAGGGGAATCGGCTATAGAATTTCTTCAAATATCGATCGATCCTTCCCAGGAGATGAGGAAAATGAGGCCAGTATAAAGCTACAAACAAGCAAAAACACACACAGACACACACACACACACACACACACACACACACACACACACACACACACACACACACATATATATATATATATATATATATATATATATATATATATATATATATGGTGTTGTTGGGGTTTTTTGAGGTGTGGTCACGGGAGGTGACAGAAACCTACATAGAAGTTTCTTTCACCAACATTGACCAACCCTCCAAACAACCAACAACACCATATATAAATATAACCTGGTCGAAAACATCAACACAATATATATATATATATATATATATATATATATATATATATATATATATATATATATTTTAGCTGAAGCAATGTTTATTTCTCGTTCCAGAAACGGATATTTAAAATATTTATTTAAATATTATGAGTAATTTGTATTTTTGAGTTCAGTTTTCCGTAAATTGCCATCCCCAGTCTTGCTATTTGCCCAAACAACTAAAGTCTAATATTCGGTGGTACTTACTAAGGAAGAAATAGGGAACAGCATGAGGTATGACGGTTTAACAAATCTACTTGTAGGAAATCTACATAGGTTACGCGGCTACAGCGTGTTGATCATTATAAATATATTTGTATGGAATAAAAACTCAGAATTTAATTTTTATGTTCAGTGTGAAATTCACATTCCACAGCAGTGTTTGTTGAATGTGAAGAATATTTACGTGGAGAGAGACAAAGACCCAATTCTTCACAAAATTTGAGATATATTCAGTATGTGTAATAGTTTTTAAGTATCTTTAGTCTTCCCCTGAAGAAGAAAAAATAAAGATTCTCGAAATATCGCCATAAACTAAGAGTTTTTCACCAACATTGACCAAAACTCCAAATATATATATATATATATATATATATATATATATATATATATATATATATATAGATATATATATACAGTTTTGAACGAACCTCATTTTCGTCATCTACAAGGTAGGATCGATGGACATTTGAAGAAAATTTCGAAAATTCCGTCATGAGTACAACCTCAATAGCTGATTTCCCTTAAGGGAATATATATATATATATATATAGTTGTCTGTTACCGCTCTAGTGGCCTTATCGTGACGAAACTTGATAAATAATCGTATTATGTAAAAAGAAAGATTAAGTTCGTTAACGGCTGATATCGAACCAGGGGGAGGGGGGGTTACAGGTGAAGAATTTTCAAAATTCGAAATACCTTCGTTATTATTCGTCGGATCGAAAAATTGTATATAATATATCTTATTGGAAATGTAATTTTCTATAAATGTTGTTATATACATTTTTCTCTATCTTCATGGTAACTGAGATATTTGCATTTTTTTAGTTTTAAGCCATCTGTAAACCCCCACACCTTCTCATGTCACAATACAAATTATTTTACAAATCAGATAAATATAACCAGATTCTTTCATCATACCTATATAATAAATATGATGAAAGAATTGGCTACGCATCCACTGTAACAACTTATTAAAACGGCAGAGCGTTTTCGATGCAGTGCATCATCTTCAGTGCCCGAAGGTCCTGGATGTCGACCTGACTGAGCCCTTGGAGCTAGACTTAAACGTATTATTGATTACAAAAAAGAATACCATGCATGGGGCGGGGCTTAATGTCCAAACTGGGCCGGATTGGAGAGAAGAATATTAGGAGTGCACGAATAAGAAGGAGCTGTTTGCCTGGAGCTACCTTCTCCTTGGCTGGAAAGCCAATATTTCAGTACACGGTCTGACTCAATAGGAAGCGCTGCAACCACCATTCGTCCTCTGCCTTGCAGGAGACAGATATTCTAGATCGGGGTTGAGCAACACGCGGCCCTTTCAACATGTTTATGCAGCCCGCCAAGCATTTCTAAAATTGAATTTATTTTATCGAGTTTCTACCAACAATATATTGTTAAAAAATAATTATAATTTAATGGTAGTGCATACTAAACCGAAACAATTTTTTTTGAAGAGTTACTTACTTGTCGGCGACTTGTTCAAACATTCAAACTAACGCGCCTCGTCTGTGCTTGTTTGTGTTTGCTTCTGTCACACAATCAGTTTGGTAAGCTGTTACCTAGCAATATCAGAAATTCTTGTGTTTCTTGAAAGGCGTGATATTAATGTCAAAAAGGTAATATTAGAGTTTTTTTAGACTAAATTAAGTTTTCCTACAAACGTTTTTAACTTTCAAATTATTAATCCATAATCGCGTGTCGGAAAAGTAAATGAAAATACGGAAGGTTGCAGATGAGTAAAGGCATTTCCAAGAAAAGTGGAAATTTGATTATTTTTCACTTTGATCAAAGATAAAGCTGAATGCTTAATATGCTGAGAGACTGTGTTGACATTAAAAGAATATAACATACAAAGGCATTACGATACAAAACATGAGTAACAATATAAAAACTTAACCGAACAACTCCGGATAGATAAGTTTAATCAAACGGAGAAAAACTTGGAATAACAAAAGATTATTTTTAAAAATCTAGCTAATTTATCAAATACAGCAGTTAAGGCTAGTTTTATTGTCTGTCAAATACTGGCAAAAAAAAAAATGAAACCCTTTGTGAATAGAGAGATGATAAAAGAATGTCTGACTGCTGTTCCAGAAATAGCATTTCCTGATAAAATAAATATTATTCAAACATTAGTTTATCAAGATTCACCATTGCAAGGAGAATTGGAGACTTGTCCGAGAACATAGCAACAACGCTTCGTGAACGCATTGCAAAATTCCAGTACTGTTCTTTGGCACTTGATGAGAGTTGCGAAATTACTGATACAGCACAACTGGCTATATTTTTACGTGATATTGACACTAAATTTAATATTACCGAAGAATTGTGATCACTGATTACAATGCAAGGGACTACAACCGGCAAAGACCGGTAGTATGAAGTAAAGTCCTTTTTGGAAAATATTTAAATTTATCGACAATATATCGACGGATGGATCACGAGCAATGTCAAGCATTGTGATAGAAGGATCGGGAAGGCTGTTTCAAGACATTAAGAAGGCCACAAGAAGGGAAACATTCGTTAACCACTGCATAATTCACCAGGAAAATTTGTTTGCGAAAAGATTAAGTTCGCCAAATGTCACAGTACCAATAATTCTACTAATCAGTTTTATAAAGTCGCGTGCTTTAAATTACCGTGAATTTACGGAATTCCTGAAAGATTTAGAAACTGAATATGACGATGTGGTTTTGAATACCGAAGTACCTTGGCTTAGTAGAGGTGTAATGCTAAAAAGAGTATACAACTTATAAAGCAAAATACAATTATTCTTGGATATGAGGGGATATGCCTTTCCTCATTTTGGTAATAAAGAATGGATGTGCGATTTTGGGTTTTATATCGACTGACTCAGCATCTCAATGATCTTAATGTGGAACTTCAAGGTAAAGGACAGTTTATTCACAATTTGCATGATAAAATTCAGGGCTTTGAGCGCAAATTAAAATTGTGGAAACAGCATGTTTTGCAGAATAATGTGTCTCACTTTCCACATTTAGAAAAAGAAAACTTTACTACTTCTTAAAAATACGCACAATATATAGACTTTTTATATAGACAGCGGTTTCCATGAAAATGTCTTCTTCGCCATTTAATATCGACGTGGATACAGTTACCGAAGACTTTCAAATGGAAGTGATTGGCATGCAGAATAATACCGATTTAAAAAATTTATTTTTCTCAGTAAAAATCAAAATTTTTATAAATTGTATGTGAGCCCTGAGAAATTTCAGCTTTTGTCGAAAAATGCAAAGCAAATGATGTCTCTGTTCGGAAGTACGTGTGTTTGCGAACAATTATTTTCGACCATGAAATTAATCAAAAATGACCACCGATCAAGGCTGATTGATGCACGATTAGAAAGCTGCATACGTAGCTACTTCATCAATTCCGGCAGATATTTATTAGCTTGTACTGAAAAAAAACAGTGTCAAATGTCTAATTAAAAATTATAAGGAAATGCGGTTTCATTTTTTGTTTCCCACCATTTGACTGACAATAAAACTAGCCTTAACTGCTGTATTTGATAAATTAGCTTGATGTTTAAAAATAATCTGTTGTTTTCTCAAGTTTTTCTCCATTTGATTAAACTTATCTATCGGAGTTGTCTGGTTAAGTTCTTATATTGTTGTTCATGTTTTGTATCCCAATGCCTTTGTATGTTATATTATTTTAATATTGACACAGCCTCTGAGCATATTCAGAATACAGCTTTATCTTTGAGGAAAGTGAAAAAGTAATCAAATTTCCACATTTCTTGGTAATGCCTGTGCTTCCGTTTTTTCATTTCCTTTTCCGACATGATATTATGGATTAAAAATATGAAAGTGGGTCTCAGGATGGCCGTGCGAGTTAGGGCGTAGGTCCTAATCTCGCGTGGTAGACCTAGAGTGGCGGGTTCGATTCCCGCTCTGGGCAGGAGAAATTTATTTAGTGACGGATTCACTAAATAAACTCCTTGTGCCCACCCTGACTAGAAAAGGGTGGTAACCTGTAGATAGCCCGTTCCGATTAGCCTAGTAGCATAAAGTGGGTGTAAATAATAATAAACAAAAACAATTTGAAAGTTAAAACAATTTGTAGGAAAAATTAATTTTGAATAAAAAAACTCTAATATTACCTTTTTGACATTAATATTGCACTCACGCCTTTCAAGAAACACAATAATTTCTAATATTGCTAGTAATCAACTTAGCAGACTGATGTGTGACAGAAGTAACACAAACTAGCACAGACGTGCATTCGTATTGAATGTTTGAACAAGTCGTCCACAAGTAAGCAACTCGTCACAAAAATTGTTTCGGTTTAGAATGTACTACCATTAAATTATAATTATTTTTTTACAATATTTTGAGGGAGGAGTCGATAAAATAAATTAAATTTTAGAAATGCTTGGCCATATGGGCCGCATAAATATGTCGAAAGGGCCGCACGCGGCCCGCGGGCCGCTTGTTGCTCATAGGAGATATTCTCATTTCTCAGTTTTCGGACTTCTTTATACCTCCCTCCTACTCATGTTATACTAAAAATAAGCTGTTATATTATGAAACAATTTATTTGAAGCCTAAATACCAAATTTTGTTCCCATTGAACATTTACTTTTTGAGATAAATGCTAATACGTGACGCACATGGGAAATCTGCTTAGTTAACGCAGGCCCTGCGTGACTTACTTATATTTATATTTGAGTATATACGTTTATTTCATTTTAATTGAAAGTTCCTAAAAATCTTTTTTACTTTTTCTTTTATTTTTCTGTTAATAAAATGTTTCAGATAAAAGTTGTACAGTTTCAAGGAAGATTAAATACTGAGGGGGGGGGGTTGATATAACATTTAAAAAAAAAGCTGTTTCCACAGTTTTAAAGTTCATTAAAAACCATAAAACTATCATTTGAAACTTTTTTTATATATGTTACGGGTTTAACAATACTCGCTCAAAAATATAAAAACCAATTTTTTTCAAGAGGTGATTTTACTTCTTAAAATCGTAGTTGAGCACGAACAAAAATAGTTTTGGATTACGGATGAAATACTCTAATTGCGTAGAAAGTTCCAGATTTTTTTGAACTTTTGGGTTCTTTAACCTCCCTTGTTAGTTAAGAGTCTTCATATTAAATCAATTTATTTCCCCACCCTACCTTCTAACAGATGTTTAGCGGTCCTGAAGGCCATTTAGTGGAATGACTGGGACAAGCATAAAACTAAATGGGTTTCTTACGTGATTATGGCCAACTTTGTCCTATCCATTAAGCGATTTTTTTAACATATAAATAAATGTGTACAACTTCATAAAAACTCGTTAAGATTAATTAAACTATTTCTAAAAATATCTGCCTCTATTATATAAAACCTGGTGACATAGTTCTCGATCCATTCCGTTCGGAACTAATTGCCAGTGCTTTTACTGACAAATACTAAGTAGCAAGCCTATCATGTGGCTATTCTTAGTTCTGGTGTCTGAATTACTGTTTCGAGATAGGAAATCGACTTAGGATCTTGACTGAGTTTGTTAAGACATTTGGTACATATGTGAAAAAATTTAAGTTAATTAGATGTAAGACAAATCTATGAAGAAATTTGTTTAATATTTTCATTTTGCTTTGTTCTCAGGAGGTGAATTTGTTTTTATTTCCAGATGCCCCTTAAGGCAATTTGGGTTGTATACAGGAAGGGATTTTTCAAAAATGTACACCGACCCTACATAGTAGGTGTCAAAATTCAGTTCGTTCAAATTTGTGTGTGTAATCCTACACAACGCTATATGGTATTACGAAGTCCGACATTTAACAGAGTTTGCTCATTGAAACATTCAAAATATCTCCGTTATTATGAGTTGTATCGAAAAATGTTAAGACCCAATCTGCTTAAAGTTTTGATGATGTTTCCAGTATTCAGTAAACCCCCACCTCTACTCATAGGAGTTTTACTTAAAAATAGAGAAAATATGATGAGTTGAGATCATAAGTGTATGAACCAGGACGCGGGAAATCTGTTTAGTTTACGTAGCCCCTGCGCGACGGACGTTTTTACAATCCAGCTAAGGAACTTTAGTCAGAAATGAATGGGGGAAGGAGAGAGGACGTTTTTTGGCGTTCCCAATAATACTGGATTCATGTTTGATTAACATGCGCTTTACAAGGAGCCTATTTATTAACCGTGCTATCGCTTGTATTGCGACACACGCGCACACACACTTATTTGCAAACAAAGCATAAACAAGCCCTCTGCAGTTATGGGTAAAAACGTTTATAGCACCTTTTCAACTACGGTAATTTTGTCATTAACAGGTGTGTTTATGATTTTAGTTGGAATCAAAATTATCAAGGGGGAAATGTATGGGATTCTTCTATCATGCATTATCGATTATATTAAAAAAAACTATAAGAAAATCAATATTACACGGATCGTACAAATAGATGAAAATAAAATTTTGGATGATAACATTTATCCTGACGAAATTATGGATTTAGTTCAGAAGGTAGATATGACATTTATCTTTGTTTTTAATATTTTTGAATATTCTGAGTTGGTATTCTGGCAGGTGGAAGTGACTTCTAATGTATGTAGGATGAAAAAATTGTTGGCTACGCTTCCTGGTCCAGGACCAAGAGCCGTCAGGTCAACATCGAAAACCTTCGGGCACTGACGATGATGCACAGCATCGAAAGCGCTTTGCCGTTTCAATAAATTATTATAGTGGAAGCGTGGCCAACAATTTTTTCATCCTACATACATTTTTGAATATGTTATGATCGAATATTAAATAAGTCATTCGATGAACCTCCAAGTTCTTATGAGGTTAATTACATATTTCTAGTTATCGAGGTGTTCAGGTGTTCAGGTTACCATGATATTTTATTTCAAAGTTTTACTTGGACCCTACAAGCTTCCTTGGATGTCTTATCCTAAAAATAATAGATGACAGTCTAAGTAAATCTACTCATACGTGTGGTATACTGTTCCATGGTCGAAGGTATCCTATCCAAGAATTACAGTCGATGTTTTCCTCTCGATTTTAACATATTAGTTCCCTTCTCTGTTTTTTTCTGGCTATCTTGTACTGACTGATTAGTACCTAGTAGTAGCCGTCTTTTCGATCGAGAACGCGGCTAGTTCATTTTGGCCACTAAGGCGCTAATGCATTATGTGGTTCATTCCTGAATACGATGATATCTATAAAATGGAGCGTGAAAAAGTAAGAAAAAAAAATTAATAAAACATCTTTTTTTCTTTTTTTTTTAAAGGAATTAAATGAAAAGGAGTTTTATGAGAATATTGGCAAGCATATGGTTAAATATTTAATGGGTATATCTAACGGATCAGTTTTCTTGTCACACTGGAGTGATTATCGAGAATTCTTACATGGTAAGTTTAATTTTCCCTATGATTGTTTTAAGAATCATATTCCCATGTTCATATTCAGGCTTGTTTGTTTACTAATTAACGTCCTTAGTTATTAAAAACCGTAAAGAGAGTGGGAGAAGGTAAGTCCCCCAGGAAAGGTCAGTTCAGGGCTTTAGCAGTGCTCATTATAATTTTTAGCTGATTTCCCTCGTGGGGAAATCAGCTATTTTTATAATTCAAACTATAGCGAGGTAAAAATTTGAATTACTAGTTTAACACATATTGGTTAATCTACGATTGTCTAAATAATAACTTATAAACTATAATATATAGAAAACTCTGATAATCTTTGCCTTTTCTCTCTCATTTTAATGCCAAAATTTTTCATCATTTTTGGTTTACTCTGCCATTCCGAATATTAACATGATCGTTTTTTTTATTTAATTACCCCTTTAAAAACTTTCAGGGCTCGATAAATTGGACGACTACCTTAAAGTTTACTACCCTAAAGTTAAATCTCCATTATTTATTTGTAAAGAAGAAACAGAGAGTGGCATGAAACTAGAATGTACAAGCCAGGATGAAAACTTAATAAATTTTGCTTTAGGACTTGTACAACAAGTTAGTGTATCAGTATATATGGAGGTGAGTTTATTAATTGCAAAAACTTGACCAAAAAGGTTGAACATTAATTTAAATAATATTATTATTCACAACATTAATTAAAATAATACTATGTTCTCTTAGATCTCCGCGGTCCATATCATCATTACCAAGGTCTTGTGGCATTGACCGTATTTCCCAACACCGCACAGTGTTCCCATTATGGTGCAAAAAATACTTTTAGTGGGTGGATCTCGTTCAAAATTTGTATGATGTTTATTGTGGGATTGAAAGGGTGTTTTATATAGGTTGTATTAGATTTGATAAGGTTTGGGGGCTTTGACGTTTCTAGTACTTTCGTATTTTTTTATGTTACAAAAAAGGGATATATCTATACCTTAGTATTTTTATTTAAAACATATTTATGTTTTGTTGCAATTATAAGGATTAAAATTAATGAATTAACTCAAAATGTTTGTAATTTATCGTTTAAGTATTCTGTTAAAAGACTTCTTTATCGATCAAAGTGTTTCAACGAGATTTAAATATTAATTTAAAAAATAAAATAAAAATCTAGCTGCTTCACTCTTGATTATTTTCTTCTTTGTCCGTTCATTGGCTTTCTCAACATTTTTTCCTGGGGACCGCGTTTTCCCGTGTTTGTTGATGGCTCCTCTTCTGTCCTAGCTTCCTCCTTAGGTTGAAACTCTACTTCTAACATCTAGCCATGATGTATTTTTTACTACTAAACGTTTCATTGAGGAGGAGGCTTTTCACCTGCTAACTAAATAATTTTGGTGTAATACGTCCAGTTGTCTCTTTATGCGTTCGCTTTCCGATAAATTGTATATAATAAGAATTTGGTTGTAAAATTCACAGCTTGAATTTGAATTCAAAATCAAATGTCCCAAATCTCTTCTTATCGGCATTTTATTTGTCCTACCTAAAAAATTAATAAATGAATAATTAGAGCTCAAGAATATTTATTTACTACACAAAAAATAAAATGCTTTTTAATTACATCAAAAGAAAAATAGTAAATGAGCAGTTGAAATTCGCTACATAAATAATTTAATTTATTGTTCTACTAATTGTTGCATACAGTGACTATTTTAAATTATTATGCTCATGCAAATACCTATCTATACCATTATAAACGTAAAATTAAATAATAAATTAATAATTACAAAAAAAAATTGACTTGAAACTCGTTTCACTTAGATACTAGAAATATCCATATTTAATACACTTACAGGATGAAAACAAGGGTGTCCACAACTAATCATGAGGTAGAGATGAATAGAATGCTGCAAGTTCAAAAGTTCACCATAAATCTGTTTGAACTCAAGATAAATACACATAAAACAAGCGTTTTGGTAGTAGAGGAGAAACAAAGCCAAGAAAATATAAATATTAGAAATGGAAAAATCATACTTGAGAAAGTGAAGTAGTTTTGTAATGTAGGAAGCATCATCACTGAAGGTAATTATAGTAGAAGAATAGCACTTGCTAAAAATGGTTTCCAAAGCAAAAGGAGTATTTTAACTTATTAGTTTGGTACCTAATAAGTACCAAACCATTTTTGTAAAGTCTTTCGTTTGGAGTGGACTGATTTATGAGAGAGAAATTTGGACTCTTACAAAAAGGAATATAATAGATTGGAAGAATGGAAATGTGATTTTTACTCGAAATCACCAGAATAAGTTAGACTCAAAAAATATTTGAAGGTAAGGTCTTTGGGCATAGGAAAGGGGGAAGCCTAGGTAATCCTTTTTAGAAGACGAAATTTTAAGAATTTCATTGAGTATAGTGATATGTAAAGAGCAACTTCAGAAAGAACACAATGGTTGCAACTACAAGGATTAGCATTTAGTATAATGAATGCTACAACGTAATTTTGAGGCTACGGGTTGATGACAACATACAAAAAAAAAGTCGTGAAAACACACCTAGACCCGAAACTGTTCTACACATACAAAATAAATCAATGCCCGTGGCTATTTCAGTTGCGTTCTCATCATTTATTGTTTTAAATATTGTAGACATATCTTACCAGCATATGGCTTCAGCATTTTTCAGGCCTCTGGAAACTCAAGTGCACTGGGCAAAAAGGTTTTCGTATGTTGTATGGCAAAAATGTTTTTATAACATAAAACTAGACACCTTTTACGAAATTTGGGTTACACAATACAAATAATCCCTATAGTACTCTCAATATCCGGCTTACAGTATAGAAATCTTCTGATTTATATAACCAGAGTATCTCCTCTTGGTGATCAGAACTACCAACATTTGTCAAATGTGACGATGATATATATGGATCTAAAGGGTGTTTATAAAGATTAAAAAAAAAGCTACATTTTGGGTATTAATTAAATTCGCCGATCCAAAATATACAAAAGACAATTATTTTAATAGGTATAAAATGTTTATAATTAAACTACTTATCATTTTTAATTATATGGTACTAGTGTTTAAAAAATGGAAATTTTGATTTTAGGAGATAATATTGGTGGTGCTTGAAAATAGTCATGTAGAAGATAACTATAAAAAATTACTCGAAATAAAATTCAGAAATAAATCTCCAGTTAAAAGTAGTGCATACAATGACAGATACAATTTTCCTTTGGATCGAACTCAGTTAGGCTACATATTTCCGTATTCTCTCATAATAAGGTAAATGTCAACCTCTAATGTTTACAAAATCCAATAACTGTCATATTAATCTTAGGTTTGTTATAAGCAAAAAAAATGTTTGTAAGCAGTAGAAAATATTCACTTATCCAAATACATTTTTCTTCGATCATTCGAAATGTGAATACTTAGAGGACCAAGGTATAAGATTCAAGTTAAATTTGCTAATCATAAGATTGTGATTTCTGCTGAGATGCTGGACGGTAGAGGAACCAATTGATCATGATCAATAAAAAGGCCTTGTCCTCTACTAGTGCTTTAATTTATTCAGAGTGCCCTTTCAGAGTCAGATCTCCATCATCAGTGCCTGCTGAGAAGCGTAGCCTGAACCAAAGCAGCGGGGCGACTAGTAGAGAACAAGACTTTTTAACAGATTTCCCTTAAGTACTCATGACGCGAATTTCGAAAATTATCCTCAAATGTCCATCGATCCTACCTAGGAGATGACGAAAATGAGGCCCGTCCAGAATTGTACATATATATGATTGTCTGTTAATGCTCTAGTAGTCTAGCATTTTTCACTGGCCGTTACAAACTCGATATTTAAATGTTTTATGTAAAAATGAAGATGAAGTTCGTTAACGGCTAAAATCGGACGTGGGATGGGTGTTTTAGATGGAGAGAATTCTCATTGTTATACGTTGGATCGAAAAATTGTATAAAATCAATCTTATTGCAAGTGTAATTTTCTACAAATGTTGTTATATACGTGCTTTCTCTATATTGAATATTAGGATATATTTTCGTATTTTAGTTTTCGGCCATCAGTAAACCTCCTCAAAATATCTTCGTTATTATGTTTCGGGTCATAAAATGATATAGAACCAATCTTGTTAAACCTTTGATTTTCTACAATTGTTGTTGTATGCATTTTTTGGTAACTCAAATATTAAGCGAGTTATTAGTACTATCTGGTTTTCTGCCTTCAATACCCCTCCCCCCCCCTTCTACTCATCGGATTTTTTACATATGAATAGAGAATACGTGGTGATATGATATCACAAGTGTTATAGCAGCACTTAGGAAATTTGCTTATTTTTTGCTGTCACTGAGGGACGAACTTTTTATTTATTCTGATCAATTGGTTCCTCTACCGTCCAGAATTTCTGGCAGCAATTAGAGTTGCGCCAAGCTATAGCTGGAATCCAAAGGAGGGTCGCCCCGCCTGCTTTGAGTACCTTATGAGAAATCTGCTAAAATGTTTGTTCTCTACTAGTCCCCTGGCTGCTTTGATTCAGGCTGCACTTCTCTAATCAGCAGGCACTGATGATGGAGGTCTGGCTCAAAAAGTGTACTCTATATAAATTAAATCACTAGAAGAGAACAAGTCCTGTTTATTGATCCTGATAAGATTTTGATGTTTAGGAACCAACACTTTGTGGCCGTACGAGGAACTAAAAAGATTATATTTCAATAAGCCCAAGGCACTCAAGTAGATTTATAACTGTTAGGAATTTCGTTTAAATAAGAATATAACCATAGATAAAGAAAATACCCGTTCTATCAATATATGATATCAAATTCGTAATACAATTTTATATTTGTTACAATGTTTTTTTTTTTTCATGTAACAGCTCTGGTCTGAGAATTATTAGCTTAGGAGTTTCACTGTTGGCTGCATTTCCGGAAGCAAGGGGCCAACACTTAACTAAAGTTGTTTCACTAAGGCGTCCTCAAATACCTATCAATTTCAAATCCGTAAGTACTTCTAAGAGTAAATATAATCTACAAATTTTGAAATAAATATTTCAAATTTGTTCTAAACAAATCCAGACCATGAATAATTTCAGGTCATGCGAATTTAAAAGAACGGTTTCGAATTAACCTAAGAATATCTGAAAGAATAATATCTGTCAGGCTGGTGCAGAGTAAATTATACAAATTCTGCACCTTGATACATTTAACAATGCTTCACGTAAGTAGAAATTCAGTTCCATCACTGGAGTGACACACATAAGAGGTTCCAGGACTAGTACATCTCTTTAGTAAAGTTCTACTATTCTCTTAGTAAAGACCCAATAATAAGTAATAATTATATGCGCTGGGCGTAAGAAAATATATATAAGAGTATGACCAAAATCTGGTTGGTGTGAAGATTCTCTTCGAGCTTAAAATTAAAAATCGTGCAAATAATTATTCAAGGTAAAATGTACAAAGTTTAGGAGATGGTTCAATATCTACCAAGTTGTCCTGAAAATAAATTGTTAGTTTCTGGACCAATCTCAGTTATGAGATCTTAAATGTAGAAATCATACTGAAACCAAACGTAACGTAAAGCAAACTGGTATCTGCAATGAAGCAATATTGGTAGAAATAATTACTTTGCGAATATCCAGTAGAAAGATGTTGATATAGTATATCACAGTAAATGAGGCTTATTAAATCTAGGAGTCGCGAGTGAAGCACTAGCCTTATCGTAGAGAGACATTTTCAGCGATACGACTCAAATCGAAACAAAGACACTCAATCAAAGTAAGGGGAAAGTATGAGGTTCCACAGGATTACTAAGATGAATCCTGCATTTGTCCGGCCAAAACAATGAGGTAATGCTAAAGTGCAAGGCGTTGATTGTATAAGGCGATTTTAATGTACAATATATGATTAGACAAAAACCCACTAAATACCCTCAAAACCATCATAGCAAACACTAAACTACTAATGAGAATGTATTTAAAGCTGTAAAATCCCTTTAGATAGCAATTGAAATATTTCTATCACAAAAAAAAGATTTCTGCGTCTTTGATCTCCATTGAGAAGCTGCAGAATGCCCAAACTGAAATCTGAGATGTTTTGCCAGGCAAATAGCGCTATCTGGATGGAAAAACAAATTACAGCAGATTAGGGATAGACAATAAAACGGGCAACACATTAATGAATAAAATTAGGTCCGTTCAAATTTTCTATATGTACGCCTGTTAACGATGTAGCTGCCATAATTTTTGTGAAATCGTTTTCAAAATAGATATATAACGTTTCTTGTAAAACTAAATATCAAGTTCGTCAAGTCCAAATTTGGGGAATTTAGAAAAGGCTAAAACGTACAGTCCCAATGATCTCCATTGTCAGTAGTGTCATATAAAAAATCGCTTTGTTAACATAATGTGCTAAAATTGTTGCCCTATATATTTTTATCTCAGTATGATATAAAAGGTATATTTTGCCTTTTGGGCATTCAGTAAAATCCTACTCCTACGTATGCTATTTTCACTTCAAGCTATTATATCAAATATTACAATACATCATTCAAGTTTCATGTATTTCTTACATGAGACGTTTACTAAGAGAGAAATAGAGAATAATACTGTACAGTTGAAGTTATTTGTGAAACATTCCGTCAAGTAGGAAATCTGCTTTGTTAACGCAACCCTGCGTCTCGGATTCTCAATTTCAACCATATCCCTTTAACAGTTATTAATAGCTTATTTTTGTCATTCCATAAGGTGGTGAATCACTCCAGGAATGTATATGATCTGATAATGAAGTGCCGCCCCTTTAGAAGGCCTAAGTCCGTTGATTTGAATCTCATCTACTCCCAAGATGAACTATTCTATCTCCGTCTCAAAGGTATTATTTATTATGTATAAATAAATTAATACTAAGAAGCAATATAATTTTACAAATTACTATAAATTCTGTTAACAGGTTCAAATCTTGTTTCTTGGTTAAAATCTAAGCTCCATTATAATGTATAACAATTTTATCTTTCGCCGTTTTATGAAAAGCTAATCACCTTACCCGAAGATTCATAAATCAATGAGCTTCCTGAAAATCATAGAACCACCCGGACCTAGTAGCCAACTTCAATTAAATATCCAGTTCAGTATTATAGTTTTCCAGTTCCATTGTCACCAGTATTAAAGCAATGACAAGTAAATCTAATCTAAAATACGAGGGTCCCTTGACTGCCCAATTCGTCCAGTAGTTTTCATAAATTTTGTCCTTCCTACATTTATTATGAGTACTAAGGTTTCGCTTCACGTATGGGTTCGTTAACATCACCAGCCTATGTTACATGATTCTTCCTGTAATTATCACAACATCACATGACTGCCTACTGTTTCGACACCACTGGAATGGACAGTATAGGGGTCAGGTTAGCCATGTGAGTTAAAGTGTTAAATCCTAGAGTGGCGATTCCTGGGCAATAGGAATTTATTTTGTGACGAAATTCACTAAATCAAATTCTTAGTCCCACCCTGGCTAGAAAAGGGTGGTAACCTGTAGATACCCGTCCCAAATTAGCCTTAGTTGCAAAAAGTGGACGTTAATAAATAATTTAAACAGAATAGCTGTTAAGTGACTCCAAATCGATCAGCCACAAGTACCTATCCTCAAAGCTGCCAAAGACGCCTGACCAGGCTGTGACAACAAAATTTTCTTTCCAAGGCTAGCCTCGGTCTATGCATCCCTTTAATGATTTATTGTCTTCTCCATTTACTGGGGGCCAAGCCGTTTGCTACATTTATTTTACTATGCTTGATCTTGCATATGTATATATAAAAATTGTCTGAATGTTTTTACTTCCTTGTGCAAAGTAAAGGAAGTATTGTAATCGCGAAAATTTTAAGATTTCAGCGGAATTATTCGTTTTGACCCTCCCTGACCCTATTTTGATTAGTTTCGGCGTGATGTATGTACCTCGCCTAACTCAGAAATGGCTTGCCTTAGAATGTTGGAACTTCATATTGGGCATTGTTACAACGTCTAGTATAGTTATTAACATCATTCTGTATACATCTGAAACAAATAAATAAAGAACTCGATTTGGTCACAAGAACTTTATGTGGTGATTTTGCTGGAGATGAGAAATAATTTGAAGAATGCTAGGCTTGATTATCTGGTGTTATATTTGTTTGTCTAGGAAGGATGCTGTTCTTGGAGGAGTGGAATATGTTGGTATTCATTGGAACACCATTATTCTCCACTTTACCAAGCCTTACCTCGCTCGGTTTCAACATTAGTGACCTCACGATACACGATTTTAGTAGGTAATAAATATTAATCTTTCTTTTCATCAAATTATTTACGTAGAAAGCAAAATACGTTTTTCAAACAATTAAATTCTCCTGAAGTTGTTTTAAAACAAGACTTCATTACTAAAGTATATCTCTATGTAAAAAACGATTAACCTTAAATTGTTGAAATTTCATATTTAAGCGTGTTGTTACGTATAGTCGTGCACCTCCCTTAGTGAACGAAATCTACAAAAGGGGAGGAAGGTTAATCAAATTTGTAAATTTCTCTGTACCTATTAGACAATAGGTTTGTAAAGAACCGGTTTCATTTGTCATGAAAACTGAAATCTATAAATTATTTTCTCTGGCATTTCATGATCGGATGTATTGGAATGGAGATATTTCATATGACTTTTAAATGAAATATATAATTTACAATATGCGCAGCAAAAAATTAGTACGAGTAAAAGGAAGTACAGATAAACTAGGACATCGCTGACATGTTCAAATTGAAGTAAGATATTATAAGTTGAAGGTTCTCCCATCACCCCTAATAAATTCGTTACTTTTCATTTGCTCATTATTTATAACCACACCAAACGTGTTTAATAGGGTGTCAGAAATTTTTCTAATAAAGTGGGGGAACGCCGTCATTGTTTAATTTAAGATAAAATTTAATTTGAAAATCAGTATTTGGTCTTTGTGGTACAACTTACGCCAAAATTTCATAATTATTTTTTTCGTGCTTGAGGTGTAAAGGAAACCTTATTTTCGTTACTCGGACCTTTTTCACTTTTGTATTAATTGAGAACACTTTTTCTATTTGTAACTATTAGAAAGATATATTTAAAGTCTACTCGACGAGTTCTGAAAAGATACCAACATGTTTAATAGAAGGAGACATTTCTATGACCCCCCCCCCCCTATTAGGGGAGTACTTAGCCATCCTTAACACATTGAACATGAAATATGATATTCAGTTTTACGTCATTGAGATACAACGTATGTCGACATTTCATTGTTCTGTCGCCCTTAGTTTTGTAAATATTAAGAAAAATGTATGAATATGTTTCTGACCTTTCTTAATTATTTATTATATTAATACACTTTCGGTCATGTGTGAGCTCTACCAAAAGCTAAATAGAAACGACCGCTGAGCACGTATGCCGGATTTCAGCATGATTTTATCATGACGATCGCTATCGATTTAGACATCCACATATACAGACAAACTCCTTTCATCCTCAACCACTTACGCTCGTAAAACTTTATTTAGTGCTGAAATTCGTTATATATGTCCATTGTACACTGGATTGAAGCAGTAGAGTCTTTGGAAGTTTCTATGTCCTTTAGATTAGCGGGGATTCGTGGATCAGTCAACTCGCTTTATAAATTTATTACCACGTGTTACAATTTTATTTTATTAATAATGGACTCTTGCAATTATTAAGGAGTAGTCTTGGGTTTTTCCTAATTTCTTGGAAACTAATAGACTGATATATTTCATTTAATGTTGGACCCGTAATCATTGGAAAAGGCCCTCAAAATATGTGAAAAATGTAACCCCTACCCACATGCCGCTATTAAACCCATTATTGCTGATCCAAATAATGCCAAAAC
This sequence comes from Riptortus pedestris, assembly GCA_019009955.1. Taxonomy (NCBI): domain Eukaryota; kingdom Metazoa; phylum Arthropoda; class Insecta; order Hemiptera; family Alydidae; genus Riptortus; species Riptortus pedestris. The sequence goes on from CM032233.1 coordinate 85,650,790, forward strand.
TATTTTCAGAAACTCGATAATTACACCATACATTTAAATATTTTAATATTCACATAAACGTATATGAATTCAACAAACTTCAATAGTTTTATAAGTATAAATAACTTGAACCTCGATAATCGAATTATGCCATCGTTTCTTTATAGAGATATGATGTTAGCGGAAGCTCAGCAGACTGCAGAGCTGAAAATGACGTTGGACCAAGGGAAAGAGAAGCAAAAGAAATTGGAATACTTTCTTCTTAAATTGGATGAAGAGATGAAAAGGATGCAAGCTATTTTAAACGAAATAATTCCCGAAAAGTCTGCATTTGGCTATGACGAAGGAGGTTTTAATCTAAAGGTGTAAATATACTCCATTTCTTGATTTGACTAATACATATATTTCGCTGTAAACAACTATTTTACTTTTTTTGTATATTTTCAGTTATTGGAAAACGTTTCGGTGCTAATATCTGATATTGTGAAATTTACAATAGTCTGCTCGTTACTGAAACCAATGGAAGTGGTCACTGCATTGAATACAATGTATTCGAAATTTGATTTACTGACTGCCAAGCATGGTGTTTATAAAGTACGTAATAATTCGTATTCTCTCTTTATGAGTGAATGTAACAGTATTAAGGTTTGCACACTACTGGGCATTCTCCTCGAAACACATTCAATTGTTAACGCCAGTTGAATTTGGCTCTAAGTGTGGAATAACATAACTTTAACTAATATGAATTTCAGGGTATTGCGGCCTGTCAAGCCGTTGCAGCCAGATTATGTGGGGAGGGGGTAAATAGGACTGGGGTTTTATTAAAGACTGAACAAAAGAAAAGAAAACATTTCGGTTAATACTCCAGATAGAAAAAAATGTATAGAACATCATTTATGCACCATTAAATTTGCAATAAGATTGTTCCCATATACCCTAACGAACAGAAGTAATAACGGAGATATTACGAATTTCGAAACTCCTTCTAAACCCCCCTTTTCACTGGTCCGATTAAAGCCATTAACGAACTTTTTTAATTTTACATAAAACGTTTAAATATGGAGTTTTCTAACGATCAAACGAAAATTCCGACTGCTAGAGCGTTATGAAACACACTCACACGTATATGTATATATATATATATATATATATATATATATATATATATATATATATATATTGTATATATATATTATATATATATACACACATATATACTTTTTTTTGACATTTGAAGAATTTTTTCGAAATTCGCGTCAACCTCAAGAGCTGGTTTCCCTTTGGGAAACCTACTGAAAATTGATGTAGGCAACACATGGCTTCCTTCAACTCTTGTTAAATTACGTTAATCAAAATTTTGATTTCGATTGAAATCAATATACGATATATCGGGGGATTCGAAAATTCAAATTATCTCCGTTATTATGAGTCATACCGAAAAATGTTAGTATAAAACCAATCTTGTAAAACTATTGATGCTCTACAAGTGTTTTTATATATTTTTTTACGTAGCTCAAAAGCGAGGGATTTAGCCTTTATAATTTTTTCAGCCCCCAATAAGCCCCCACCTATATTCACCGAATTTTAACTTAGAAATAGGAAATGGTGAGAAGAGATGCCACTCACAAGTAGTCCATAAGCTGTACTTTATTAGTTTAGGAAGGAAACTCAGGAAAATCGTCGAATGCGAGTTGGGGGAAGAGAAGGCTGATTTTGGTCCCCATCGCTAGACACGTGACCATATCTTCTCCCACAGGACAATTATTGAAAAATCATGGAAAAAAGGAAAGAGCATCTACCTAGCATTCCTTATTATAAAGGCGCCCTTTGACTAGGTTCCTGGGCAAGAAATATGAGAAGCCTTAGCTGCTAAAAATGTGCCGACTCATTTAATAAGAGCCTTAACTACCATAAGAGCTACTATAAGAGCCAATCGACTTACCAGGATTCCAATGGTATAGAGCGGGCATAAATGGAACAGAGTCCGGGTCCTTAGACATAAGTAAAGGAGTTAAACAAGGTGATAGCCTTAGTCCTCTCCTTTTCATGATATTCATGGACGGAATTCTAAAAATATGCAAACAAAGGATGACACGGACAATCGCTGGAAAGTGGAACAATAGGACAATTCTTGCTCAAACCTTGGTCTTTGCAGGCAGTTGCTGAGAGGGAAGCTGAACTGGGAAGAAAGGGCATGGCACTAAATGAAAGAAAAATGAAGGTGATGCACATTGGCCGCGAGGAGGATGAAGTGATAGTACGCTGCAAGGGGAGATATTAGACACAATAGAGGACTATACTTATCTTGGAACAGTGCTCAGTAGAAATGCAAAAATTGACCAAGAAATTTCCAACAGGATAAAAAAAAAAAAAAACAATCTACTACCAGATATTGAAAACAGTGGAAGGGAAAGGGGGGGTGGAAAAGAGTGTTTAACTACACATCTTAAAGGCCGTCTACCTACCTTATGGAAGTGAATGTTGGGTCCTGCTGGACAAACATTGGAGCAGAGTTACAGGCGCTGAGATGATGTACCTTCGGAGAACGGCAGGTCGAACAATGAGAGACCATGTCAGAAATGAGAGGGTAAGGGGGGGGGGGTTCCTTGGATTACCCGAACTGAGAAGCTCAATTGAAAAGAGACAACTGAAGTGGATCGATCGTCTGAGTCGGATGAATGATGACTGGGTTCCACGGAAATTCCTTGAAGTCAGGTCTACCGGACATAGCCCTCGAGGAAGGCCAAGACTTATGTGGATGGGCCACATCTCCAGGCTGGGACAGCAAAAGGGAAAGAGTCTTAACTCCATGAAGGCGCTGGCTCATGATCTTGATGCCTGACAGGCTTGGATCGAGGCACCTACAGACTGAGAGGGACTGGGTAGGGAGATTAAGAAAAGATCAATATCATACTAGCACTTGGGAAATCAGCTTTGTTTACGCAGCCCCTGCGTGACAGGATTTGTGTAATATCCATTTGTTTTACTTTTTTGATTTTGATATGAGATAAAAACATTATAATGTTAAGATGTTTCGACAATATTTTTTATTCACTTCTGAATTCATTATATTTTTTTTAGTTATGCGCAAATGTTTAAAAAAATTAAGTACTCTTTTAAAATATTACAGCAACTTCTCCCTCCAATGCATTCTCATTCAATACGGTTGATATTTTTTTTCTAGTGTTTCGATATTTTAAAAGTTCATACTCAAGGTTCTGGACCAATTTACTTTTCGTTATAGTTGTAGGAGTATCCACCTCCCCCTTTTAATTGTTCTTCCTTGAGTATGCTCCATATAATATGAATGGGCTGGTACAACACTAATAGTTATAAAAAGTCAGTCACGCAGGGGCGTATTTGCACATATCTTGCGCAATAAAAATTCAATGAAAACAATATTTGGTATTTAGGCTTCAAATAAAGTGTTTCATAATAAATCAGCTTTTTACTAATATTATATGATTAGGACTTTACTTAATGATGAAAACTATTAAATGCAAATATCTACGTCAAAATTCGAGATACAGAAAATAAGTCTATAACAACATCGATGGGGAATTATATTTTCAATAAGATTGGTTCTATACCAATTGTCGATCTGACGTATAATAACGGAGATACTTCCCCCCTTCTAAACCACCCTCCCCAAGTCTGATTTCAACCGTTAACGAACTAAATCTTCAATTTTACATAAACGCTTATATGTCGGGTATGATAACAATAAGACAAAAATAACGACTGCTAGAGCGGTAGACAGAGAGATCGTAGAGATATCGTATATTGATTTCAATTGAAATCAATTTAAATGAAGTGCATTAAAAGGATGTTATTTGTTACCAACAACAATTATTTCAATGAGCTATTGAGGTTGTACTCATAACAGACACTTAAACACCGATCCTACCCAGGAGAAGACGAAAATGAGCTCTGTACAAAATTATATATAAGTGTGTGTCTGTGTGTGTTTGTTAACGCTCTATCGGTCGGAATTTTCGTTTGATCGTTACAAAACTCGATATTTAAACGTTTTATGTAGAATTAAAAAAAGTTCGTTAATGGCTGAAATCGGGCAAGTGAAAAGGGGGGTTTAGGAGTTTTGAAATTCGTAATATCTCCGTTATTATTCTTCGGATCGTTAGGGTGTATAGGAACTATCTTATTGAAAATTTGCTTGCTGGGTTTAAGTGGAGCTCTGCCGATCCTATGAAGTCCCTCTTCCAATCCAATAGAGCCATGGAGCACCAAAACGCACTCCCAGATAACCACATGTGTCCTGAATCCCCAGACGCCCAACATCTGGTTCCTGAACCACAAACCCAACATCCTGATCACAATTCACTACTTTGCGTCTTGCAGCTGAGGTTATAGTTGGAGACCGACACTTAGCCGGATTTAACTCCAATCCACAGACAGGAAGACCGGTCACCACATAGCCATTAACATAAACTCCAAGCCACACTCGAAGAGAAGAGGATCAGGTCGTCAGCGTAAGCCAAAACCGAGACTCTGGACCGTCCAAAGAGGAACTCAACCCCTTCAGGGAGCCCAGCGATCACATAGTCCATAAACATTTTGAAAAAGAACGGCAAAAGAGGATCATCTTGCCTAACACCCAGCTTAGGCCTCATCACTGGCAATGCTCCCCCGGGACCCACTATAACAGCAGTAACATCCCTGTAAATATTTGCCACGTAATCGCTAAATTCATCCTGCAAGCCTCTACTAGACAACATTCGGAGAATTTCAGCATGGCTCATACTGTCAAATGCCTTCTTCACATCAAGAATGGAGACGCACAGGGATCTCTTTTGCCTCCATGCCGATTCAAGGACAGCATTCAAAACAATTACATTGAGAGCTATGCCGTCAAATCCACCACGAAATCTGTTCTGCTGAGGCACATGAGGAACAATACGAACCACTCTAGGTGTGAAATCTCTGTGAGGATTTTATGCAAGTGCCTTACATACACCGAGGAAAGGGATATTGGTCTGCTATCACATTATTAGTATTCCTCACAATGCCCCCTCCGCCAAGCCATCCAATGCCTACCCTGCCAAGCCATCCAATGCCTCCCCTGCCAAGCCATTCAATGCTTCCCCTGCCAAGCCATCCAATGCTTCCCCTGCCAAGCCATCCAATGCCTCCCCTGCCAAGCCATTCAATGCTTCCCCTGCCAAGCCATCTAATGCTTCCCCTGCCAAGCCATCCAATGCCTCCCCTGTCAAGTCATCAAATGCTTCCCCTGCCAAGCCATCCAATGCTTCCCCTGCCAAGCCACCCAATGCCTCCCCTGTCAAGCCATCCAATGCCTTCCCTGCCAAGCCATCCATCCAAGGCCTCCCCTGCCAAGCCATCCAATGCCTTCCCTGCCAAGCCATCAAATGCCTTCCCTGCCAAGCCATCAAATGCCTTCCCTGCCAAGACATCAAATGCCTCCCCTGCCCCCAATGCCTCAAGATTAAGCAAGCTCTGGCAAGAGAGGCACCATCTCCCTCCGTAGACTCTCTATCAAGGCTCTGTACTCATTTCTACCTCTTACTCCTGTTACCGAGCCAGCAGACTTCCCAGGTATTAATTCACCTAAGACCCGGTTGATGGACCCCTGGAACCCATTAACTTTAACTTTTAATTCTCGTGAGGCCAAAATACCCATCTCCTCCGGGAACCATTTCTTATTGACCTTCACTACATTAATGCCACTATTGAACTCCACGGGATGTATCCTCCACATAAAATGATATGTGTGTGTGTGTTGGTGTGTGCATTAAGGGAAATCTGCTAATAATGAGGTATGAAGACGAGAATACGAGGTTCTTGTGAAAGAGACATTTATTAAGTAATGTTTGATAAAATAATGGAATGATCAAATTTTCAGGTAGAGACTATAGGCGATGCATACATGGTAGTCTCTACAATAACTGGAGAAAACTCTCGTCAGAAAATATGTGACATTGCTTTGGATATGAGAGAAGCCATAAAAGACGTAATTGATCCTAACACTGGTAAGTTGCAATTTAAGCACATAAAACTTTGATACAAACCGAGTATATTTATTACTTGATAGTGTTGAAATTTACTATAACGAACAGAAAACACATATAGTGAAATTATGCTACCATTTTTCTTAGTCTCCAGTATTCAAACTTTAAATTATGTTGATTTTAATAATCCGGTACCGCTAAAGACGTCGGTTTCATTCCCAACTGGACAATAGGAATTTAGTAAGTGACAATCTCACTACATTAATTTCTTAGTGTCACCCTGGCTAGAAAATGATAGTAAACTGTAAACAATCCATCCAAACTAGCCAGGTATCATAAAGATTACGTTAATAAATAAGACAAGACTTTTTAGTTTTCCCTTAAGAGAAATCAGCTATTGGGGTAGTGTTCATGACGCTATTTTCGAAATATTTACTCAAATGTCAATCGATCCTACGTAGTAGATGACGAAAATGAGATCCGTTCAAAATTATATAAATATATACTTACTTGTCTGTTACCGCTCAGGCGATCGCAATTTTTGATTGATCGTTGCCAAACTAGATATACGGTATAAGCTTTTCATGTAAGAGTAAAGGTTAAGTTTGTTAATGGCTGAAATCGAACCAGTGGGAGGGCGGGGGTTCTTAACCCGTAAATGTTTTTTTCTACACCATACTCGACATTTAATTGTATTTTTCAACACTAATGATCATAGTTAATGGCTGAAAAGGACCATACATTTTCCATTGTAATTCTTGAGAACTACTAACAGTTACGTTCTCAAAATTCGCCATCAAAATGTACCCCGAAATTCGGGGGTAAAAATGAAGACTACGAAACTTGTTGACTATCATGAAATCTTTCAAATCCAATGTTGTATCTAAAATACTTTTCGGAAGTTCGTTTTTTCTTCAGATCAATTCTATTATATACAGGGATTAATACGCTTGCTGTGCATGGGTAAAAGTGCATTGGTTTTGAAGGAAATTATTTTCACCATGTATATATACATATTGGTAAGTCAAATAAAGGGTTAGAACCGCCAGTATAAATGATACTGTTGCCATATCTGCCGGGAAGACTGTTAATCATACGAGTTACTTGGAAGACTAAAAGTTGTAGTAACTTTAATTTTTAACAAGATGGGTTATTTAACATTTTTCGATCGGAATCACTATAACGGAGTTATTTTTATTTTCCCCTTTTACTGGTCCGATTTTGGCCGTTATCGAACTCGATCTTTTGTATCCGGATATAATATTAAATATGGAGCTTGGTTTCAATCTCTCGAAATTTTTGTGGCGAACAGACAAACAATATATAAAATTTTAAAATTCAAATGGATCTTGTTTTTGGCTGCCATCACAAAGCTATTTTTTCGTGAGAATACCCACCAAAACAGCATTATATTGCCCTTAAGTACCAGGGGCATTATAAATCGGTGGACTCGAGTTGGGGTTAAAGTGGGCGATTATAAGTAGCACACCCAGTATACAAGAACAATAACTAACCCATGTTCAAGTACTGACATTTAAAAGTACAATCCTGATTAAAACAATAGGTGGCAGGAAAACAAGGAAGGGTCATTTAATTGGTTTGGAATCACTCTGTTATTCTCACTTTAAACCATACATTTGTCTTAAAGTAAATATCTAAATCTTTTGATGTATTAGGTTCTAATCTAAAGATACGAATTGGTGTACATACTGGACCTGTAATTGCTGGCGTAGTGGGCCTTAAAGTCCCTAAATTTTGTCTTTTTGGGAGCACCGTCAAGACTGCTATACTACTGGAAGCATCCAGCCAGCCAATGAAAATAAAAATATCATTGTCCACTAAGGATTGTCTTCCACCCTACTACAAAACAGAGGAAAGTGAGGCAATCGTAAATAATGGAGGTACCATTAAAGTTATTACCATTCATGCATCTTTTGTTTGAGTAGCAAATCAACACATGAAAACTTTATGTACGTATATTTCTGTAATGTTACAATATGCAAATACCATAGTGCTATTAAAACAACCCTTGGACCGTCTCAAAAAAGGAAAGAATGGCATACTGCAAACCTAAGAATGTCTAGTAATAAGCTTAAAGCTTAACACACAATTGAAGCCAGTTTGCCATTCGAATATTTTATTTATTTACTTAAAGAGATACTGAATTTTCTAAAGACATACCTCAGATGCAGCTAAAACTCTTGACTGCGAAATAAAATAAAATTATGATTCACCCTTTTGTTTAAAAGACACACACAAATAAAAGTTCATGGATATCCTCTTTAATTCATTTTGTAAGAAAGGAGCGTAAAACCATTAGGTTGACAGGAATTACAATTTTAATGCCATTATTTTTAAAATGAGTAGAAACGTGATAAATATTGATCACCACCTAATTAGAGAGAAGGTCCAAATGTTATATAGTGTAATGAAGTCTTTCAGATACGTAAGTAATAAACATTGTGGGGGAATTTCTTTGTTTCATCCCCATTAGGAATTAGCAATCACATATGGTTCCCATATTTTCAATAGGACATTAAGATTATCAAGAATTAATAATTTAATTATTGTTTATATGAGAAAAATGTCTCACATCCACCGAGACTCCCAACACTCATAGCTATCTTTACCACTCTACCAGCCAAGTCAGATGTACACAAGGTGACTACTACTATAAAATCACCTTTACAAGCCAACCAAATCAACCCCACATTTATTAGTTTAAAGAGAGGACAAGGACAATGAATATAAATTTACAGCTTAAAGTAGAATATCTTACGCAGTGTTATAAAATTTATCAATGTTAAGGAATACAACTTGAGTAAATAATGTAATTATTTTCCATATGCTGTATAGGAATGACTGCAGTGTACCAAGGGTTCCATAATAGAAGCTGAGAGTTAGTTGTGAGTCATCTAATGGTTGGCTAGATAGTGACAAGAAAACCTCTTGTTGAGAGAAGTGTATTTATTCTAGCATGTTTCAAACTAGAATAAATACAGTCTTAAACTGCAATTGACTAGCCAAAATATAGCCTTGTGTGTTGATGAACAAGTAAAAATGTAACTACCCTTTAGTTTTAGTATTTGGATAATTACATATACATAAGAGCTCAAAACTGTAGTAAACAGCTTCATTTATGAGCTTTACTTATCAGAAGTTCACAAAAACCTAAAAGAACTTGCCATTTATATTTATATTAGATTTTAAAACACGTTTAAATATTATTTTTGGTCATTAAATAATCCTCACATTCTCGTTTTACCTTCCCATTACATTTAATTTTTTTTCCCATATGTTATATTTGTCATATTTAAAAAAAAAAAAATATGAATTTCTCAATTTTTTTTAATTTCATAACACATTAGTTATAATTTTGTACTCTTTTAAATAAGACTATACTGGGCTAAGACACACTAGGGAAATAAATAAAGTTAATAAATTATAAGTAGATTTTTACTATTTAAAAAATCCTAGAGATTCAAAATGTTTACATATAATATAACTCCTGTGTTGCAGTGAGAATATCTACATTCTGGCTGCTTTCAAGAGAAAGAGAATAGTGGTTTTAATGTTTAGTATTTAAATTAATTAATATAAAAGTAATACACTATATACTCATTCTGAAACCTTCCCTGATGTGCTCCTTGAAATTTCCCAGTTCTTGGCTTGCCATACTTATACATATGTGTGTGTGTGTGTGTGCACATGCATGTGTGTGAGTGTGTAGTTTACTGTTATTTTGGAAAAGTATGTATTAATATTATAATTCCAAAATGATTTATTGAAATTTATTTTTGAAATGTTTTAATTACAGAAGTAGTTCTACATTTTTTTGTCAAATGTTTTATTTAAGCCCTTGTGAAATGTTTCATAATTATAACAAACCGAACTAATAATTTTCACTTTTGGCAAATGTGTTCCAATTACTTTAATTCAAATAAACTTTTCTTGTAGATGAATTCTGTAATCAAACTATTTTATTAATATTAAATTTCATTTAAAAATAGTTTAGGTATTAACTACTAATAAAAAACAATGTTTTGAGAACCAATAATTAATGTAATTTATTTTAGCAATTATTGATGAGATCAATTCTTTATTTTAATATGACAGACTATTGAATGAGAGGTAAAGGTTTCCAAAGAACATTTTCTGTAGTGAAGAGTGCAATAGGGAGGTTTGTCAGTGCCACAATCTAGCAGACCACCTACTTTCCTGATAAAAGCCAGTAAGTTGCAACTGTCAGTAAACAGTTAATAATGTCCTGAGGAAAAATTCTTATATCTCAAGCATCAGTTAAATATTATATCCATAAAAGAAACTGGCGAAGGAAACTATAACCATAATTGTTTTACATAAAAAATTGTTACTAGAAATTAAGGCTCAGAGTAAGAAGTCATTCTCGATACCGATATTCCACTAAAATAAAATAAATTAAATGAAAAAAGATTATTACGTTAAGACCCTTCAGAGCAATTTTTCACTTTCACAAACTAAAAAATGAACAGAAGCAACTTGTAATAAATAATCTTTCTAGACTCAGCACCACCAGAAGATAAAAGCAAACTACCGAGTTGAGAAAGCAGAATAGTTTATGAAAGCATTATTAATTCCATTAATCAGTAGCATCTGTACTTTTTAGGCATAAGGTGAAAATAATAAATTATGTTTTATTTTTAGTATGAAAATATACTTTGAAAGCATAATAAAACTTTTCACATAAAGATAGATTGCTGTTTCAAATAAACACATATTATAATGCATAATGGCTTATAATATAAATTTTACAAGATAAAACCACAAAAAAATATCTTTTTTTTTTTTTTTGGAAACAATTCTAAAATATAAATAATTAGTATATGGAGGATTTTCCTCCTTTGGCAGACTAATAAATCTAATGAATAAGAAACTTGTAGCACATCTTTTACACAAATGTTAACGCTTAGAAACACCAATATTTAGATACATTATAAAAATTGGTCCATAACAAGTACTTTTATATTATTTGACAAAAAAACAAGCTTTAAGTAGCAGGCCATAAACTTAGGAAGCGAATTCCAATGGTGGTACATAACTGTTTACTTAGATGGCCGCACATTAGCTTACCCGAATAAAGGTATGGTACACACACTCTGGGTATTTTATAGATAGTAATACATTATAAGTGAGGTTACAAGAACCATAATATTCCACAAGATAGAATTAGATAAGAAATTATTAAGGCATTATTATACTTGGGCAAATAAGTTACCCATAGAAAAGGAGAAAGAGAAGTAGTTACCTAAACTTTTCTTCAGTGCTTTTTATTTATTTTTTAACTTTAAAGTAAATATTTAATTTTGATAATTCAAAATTCAACAAATTGTGACAACTAATCACGTATAGCATAAAAGAACGGGCCTTAAACAAATAACAGAAATGGTCCAATCATTATTGAAGAATGAATAATCATAATTGGTCTCGAATTTAAATTATTAACTAAGAACGTCTATGAATGTTCATTAATCCTATTAGTGCCAAATGATGACATATCGTTACATCACATGTGAAAATGCTGAAAAACAGTATATTTTGCATGTATAAGCCCCTATTACCATCCAGATAACTTGGCAAAATATATTGATATATTACATTTGTGTAAATTCTTCTTCTGTAGTCTGGTGAAATAAAGCATGGATTGAAAATTGTATGGTAAACACTCTTATTTAGACATGAGTGTTAGGTCTATTAGGTAAAATTTTATAAAATGGTAATAGTCGTATCAAATTTAGTTTACAATTAAAACAAATTTAGTTAAATATAATTTAAAAAGTTCAAACATATACTAAAGGTTCTACAACAAACAATGAATCCTTTATTTTAAAATACACTTTTTAAAAGAAAACGTGTTTTACCCATCTTACCTAAATACTTTGAATGTATTAACTAATATGATATAGACCACCAAGGAGGACACAAGACTAGAGTGTCTTTCGTCTTCAAATACTAACAGTAAACTAAATAACATAAGAACAAAAATTCAAACGAAACAAAAAAAAAATGCAATTGTCATCCATATAAGATGGAATTGGACAACAATATGAATCACATGACTAAGATAGCATGCTAATTAAAATTAAACAGCAATAAAAATAAAATAATGAAAGTTGAAACTCTTCACATGATATCATAAAAAAAACTAGGAAATGGTTTACCGAGTGCACTGAAAATATAAAGGAAAAACAATACTAAAAAAATAAAAACAATACTTTAAGAAAATATTTGAGATTATCTTTAAAAAAATGAAACATCCAACTTCTTAAGAATAATCATTTACACCAATATGAGTTCAAGAGAAAAATTTTAATTTTTGAGGCACTAAAAACTAATGGTTTAAAAATGCCTGCCTCAAAGGAAAAAAAAGAATGAAATAGCATTTACAAGGCAGTGAACAGTAGGGGAGCATGGGGAGACAGGCAATAGGAAAATAATACTTATCCACTTCTGCTTATGTTTACAAAGGTGGTTTTCAGATTACACACTTCCTCTTTGGCTACTGAAAACCCTTATAACTAATGCTTTAATTCCCAAGGCCAACAAAAAAAAAATATATTTGATACATCTCTAGCAATGTCGTTACATAAAATTGGAAATGATGATTGCAGATGTCTGCACCAAATGCAAAAGACCTCAAAATTTAGCAGCTATAGCCATTTCACTTCGATAACTTATGTCATTATAGGTGGGATCCGATATAACATTTAATGATATATGTATACATATACCAATGAGCCTACAAGTTTGTTAAATCAGTCAATAATTTACTTGAATACATACAGCCCAATGTTACAAATAAACTTAAAAATATTAAAAAAATAAAAAGAGAGCTGAAAACATTAAAATTGGTGAACGTCTACATTGGACTGAAAATGATAAAAGATCATCCTCCTAGTCAGCTATGAATTAGGAACCAGAAGTTATTTCTTAATGGCAGATGTGAAGAAAGGTGGGTGGTGGTTTTGTATACTATGTGAATGTCCACTCCCCAGTCCTCCCAAAATAACTTGCTTTGTATAGAGCTCTCATTGTGGAGGTAGCCTGGGAAGAGACCAGTGAAGGTGTGTTTTTGCATTATATTCAGCAACATCCTAATTGCATCCTAGTAACAACCTTTATCCTGACTATGTGGTTTATGAGCTCTACCTCTCTATTGTAAGTTATTTACACACCTGTAGAACCTGCTTACGAGAAACATAAACATAGTCATTAAATGGTTCATATGGTGGCTAAAATCATTATGTATGACTATACCTTTCCAGGAATGTTTCCCTTGTTTTATTTTAACATCAAAATAATGTGTGCTTCCCACTTTGTCCAATTCATTGGTGAACTGAATGAAATTAATATTAGTTTTATAAGTCAGAATACTAGCAACCACTTCTTTCCCCCCTTTATTACAAACTAGGGTGATAACTATGGCACAAGCATAGTATTATTTATTTAATAAATATTATTAGCAATAATATGTTTGTATATGTGGAGCATATAAACCTTAGCTATACAAGTACAAGCTACAAGATTGTTTCAAGGGAGAAGTGGGAGTAAATATTGATAAAATGTACACATTCATAGTAAATCCAGGTGACATGACTGGTCTTAAGAGCAAGAAAGAGTTTGGGTTTTATCGGCTTGGTTTTGTTTCAACTGTTTCTAGAGTTCATTCAAAAACTTCTACAGACCAGTTACTACTGGGCTTAAATGAAAACCCAAGCTGAACCCTAGTTATTTATACTTCTCATATAAAAGAGAAAATAATTCCTTCTATTTGATTTCTTTAGTGTGGGAACTCATTCCATCATCAACAATGCTGACCGAACATCTTCATTACTTATAGATATGAAGCATATCTTTTGGATGGAATCCCTTAAGTCTGTCATATGTTAAGTCTGCTCTCATTTTTGTCCATGAGTAGGGCTATGTTATTATTGATGACCTTATTGAACAGACAACTTGTCAAATAGGAGTCTGATTTATGAATGTTCAGTAATTCATAGATATCAGTGGAATTGTCTTCAACTATAGGACTAAATTTCCTACCAAGAATGGAGATATATAGCTTATAAACCACTGAGAGAACATATAGGTCTATAGTTATTACAATCTATTGATGCTTCCTCCTTAGAGACAGAAATTATGACATTATTTCTCCACCTGTTGGGCAAGTTACAGACCACCAAAGATGATGAATTTAGTGTACCATGATGTAGTGATACCACCTCTGCTAACTACTTTACTGATCCTTATCTTATTTATAGCCAACAAAATATGTTCTTGTCTGTATTCTTATACTTGTGATCTTTGTCTTTTTTAATTCTTAATAAATCTATTGCTCCTTTCATCTTTCACATGTCTAATGGGTTCACTTGTCGTTCCTTTCACAGCTTTGAAATTATTCCACAATTCTACACACAAAGTCTTACTGTTTTCTTTGCACTCACTTTCAAACCTTTAGCCAAATTCTTCCCAACTCTTTTTTTTTTTTTCCCACTCTGACAACCATTTCTGCATAGCTTCCACATAGAGTTTCTCTATAATATTTTTTCTTCCTATTTATGGTAGTCTTTATCCAGTCACAGCACCATTTAATTATTTTAACTTTAGTGGATACTGCAGGTAATACATAAATGGATTCTGCAGACTGATTGATGGTATTTTTCAAATCAGAATTACCACTTTCATACGGATTCCTTGGAGGTTCTGGTATAGGTGTTTTACATACTGTCAAAAGACAGATTTCTTTTATACCAACTTAAGCTTTTCTATGTGAATTTCTTCCACTTTTTGGGTGCTTCTTTCTAAGCCAAAGAATGTGTGTACCTCCAACAAAGAGAAGTGTTCTGAACTGATTTCTCTCATTACTTTTGAGGCCTGAAATATGCCTCTCCTAATTCTTCTGTAGTATATTAAGTAGTCTATTATAATATTTGTTTTTCACTCTTCAAAACAAAAATAAATTTTGTGGGCCAATTTTTGGAGAAAAGTTTGTTTTCAATAAGCAAATCATGGAATATGCAAAAAACTATGTCTTTGAGAATTCTATTTCTGGTGTACTTGCTTTCCCATAGGCCCATAACACTATATAAACTGTTGTGGTCTCTTCCAGTACTAGTGTTGAAATCCTTTATTGAGATGACTTCTCTGTTTTTATTTTGAGCTCTAATGACTTGTCCCTGGAGGTTCACATATAATTGCTCTTTATCCAGGGCATTCATGTTTTCTGTTCTGTTGCTGTCTGTGCATTTATTTGAATAAGAGCCACCTGTTCTATTGATGTTCTATACATCCAACAATAATTTTTATCAAGACCGGAAATCCATCAGAGAATAATTGATGCTAACCATGAATACTTTTTGGTTCCTTGAATTTTAAAATAAGAAATACCATTATCAAGTATAGTATAGGTACAAGACATACACATACTAATGTGCACAAATGAACTAAAATTGAGCACTTTGAACGCAATGTTCTCATAGACATAGTAGACCTAAAATATGTAGTGACTTAGACCACAGGAGTTAATAGGCAAAACAGGTGATATTCAACAAAAGAAACCAATAAATTATGTGTGACAAAATTAAAAAACTACAATATGTGTTACAGATGGCAAAAAGTATCCCATCAATATACGAGTATCTATATTTAATAGAGGGGGTTGTAGGAGTAACTGCAATGAGCTGTGAATTGAAAGCTATCAACCAGAATAAACAGAGAAAGGGGAGTCTATAAGTGCTCACTTCAGATGTAGAAGGTCTATAAACTCAATGGGGAAAACAATATATGATATTCAATAAGTACTAAAACAAAATTATAAAAAAAAATTGTCATGTTTAACTTCTGTTAACTATAGATTGAGCAGATCAATAAATAATTTTAGTAATTTCAAATATATTTGTTTTATCAACTAGTTTCATTGCCATTAACACCTCATCAAGAATGCAAAAGTAATTAACAAGTGCAATTTCGTCTAAATATTGAAATGAAGTTTTCTGCTAGTTTGACAAAGATTACTGGAAAAACAAACAATATAATTGACCATGTCTGATGTTAAAACATTAATAATAAAATATGAAATAAAATAATTCCATTTTACATTGCATGTAGTCTAATTATAAAATTAAGTTGATTAGACAATATAACAATACACATATTAATTGATTACTATTTAAATACTTAATTCCAACATTCAGATTCACATATTTTAACTTATTTATTAGTATATGCATATTGGCTCTTAGAATCATATTGGGTTTATCTATGGGGTCTTGAATATCTGTTTGTAAGGTGAATTGCAACTGATAATTACTTTTTTTATTCCTGGCCATGAAGCATCGGGACCTGAAAATAGTATAAAAAAAATACTTGATTTATTTACTGACCTTTGGCCTAGTTCCTAGTTTAGATTCAAAATATTCATTCATTTACTCTCTTTTAAACTATAATCTAGCCTCTTTAGATTTTTTCAATATATACCTAAATCTTATTTGGCTTAAGTAAAGTATTTCCTAATATACTAACTAGTTAAATGAAAATTAGATCACATATTTCATAGGCTTGAATACTGAAACTGGTCTTATTAAGAACAATGACAAGACCCTAATTCTGTATTTTAAGAAATGACAATATTTTTTAAGACGAATTCTCCCCACAATCATATTTATTTGAAGAGGGCATGTTGTGGCACAGTTGTACTGATGCACTATGAACTGGAATAGTAATATTTAAGATGACCTATATTGGCACACTATTTTTTTTTTAATATAGCTAAGGAACAAATGGGCTTCATGACGTTCATACCAGTAACTAGTGGTAATTGAGGAGCTGCTTGAAAAAGTAGCATACTTTGGTTGAGAGTGCCACAAATGGAAAGAGAGCAATATGAACACATGACAATATGGCAGGCTGTGGAGCTTTATGGGCTGTTGAACTTAATTATTCCCAACTACCTGGGCTATAAAGATTATTGAGCCCTATAAAAATAAAGACTTGTTTGTTTCTATATTATTATGGAATGCCTTCAAGGGAAGAGGAACCTACAGAACTTAATTCAATCTAAAAAATAGACATCTAAAAATAAAACCGAATTTCTAAAATAAAACAAGAAATTTGGCCCACTTAATTGAAAATATATCACATTTTGTTGGTATTATATAATAAATATTTCTTACATATAGGTAAGTATTAAAAAAACAAAACAACAACAACAATAGAACAGCCATAAATAAAATTTTTAAACAAGAAATAATAGAACTTAATAATAATGGAATGCTTTAAAACGACAATGGAAAATTTAGGTTAGCTATATGATATTCCTTAATATTGATGAGAAGCCCCATCAGCAATGACAGCTTCCTCTACGTCTGCAGGAATTGAAGAGAAGGCGACATATGCTGAATGAATTCGAAAATGTAGGCGAGATTCTAAAGAATATCCAGAGTAATTTTTCCTGAAACAGAAATATATCATTATGTAATTATTCTTACATCTAAAATACATATGATTTATTAAAAAATAAAATGTATATAAAAATGAATTTAATGGATATATTGGTGATACAGTTAAGGGTTGTGGATGCAATAAGATTTGTAGTAAACAAGACACATTTTCAAATTCCCTTAAATGCTAATTGTTATTTGGCGACTACTATACATAAAACTTTTCCGCAAAGCAATAATTTTAGAATAGTACTTCAAATAAATATTTTAAGATAAAAGCATTTATTATTCTAGTTACTGAAATAGCTAAAATGGTCTACTGTTAACTTCCAGAGTAATTTCTGTTTGTCTATACTTTTTACTATAAATTCTGATAAGATGAATTAGTACATTGGTGCACACTTTGATAGCATATATGAATGAAAAGTCCTCCAAAGAATTCTGCTCCTCTGTCTAAACACCCTTAACCCTTTCTTTGCTCAAAGCCACTATAGTGGCTTGAATCAAGCCATTATAGTGGCTTTGCTCAAGGAAAGGGTTAAGAGAAATGTTTTTCTTCTTCCAACCACCCATGTTGACATGGGATGCCTTTCTCTCAGCTCACCCCTTTTTCAATGTGCAAATATTTCAGTGAATCCCCCTTTTGTTGCACAAATTCTACTTCATCTTTATAGCTAAGTATTGCTTCATTTTTGCCCATATCCATTATCCCTTTTTTCTTATTATCACATCTCCTTCTTGGCTATGTTTATCTAGATGTTCATAATTTCAGGAAAGAAGACTTATTTTATTTTCATCTTCAACCTATTTTCTTAAAGATCTAGACCTATATTTTCAACTAGCCATGTTACCCACTGTTAACGTGTTGAAACAGAAAAGGTTACCCACTGAAATATAAAGTTTATATTAACCTATAACAAAATCATGTGGCCTAGTCATTGAAAAATGGATATTCTGTAACATGTTCTGTAAGAGTGTCGAATTTATATTTAGAATTGCTGATATTCCTAAATGAATTGAAACAATAACAGTTTCCTGTCAAAATATAATGATGACTATGATTGATTTAGTGTTATTGTCAGCAAGTGGCCATGTGGGTTAAGGCATTGGTTTTAATGTGCCTGGTAAGTCTAGAATTTTGGGTTCGATTCCCTCCTGGGCAATAGGAGTTTATTTAGTGGCAAATTCACTAAATAAAATCTTGAGTCCCGTCCTAGTTAAAAGGGAAGTAACCTGTAGATAGCCCTCCCGATTAGTCACAGTAGCATAAAGTGGGCATTAATAAACTACATTTAACATTCTATTGTCATCAAATTTGTCGTATTATTGTTTTTAAACAAGGAGCATGGAATGGCTATTGGATGAATTTGTTATAGCTCATGGAATAAAATAAATTTAGTTTTGTGCCAAAATATATAACCATTGCATCATCTTAACATTTGGAGAAAAAAAAAGGTTTCAATTTTTTGACAATCTCCTGCAGTACCATATATGTATGAAGTAGTGATTGGAAGTAATTAACTAACTGTGTTAACAGTCATTGTGGGTGAAATAAAATGATTTCCTCAGAAATAAACACTTAGCCACCAAAGGCTTTAAATTTCATTTGGTGTAGTTACATTCTGAGACACTTGAATTCATGTTATTTGTTTATGCAGATGTACATTCTTGGTGTAATCATGTAAATATAACTTGTGAATCATTGTTTTTAATAGTAGAAATTAATACCATAATTAATTTTAAAGTAAAATTCAAAGTTTATATAGAAAGACAATACAAAAGTTTATAGTACTCAAAAATATTTTAAATGGAGGCCTGAAAATATTCTACTTATTTTTAATTTCGCTGGGCCATGAAGGAAGGCAATAGGTATTTATCAAAATATTAAAATTGAGGCTGAAAATTAAGGCACTTATGAAGAGTACATCTTAATAGGATGAAATGAAAAATAATATCATTTAAATAATAAATTCAAAAATAATCAGAACCTTTTGTACAATGGCTGCATTATAAATGGAAGACTAGTACAAAAATTTATTGAGTCCCCCTAGAATAGTCCTCACCATCTTTCCATTTAATATTTTCTTTTGTCAAACTTTTCTCTGAGTTTTTTACTGAAAATAAGAGTAAGCACCTTAATTTTGAAGCATAGCTCTACTACCTTCATCATGACCATTGGTTTAGAATCTTCGGCCTATCAGGTATTCTACTACTTTGTACCGCCAGTATAATCAGAATCATTATTTATTCTAATTGTTATTACATAAAATAATCTGACTTTTTAGAATCCACAAAATCAAGTTCAATTGCCTAGGACACAAAAGTTCTCGAACATTAACTTATGTATAAATAAATCCCTCGTTCTACAGTTTCACTCTATTTCAAAACAAGGAATAATCAGTGAATACATTGTTTTGGATATACACAGATTTAGAGATGATGACTATGATGTTGTAAAAAAAAGTTAGTAACTTACTTGACATCTTCTAATGTCTCCAGAGCTCTTTCAGTCAGCCCTTGTTTATTGTAAACAATAGCAAGTTCAAGAAGCGTATAAGGAACAATAAAACTATCTTCTTTTATCATTTTGTTCATAGTGATAACCCTCCGAAAACACTCCTCAGCTTGTAAATAACTTTTCATTTGATACAAGCAAGCTCCTTTAAGAAGTAAGAGAAGAGCTTTATTATCATTCTCAAACTCAATTCCTGAATCTGAAATTAACAATAAAGATTAAAGGAAACCTTTGTAACTAATAAATTGAATTAGGGTATACTTCACTTAAATTGAGGTAGATATGTTACTCTCCCCTCTTCAACTTATTTTAAATAAGGTGTTTTAAAATATCCCTTCTAATGTTATAATTCAGGATATTATTAATTTTAAAAATGATAAGGAAACATATATTTTCTTTTGCATTCTACACAGGTGAATATGTTATGAGTTTGCCAAATTAGTATCAACTTTGATACTGAATAATTATGTCTACATTAATGATGTAAGATCTTACATGACAAGGGGTCATAAATGTTATTGCAGTGTAAAATAATTTTAAAATTCTTAACTGAAACCAACTTTAAGTATAACAAAGATAAAATGTATGCTGGTTGAATGAATACTAATTTTTAGTGAGACATGAAAATCATTATTGTTGTTATTATAAAAACAGGTATCTAAAATTATTTTAATATATTTAATCAATGTGCATATTAAACTATGAAGTTCAATTTAAAAACAAATATATCCCCAATGTTTTGCTATTAATATTTTACTTTTCTATAGAAGACCCTAGAAATAGATGTAAAATATTATTTTATATGCATGTCATCAGGCCTGACTAGAGACACCCCCCCCCCCATTTTTTTATTTATTTAACCTTAGTTTTTCTTTAATTTATTTTCTGGATGTATTAGATTAAAGACCGACTATTAGCCACCAAAGATTTGAAATTACATTCTGAGGCACACATGATTTCTGCCTTTAGTGTATACATGTAAGTTCTTGATCTAATTATGTAAAAATACCTCATTTTATTATACATTCAGTATTTGAAATAAAATATATTAACATACAAAATAAAATAATTTCACCTTGGAAAGTACTATTCTTAAGGGGGTGAGCACCAGCTCATTTTGGACAATTCAAACAATTGTCAGAAATTAAATTTACTATAAGATTGGTTATGCAACGTTTTTCACCCATATAACGAATATATTTTGAATTCTTGTTTGTCTTGCTACCCCCCCCCCCCCGACACCTTCTGGTCATATTTCAGCTGTTAACAAACTTGATTTTAGTTTTACATAAAATAAATGCTTCATTGTTGAGCTAGGTAATAATCGAATAAAATGTAGGCCACTGTAGTGGTATCAGACAAATATATGCAAATTTAAAATGGACCCTCATTTTCAACATCCCCTAGGTATGATCTATAGACATTGAAAGCATTTTTCAAAAATTGAGTCACGAGTAGAACCTTAACTGTTGATTTTGTAGAAAAATCTACTAAAAAAAAAATAAAAAAGTCCATCACTCAGCTGCTGCATAAACTAAGCAGATTTCTCACGCACTGGAGTATGATATGCTGATGATCTCATTTCATCATCAATTCTTTATTTCTCTCACAGTAAAAAAACCTTTGTAAGAAGGGATTAAAATATTAGTTGGATTTGAGATGTTTAGTGGCGTAGATACCTGAAAACAAAATGGAATGAGCAGAAGTAGGGGTTTAATATATATATATGTGATTGAAGGATATTTGAGAAAAAGAAAAGAAGAAATTTGATGAAAACCGTGTCGATAAGTACCTCAATAGCTGATTTCCTTTAAGGGAAATCTACTAAAATATAAACCTCTCCCATATGCACATCTATAGTGAGTCATAGAGGTATGAAAATGCTAAATAGATATTATACTTATTTTGTGACGGGCACATTATTTGTATAAGAATAACTGGTTTGGAGTATCATTTTGCACCTGCAGTAGGTGATGCACTGCTAGGTAAACGGTGTTGTGCTGAATGACAGGGAGGGGGGGGGAGAAGGAGAGAAAATGTGAGAGTTGATTAATGAAGATGGATGTTAGTTGTCTTATAGAGAACATGATTCAATAAAACTTCTTGCACAACAGAATTAAGATAGTATCTAAAAAGGCTTCATTACTTCATACAAGTGTCCTAAACTGGATTCTTACCATAAGAATAAGTCACTTTAAAAACCTTAAATTAAAGAAGTACAGATGTTTAAAAGACTGTGAATGAACTAAAATAATGAAAGTACTTACATTTTCCCCTATCATATTCTCCAAGAGAATTAAGAATTAATTTGTAAACTTGCTGACAACAACTCCATTGCTTCCCAAGAATTTTAAAATAATTCCATAAGTACAGTAATTCAATAGCAGGAAGGACTAGAAATCGTTGTGAGAGATACCTGGTACATCTCTTAATACAGAACTTCTCCATAGGTACAGACTTTCCTACAAACTTCTGTTTCCAATCAGGCAATGCCCTAAAATTAAAAATAAAAATCATACCATAGGAAATAATACATAAATAATAATCTTCATGATGGACTGTTTAACTCAGAAAAGGCAAAGCTAAATTGGTAATGTTTTGACTAAAAACTCAAAATGCCATGATGAAACTCATAATACGTTATTTAAGTAGGATACGAGAACTATTATGCTGAAAACCAATAAACAATATGATTTTCCTCCTCTAGAAGGTATGGTTTTTCAGAGTGGTCTGCAATATCTCATGATGCAAGTGATACTTTTTTGTGGGAAATGTCTAAATAAAAGTTGAGGTCCTATGATTAATTTTGTTTCAAAAATTTAAATTGACTTATTTCATTACACCACCTAGAGTGCTTGTGTGTTTGTGCAAGCACAAGCATGTGTAGTTTGATTTAGTTTTAAGTTACATTTTTGCTCAGTGCTGACAGAAACTTCAGTCCAATATTCGTAGAATATTAATAAGTACTACACTTAGCTATTAAACACACACTATATCACAGTATAGTTATTTGAAATAAATATTGGTCTAGACTGATGTTCCTAGCAACACTGACAAAACCTTAAGAACCTAATCAACAAATTTATACAATATAACCTGACAAGTTGCTTCATGTGTGAAAAAATTTTTAAGCTACTCACACCAACATAGAAAAGGATCGATAATCAAAACGAAAAAAGGAGCTGTGAGAAGAGAAACAAATATACAAGGATAACACAAATATACAAGTTATATATTCCTAACAAACACTAACTCTCTTCAGACACAGGAAGGGCATTAGAAAAGTGACAATAAAAAAAAACCAAAACAACAATCATACATGAATTACTGAACATATTTTTTTGAACGAGGAAACAGAAAAAGAGGATAAAATGTTCATTGTGAAGCATTTGGTATGACCATTTTTTGCCACCTTAAAAAATTGACCAAAGATGACTAACAATGTTCGTCATGCTGCATTTGCATTGTGGTGTAGATGATGTCCATGGTTTGTCATGGCTGTAATGGAAAAGTGCCCTTATTTAGAGAGATGGGAGCACACCAGCATCATAAAACTATCTGGTTCACCATGGTGAAAAGTGTAGTATATGACCATAATGTTTCCGTAAAACATCAAGGAAGGCTTGTTTTATGTTACAAGCATACAAAATAAATTTAAAAAACGAAATGAAAGAATATTTGTGCTGGGAAGTAATTTTGGTTTATTAACTCACAATATATAAGTCATTTTGGCTTAATATTGTAGCTCCTGTAGTCAAAGTGTTAAATGTAGGCAGTTAAGGAGGAGAGGAAAAGAAATGAATTAATTTATATGGAAATAAGTAATTATTCATTCAGTACAAACTGTGCTTTTAAATTTGGAAAAACAAGAAAACACAAGGGCAGTGTTGATAAATTTAGAACCCTTGGATGATGTATATAGCCAATTGCTTGAGACAACATTTTGGAGACAAAAAACTATGCATAAATACTTTCCACTATGAGGGCATAAACCACATAGACACCTCAATACTAAGGAAAGCACGTATTCAAAGCATAACAAGTGTATTTCAAAAAAGATTCATAAAAAGACTGGAATGAACTAGAATAATGTAAATGGGTTTATAATTTGTTCAGATTAATACAGTGACAAAGACTTACATGGCACTACAGTCCTTGAAGGACCTGGGCCTCTGACATCATCATTTTTGACCATCCCTCATGGTTTCCACACCAAATTCTTTAAAAATGGATGCCCAATCTCTGTAAGTCCTCCTCCACGTCATTAAGACACTGTTTCCTGGATCTACCTCTTTTCCTACTTCCTTCTGGACTATTTAAGTGGGTTCCATTTTTCAACATATTTCAGCCACCCCTTTTTGATATCAGATATTTTCAGGTTTACCAAACAATTCTATTACATCGTCATTGATTCTGATGTGTCATCTGTGCTGGTACCCAACACCTCCAAATATTTTCTGAACAATTTTTCTTTCCAAGACCAGCTGTGTTCTCCTGTTTTATTTCGGAAAAGTTCATACTTCATGATTTTGCAATGACTGATGGAGAGAGGCGGTTCTAATCACATTTTTTATATAATTAGTTTTTCTTTCTAAGAGAGGTTCTTAAATTTTTTTCTGAAGAATATTCTGCAGAACATAGAAGCATGTAGCCCCTGAAACCTTTCTAGCTCTTAAGAAAGTTCATTAAAAATAATGTCTCCAGATCCAGGTAGTCAGATGATATTTTACAAGAACTTCCGAAACATGCAGGGACTTATCTTGGATGAGGTTCAACAGGTGGTGTGGAATGTTTGCACTAAAGAAAAAATATTGCCTGTAGAATGGGGAGAAACAGTCATTGTGCCTATTCCATACAATATAGATAAGTAAAAACTACTAGGGGCATTGTAGCCTCTGAGAGCTATCATGCTTACCAGACCTATGAGGATTACTCTGGAAAGAATTTTCTGTAATGACAAAACCAATGAGGGTGTATCAGGTAACTTTTATGTTACTAGGGGTCTATTGCAAGGAGACCCATAATCATTGGTACAGTTTAATTTAGCCCTTGCAGTAGCAACCTGAGGAATAAAAGTTAATTCTGGTGGTATCAGGTACAATAAGCTTACACAGTGTATGACTAAAGCCGATGATGCATTGAAAAATGGCAAATGTAAATCTCATTAAAGATATATTTATTTAAAATGATTTCATTTGAAACTATAATATGAATTACATACATAAGTTAGCTACAAAAGCAAATGCACCTTATATGCTGCCAACGTGCAGGAATTCAAAATCCCATTCTATAGGACTACAATGGGGGAAACAAATAAGACATATGTCATGAAATTTTAATGAATAAGTAGGAAATAAATTGAGAAGATATTAATTAAATGGCATTCAATAACATGGGAAATTTGAAGAAATATAAAGAAAAAAGATTAGCAGGGTGACACTAATAGACATGTTTCTGCTAGCAAAGTTATGAAAGGAAGGGTTTAGGAAAAAAAACCATTGAAGAATTCTAATAAGAAATAACAGTAGATAAACAAATATTAAATAATGGAATATCAGTACAATAAATACTAAATTAAATATTTCTTTTAAGTTTCTATACAAAATAACTAAAATCATGAACACTAAGCAATATATAAAAATTATTCTACAGTATAGAAAATCATAACATCACTTCCATACGTACAAATGCAAAAAGTGCTTGTGTTACAAAACCACACTTATGAAAAACAAGAGAAGGCTTAAGACAGGAGGTGAAGTTGGAAACATTTTGAAGATTCCAAAAATCAATAATATTATACTCATAAGTGATGGTGCTGGTGGGCAGAAGTTCAGACTATGATGATGCTGTTGAATAAAATAAACCAGTCCTTTAGTTCCTATTAAAACAGTGCTTTTGAAGATAATACCCTCATCATGTTCAATGTGCTGTCTGACACAAAATTGCAGTTAATACCAACTATCCAAGTATATAGTATCAATAATAGAAAGAAGTTGTACAAGGAATAGTTATTTCAATATAAGAAAACAAAGTAAAATACACTTCATTCAACACCATCACCATGGTATAAGCATTGAGAAAAAAACTTGTAAATTTTATAAAATAATAAAATTAATTGAGAATTCCATTTCTTGAAATTATGCCTTTAGATTGTGGTCTTTTCACTCATTAATTAGTTAATGAATGTTATTATTTGTTTTTTGGCTTCAAATCCAGGAAGCAAAAGCCTAGTACGTATTTGACTTTAAAGGACTATCTAATATTCAGGCTTTTTTCAGGGAAGTATTAATGTCATCATACGATCTTTAAACCAATAACAGAAAGACATAAACTACTCTTGGTGATATCTGAGATGTGGGATATTATAATGATTCATAAAATAAAAAAATATAACAATATATATTCAAACATGTTAAAATATAGATTACAATTCCTATTATTATTTATAAATATCCTGCAACTGGTACTAAGTAAACACAACATTTTTAAATTATAGTCAACCGTTCTTGACATAACTAGGAAAGTAGGGTAGGGATACCTGGAGTTCAAATGATAAATAGTACTATAAAATAAATTATTGATACTTAAGACTACATTATAAAACAGCTTGTATAATGCTGAAAGTAATTGCCTGCTTCTCTGTATCCTACCTGGATTAAATCATTTGTTAAAACCTAAAGATGGCGATAATGTATCTAAGCCATAAAACTACAGAAATAAAAATAATATACCGGAAGAAAAAGTCATTTATATCTTGCCTTAAAAGTGAATCGTGTAGTATCACCAACATTGTGTTATTTGTATATTTTCACTCTCCCTTATTTCTATGAAACCAATAATAACTGGTAAATTATTAAATTTATATTTTAACATTGAGACAAAATTCCCTCCCCCTCATGATTTAAGAGTAATTTAGTATGTCATTAAATTAAGTTTTTATAAATTAAAATAATGAATATTGTTAAATTATTCATCTCACCCTCTAATTTAAAAATTTAAT
Source organism: Riptortus pedestris (assembly GCA_019009955.1). Taxonomy (NCBI): domain Eukaryota; kingdom Metazoa; phylum Arthropoda; class Insecta; order Hemiptera; family Alydidae; genus Riptortus; species Riptortus pedestris. The sequence continues at coordinate 85,677,745 of CM032233.1, forward strand.
GGGAGGGGCTTAGAAACTTTAAGCTGATAAACCTGAATAGTAATACACCATTAGAGAGTGTTGGCAGAGCACACTTAAGATATATGTTTTTGAGTTTTTCAAATAGCAAAACTGCTAAGGTATAGGCCATATAGTTGGCATTATCTTGTCCACTATCCAATCTTCAACATTATTAAAAACAATTTTATGTAAATTTCAAAACTAATATAACATCATAGGCATATGAAGACAAAAAATATGAAGATAAAAGATGAAGTACAGCCCTACTGCTAGTCTGGTAGCATGCCACAGACCCTCATATTCCAACCTAACTTATCTAGCAATTTATTCTAATGGATCTTCTTTCAAAATTATACTTTTTATTTAGTTGATTTTTTAAATACTGTAACACAATTAAGGCAAGCTGTAATGGCTATTTTTTTTCCTGATTTCCATATACTTTTGTTCTATAAATGATACAATAGTATTAGAAGAAAATATTTTTTTTTTTTTAATTTACATTCACTTTATTCAACTGAAGTTAATCAGGTGACAAAAAGAAAAATAATTTAAGTACCTTTTTGAAACATTAGGGTAACAGACTCTCCATATTGATTTTATTTGCATGGTCATTCCTTGTCAAATAAAAGTTTTACCTCCACATCTCAGATTTTGATTAAATTTAGTGCATACATACTCTCTAAATAGCATAGAAAAATAATAAAAAATATATTGAACTCTATTAACCCTTCTAAATTTGGAAAAAAATAAAACACAATTACTTAAAAGTAAGTATTTGAAATATTAATTTCATATCTCCAAATTAACATGTTCAGTCGGCTAACAAAAGTGATAAAATGTTCACTTAATGACACAATATAATGAAAGTGCAGTTAAATGTAGAAAAAAAATACTAACAATACATCATATGGTGTGTTCCATTTGTGGGGTTCATTAGAATACCCCTGAGACCTATAGGTGAGGAGCAGACATGTGACAAGCTGTTATTATAATTTGGTAGTAAACACACTCCGTTAGAAACAGAAATATACCCTGGATGAAAATGTTAAAAAGCAAGTTGTCCTTCAACATATTTTCTTAACTACAGCAATATAAAAAATTGATTTTCATCATCATTAAAGTTAGCTTTCAGAGCATAGCCTTCCATGAATCTACCAACCTTTGACACCAGATTTCCTTTTCTAAAATATGTTTTCACATTGTTTAAAAAATATGAATATTTATCTATATAGAAGAAGAAAAAACTTTATTGAGAAATGAAAGTATGGGCTGCTGAAGACACAGCTAGATAATCCACATAGTCAATACTTCTTTTTTAAAAATAATTGTATCAGTTTTTATAATTTATAATGGTCTAAATTCAGAAAATAAAATCTTAATATAAGGAATTAACTCTTAAGGTTTATCTGATTTTCTATTTAAATTCTCTAGGGATACATTTTTTTCATGTTTCAGACTATTCTAAGAGCAACGGCATCAAATTGAAAATTTTGTCTTTCTGCCAAAATACAACACATGCTATATTAGAATTTGAATTTTAACTAGAAGGGGGGGGGTTACTTCAAAATGAAATCACATATTAGTTAATATCTTTATTAATATTGCTTTTATCAAAGAGATGTAAAGAGTAAATTGTTTTTACAGTAATGGTTCCAGTCCTAAAGCATTAGTTACATTTATGAATTTTTGTCTTCTGGGCATCAAATAAACAGTTCGTGCTCCGTGAAAATGACTCAATAGAATTGAGACATTTTTTGTATGCACATTAAGGGAGTGAATGCTGTGAATTTCATACTTTACTACCATTCTCAGGAGTGGGGGTTTACTTCAATGTTAAAACAAATATTTGTGAATATCTTCATTAATATTGGTTTTATAACAAAATGTGTTTAGAATACAGTTTTGGTATTAAAACGTTATTAAATTTATGAATTTCAAATTTTGACTTCCTATATCCTCGCCAAAATAAAATGTTTTTCCACGAGAGTGCCACAATAAAATTGTATTTTTTTTCTTTAATATGAATATTGTCAATGAGGATTATATTTTACTTTACTGCAACAAACAAGAGTTGGGGTTTACTTGGAAGTCAAAACTTATTTTCATCAATATCTTTATTAACATTGATTTTATAAAAAAAAAAGTGTTAAGAACCAATTGTGTTTACAATGAATTTTCCAATCCTAAAACATTGTTTAAATTTATGATTTTAAAATTTCTGACTTCCTGTCACTAAATAGAAAGTTGCTTTTGTTCCATGGGAATGCTTCAATATAAATGAAATATCTGTTGTATATGTTTTAATTGAATGAATGTTACCAACATGATAAAGTCTATTCTTTACTTCTATTGACATAAGAGATGGCTTACTTGGATGTCAATATCTTCATAAATATTGGTTTAGTAGGAAAAGCAAAAGTAGAAAAATGTGTGGAGAATATATTTTTTTAGTATTAAAGGCTAGTTTGCAGCACAAAATTCAAATTATTACTTCCAACTTCAAGCAGTCACCTCATGATTGTCTGATATTGCAAGAGATTGTGAGAACAAAAATTTTGTATTAATGACAATCTAATGGAATCATTCTTTATATGGTTAATATGAATATTTCTTTATTCGACAGCTATTTTAATTATACATTTCTTGATATTAGTCCATTAGCCATTTCATACATTATGTGAATCTATACAATAAAGAACATTATCGGTATATGATGGAAATGAAGGAATTAGTCAGTGTTTACTTAATCCAATAATTGTATATCACAGGAAACTATGTTTATTTCAATGACGGCTAACACAGCCTGATTACTTCTGGCTTCTGGTTGCCAATTAATACTTCTCTGGTATTACAACAGAATTTCGTGATATATTTTTATCTCATTTTTTTACTAATGCTAAGATGACTCAATCATCCTTATATGTTGGTATAAAAAAATATTCATTTACTCCTTTGAACCAATAGGCATTCCATGCTTCACTTATAAAACTGTGTGACTGTAGTAGAACAACATCTTTCATAATGTTACATTAGTAAAAGGATTATTTATTGTTTCTGCTAATTTAATGTTTCAACAGGAAACAATTTTTATTTCATTTTAACAGGAATTCTTAATATACATTCGTTAATATTCCTTTAATCACCACTTTTTTTTTAAACGTGCGTAAAAATTAAATGGCTCAGGACATACCTATGTGTTATGTGATGAAAATAACAGGATTTCTTAGTGTATAAATAAATGAAATCTTAGTATTATCAACATTAATGGGTGAAATAGATAGTTAACCAATATAATTACATAAATAAACATAACATAAATTATTAATATTGGACTGATGCTTTTAATATATTCAAATTTAAATTAGTTATTCATTGAAAACTTACAATGCAAGTGCTTCAACCTCTTGAAGTTCCTGCGATGAAAGATCGCTTTTCATTAACATACTTGCAATTTTTGAATAAGCATAAAAACATTTCGACCATCGGCTGTTGTCTTTAAGTATATTAGCATATAAGATACAGTTGTCCCAATTAAGTGAGATACTGTGGAAAAAAATAATAAAATGTAAAACATTTTCAAACAAAACAAATCTTTACAATATATTTAAAGAATGGTTTTAAGAGTTGAATGCCCTAGTGCCACCAACTCTCATATAGTTTAGTCCCCCACAGGCCTACCAATCTCTCCACACCTGCCATTTCCAGCCCTTAGCCGGCCTTTTTTATTATGCTTTATTTGCAACCAGTGTTTTTTATAAACTGTATTAATAAAGTAATAAGCTAATTTTTTAATGAACGTTTATAACTATTGTGCAAAATAATTATATTTTTCTTTAATTGAAACTGATTTACTGAATTATTAGATTTCATATCGATAGCTAATTAAATAGCATCTTTTACACTTTTATATATTTTATAAGAACAATTTGTCATTAAAACTATTGTTTACAAAACTACTGAACTCTACACTTATTCAAGCTTGTTCAAACTAATAATGGCCATTTTAGGAAAATAAAGATAAAAAGGCCCCGGGGTGTATACCTCAAGGGGAGGGAAATAATCGAGGCTGGTTCTAAGGGTAAAAGTTTAGAAAACAAGATGCCCATGTAACCTGTTTTGGATAATCCCAAATCAGTGGACAGGTTTTAAATATTTATTATTTTTAATGGTTCTGAAAGTAAAGCTTTTTTTTTTTTTTTTTTTTTTTTTTTTTTTTTTTTTTTTTTTTTTTTAGGCAATTATAGAAATTCCAGTATTTTGTGGCTGGTTGAGATAAATAGGGAGGCCACTAAGCTTGTTAGTGCTGTCTATTGTAGTCTACTCCAAACCCAAAGAACTTCTGAGTCACTATTTCTGTAATATTATTAATAATTCATTTATTATATCTAGTACTTGTAGATAACTCTTGAGTAGAGGAAAATGATGAGCTTCAACAGTGGCTTCAAGAATGTTTTGTGACAGTTATATAATAGTTCAACAAACCAAAACAGCATTGTCACTTCACAAGTTGCAGGTGATTGAAGTTGTTAACCACATAGAATGATAACAGATTAATTCCACACTGGATGGCCAACAACCAATAAAATATAAGTAAAATTCTGGTGTTCAAATCATGAATGAGCCTCAGGGATAAAGGTATGCCTAGCAGTATAGTACACCTTCAGCCACACCTTAATGGATGTGTCACAAGTCCCCCCCCCTGCCAATCAGAACTGAGCAACATTAATTACTTCAGCCTCCCCCCCCCCCAATCTTCTGTACTGACTTGATTCCATCATACTTATCGTTTTACATCCTTGTAGGAAATAAAGGAAGTATTGAATGCATACAAATTTATAACTAAGATCCCAACAGAATTATCCATTTTGATCCTCTCTGATCCCATTTTCATTAGTTTCGGGATGCTGCCTGTATGTATGTGTCTTGCCCAACTAAAAACAGCTAGCCTTAGTATGCTAAAATTTTATACTGGGGAGTGTTGTAATGACCAGTTGTGGAAATCTCCTTTGATCACAATCAATGGGGAGGGGGGGGGGTAAAGGAAGGCCAAATTAAAAAACAATCAAAGTTCTCAGTACATATTAGAGATCCAATAATTATATATAGAATCTCTTTGGTTTATGGGGGAAAATCTATAAATTGTGTTCATAGCTTAGTGGTAAAAACACCATTCTTTCCCCACAGATTTTATTAAAAATGTCCCTAAATGTTTCAGGCTTTACGTACCACCTCTTCAGGGAGCTTTCAGTTATGAAGTGCTCATTCCATCTTTACATTCGTTGACAAGACCCTTCTGCACTAGGAAGGCTGCTGAAACTTGGAGAGTTCCACAGAACGCACAGCTGGTAAAAATTTGCTAATTTACAAAGATATATATTAAAGACATCATTTATATATCTCTGTATCCCATGTTTATGGGGACACCAGTGATTGTACGGGTGAAGGCATGGGTACACCTACTACTACCCTCAGTAAGTTGAAGGTAAATATAGGTGTAGGTTCGATCCCCGCCAAGGAAGATCATTAGTTCACGAGGTCGCTAGTGTTGCAGTGATTATAGATCAGTGGGAGTATAACAAGTATATACGCCTAACAGCTTCTTGGGGAGCCTAACAATTATGACTTTTATATTCCAACCATAGGCAGGCTGAAAGGGTGAACTGACCACAGACCTTCCTTCATCCGATACAATGTGGCCCATCAGTCTACTGGAGACAACTCATTCCAGGTCCTCCTTGGTTAAGGGGGTTGTACTTCGAGTTGATCACTCACTATATAAAAACTCTGATCATAAATCCCTCACTTGGGGGCGGCTAAAGATATCAAAGGTCTACAATAACAACAAAAAATATTCCATTTTTATATAATAATTAGCAAATAAGTTCATTGTATGGTGAATAACGATAAAAAAATTAAATTGCTCTCACTATGAATGTTTGAGAAATATTTACATACTTCTCATGGGCACTTTTACTATTATTAATCAACGACGAGTCCACAACACAATCATATCAAATTGTGTTATTTAAAGAAGTCCTATCGAGAGATTATAACTGATGGGCTGCTTGCTAAAGCTAAAACATACTTTGAGAATTCAATACTTACGTATTTGACCACATTAACTCCCAGTGGCAAAGATGATGGAATTGGGGCCATACATCTTGGGATTCCCAAGATCTCATATAATATGTATTAGCTTCATTTAAGTTGCCTTTCATCAGCTCTAACCTTCCTTTGAGAAACAGGTAACAAGCTCCATCAGGGTGGGTCTAAAAATGAAAAACATAAAAGTAAATAACCAGAAACTTTAACACATATGCAATATCCTAAAAATATAAATAGTTTTAATGAAATTGAAGACTACAATATTTTAAATAAGTGGAAGGCTTCAAAGGAAACTAAAATTTAATAAATATAAGTTTAAAAAGGACATTTCATAGTTCATGGTCTCAGGCTAAGGTTAAATTATTCTACAAATAAATTACTGGTTTATTTATATATATATATATATATATATATATATATATATATATATATATATATATGAAACTGATTATTGATACAACCTCAAGTTGTTTTTGAAGAATACGTTCACTAAGAGCTAGATCTCCTTCTTCATGCCCAAGTATATATAATACAAATAAGTTATATGTTAGTAACGTCATAACGGACAGTATATGTCGAAGGCCCTCATTTAATTCATAACCAGTCAATAATTCTGATAATCCAAGTTCCTGAAATAAATTCAAATTAACTATAACAAACATTTACATTAAAATAAATTATGACAATTTGGACCAAATCATTAAATTTAAACAAACGAGAAAAATATAGAATGAGTTCTCTACTTCAGGATTGCAGCACAAATTCAAAACATGTTGAAGAGTTCCTAACAAACAAATAAAAAACAACACTTGACTTCATAAATTAAACGCTAAAGTGCAATAAAAAAAACAATAGTCATAACTTTGTTCAACATTTTGTTTTAATACATTATGTTTATGTGTGTATGTTTATTGGTATATCAGTATTCATATTCAAATATAAAGTTTCTAAACTATATCAATACCATTTTTTAAGGATGGACCTGTAATTTTTTTTTTTTTTAGAACAATCATGTTTATTCATAACTATTTTCTCCATTCTGTTTTTTCAGGATGGAGAAAATAATTATTTGTCAATTAGCAAAGAGGAACCAGTGGCAATGTAATGTAAATAAAGTGCAGAAGAAAGACTGTTTACTAAATGATCATGATCATTCCAATAAAATGTATTTAATAAATAAGAGTTTATTGAGGAAATAATATGACATATGTGTAAAACATATATCACAAGTTAGGAGTTGCATTTTTAGTGGCAAGGGCATCATTTATGTGTTATGTTATCAAAAAGGCAACATTCATATGCTTGCTGGTATGATTTACTTCTTTATAAAGGAAGAATAGTATAAAAACCACAAATTAATAAATATTTACTTCTTAAAACTGACTCGAAATTCATAAACATCCTTAAAGTCTTGTAGAGTCAAGTGCTCAAAATTTCTTCAAAAGATTTCCACTTTGTATATCTATATAAAATGAACTACCTTTTTCATGTGTTTTTACAAACAGATTCACTTAGCTGAACATCCTACGGATCAAACAGTTAATTAATCTAACTTCATTGATTCTGATATATAAATATCAGTTAATATGAAGAAGTTTTATTTTTAATATGGACCTTCACCATTTTGAGCAAGATTTAAATTATAGATTAATTTAAGCTTAAAAACATAAAAAAAGAAAATATGAACATTTGAGTCTCATGATTAAAATTGTGAGGAATAAATAAGACAACAGAAATATATGCACAGTATACACTTAATGATAAATACATTTAATATAAGTAAATGATACATACTTTACTGCCAGAAAATCCAATAAATTCCAACACTTTTATTAAACGATGAGGTAGAAAAGAAATCATCTAAAATCAATTAAAATAAAAATGAGTTAATTAGACAAATTTACATAAGGAAAATTTAAACAACATTTATATTCATAAAGGATTATAACACAAAATTATTAATTATGCTATACAATTCTTACATTCCATTTTTTATTTATTTATTTATTTTTTTATGGGAGAAAGAATCCTTTTATCCCTCAAGAGAAAACTCATAAATTATATATTTTGTAATAGTGAAAAAAACAATACGTTAAATAAATTGGTTTAATAAATAAACGTGAGAGGTGGAGTTAGAGGCTATAAATCTAGATTAAATAATTTGAGATCTTAATTAGAGGTCAACTGGAGATAAGACAAAGTAATGATTGATTATGATATTTAATTTTCACTTCATATAAATAGTTAAAATAGAAATAAATATTTTACATTTAAATAAAATTTAATAAATTAAGAAGTCTTCATTCTTTTGACAATTCTAAGCATATGACAAATTACTTACGAGTCAATCTTGATCAAATCAACATTCTTTTGCTAAAAATTTGGCTTTACCATCTCAGACAAAATTTTATCAATGAGTATTTTTTTCAGTAGCTCTGGTCTCTCTTCAAAATGCATAAATTGGTCAATGATTACTGATATAATATTAAATACACATCTAATTAAGTTAGAGATATGGGAGAGGTAACATTTGTCAGAATATGTATGCTCTTTCATGGCGAACTATTGTTTTTCAAATTCAAAAACAATAATTTTAAATTTAGAGAAAGCTCATCTCCAATGGTCTTTCAAGAAATATAGTAAATAGGTTATCTAATTTTTAAGTTAGTATACAAAGTTTGAAAATGGGAATGTAATGGGTTCAGATGGCTCGACCATATTGGACTCAGCATTTTATTAAGACTTAGGCAATGTTACTTTTGCTTTTTTTTATTATTTTGATTTAATCTTTTTAACATGTAGTCAAATCTGTTCATTACAAGCCAAGACAATTTATATTTGAGGTTAATATCATAGATTCTTACTAGAAACCTCAGTTGTTTGAAATTGAACATTAAAGATTTAATGCAGATTTTTTCCATTAAAATTTGGGTAGGAAGTAAAAGCTTGATCCAGAAACGTTAGTGTAAAATAACCTTTTAAAATTTAAAAAAGTGATATTGTAAAAAGTAAATATTCTTGGGTATTGCAAATTATGTTATTATAGTGCTATCATTATTATTCTTGTATTACAAGCTCACTGAAAGTGGTTGGATTTTACCCAATTGCTTTGAGTAGTGTCAATTATAGACATCTTTACAAACAGAATCTTAAATTAACAACCCATCCATTTACACCTGTATCTCAAGACCAACAAAATTTTTGGACAAAATATTCTCACAAGCTGTCAGCCGCCCTAGAGGATCTCTTCCATGGTAATCAGGAAACTTCAATTAGTTTCCGATATTTACACAACTGCTGCCATTAATTACAATTGGTGGCTTGCCTATATAATGGGGGGAGGGATAAAGAGTTTGATTGATTTAAAGTTACATTTTTGCATCCACAACAACATTTTGGGCCAACACCATAATTTTGTTACCCAAGAAATCCTCATGTATTATGGGTCTCTTTTAAAGTTAATCTATGTATAGTAAAGTCAGGCTGGAAGAATTAATGTTTTATCTTAAAATGAGATTCACTAAGCAATGAGGCACTGTTCAACCATACTAAAACACTCAAGTATATTTAATTTTTATATAAACCATTCATTTTAACGCAAACAAACCTTCGACAACATTTTTTGTGTCAGCTTTAATTACTACAGTTCCAAATTTAATGGCACACATAAATAAATTTTACTAAGAATGTAGTTATGAAAATGCCCAAGAAGGAAAAGATAGCTAATGATGAAAGAAAATCAATTAATAATAGTAAGAATGATTGAATTCATAAAATTTAAATAAACATTTATACACTGAAAAATAATTGTGCTAAGCGAAAACTCAGAAAACTTTGAGGGGAAACTGGAAAGAAGAGAATAAATGCCCATAACGGTGATGTGACCTAGCTTAAACTGGCAGTCACAAGAGAGGGCAGAATGCACAAATACCTAACCAGTTAATAGAACCATCATGAGTAAATAAACGTAATAAAGGTGGGTAATCAAGGGAGAGATTAATGGCAGTAAGGTTGAGATTGACAGAAAAATTCAGTATTAAAAATAATATTTTACAACCACTTTTTTTTTAAACCATAAATTCATCACCCTCCCATTTTCAAAATTTTTCAGTTAATGATATGAGCAATATTCAAATTTAAAATAGAAATTTTAGAAATGAAAGTTCTTTCATCCGATAGTGTAGGAGGGAAGAATGTACAAAATGATACCTTTTACACATCTCTAGCTTGATTAGAAGAATAGTAATTAACTCTAATATATGGAATATCGGTTGAGTTTTTTCAAATTTACATGTATATATCAGTTGATATAATTTAAGAAAATTTGTTGTTTTGATTTGTTTAGTGATTTCTGTAGAAACTATTTATGTGCAAAATTTTGTTCAAATCTGAGATAGTGAAGTAAAACAGTTGTGTTGATTTGATAGTAAATTAACCGAACACAAATCGTTTATAGAACATTCCCATTTTAAACTGACTAAACAACACATTCTACCAACTATTCTGACAAAAAACTTATGCCTATTAAAAAAATATAATGCAAGTTTACCAAGTTAAATGCTCCTATTCCCACATGAACACCACTTTCAAAGTGAATTTTGTGGAACTCATTGGTCCAATGTCGATATTTTAAAATATGGTTACATTCTCTGCAAAAAAATGGTTTCAATGAATACCTTGATTTAAGAACTTTAAAAAATTAGTTTTCAATATTTCATTCTGTTAATAAGAAATATAAGTTATTAAATACTTTAAATTATTTCACTTCATAATAAAAATGGACATAAAAGTCAGTTGCAGACCCAGTAACAAGTATCAATAATAGCGATCAATTTCTACTTGAAGATTACTTGTAAATGCCTTTTCAAATGAAGTGCCATTTTAGAACCAATAGATCCAATAAATGAAATTCGTTTTGAATAACAAATTGTTTTTCTCTAATATAAATGTACTTAATATTTTTTTTTGAGTAACTATCCTTTTAGCAAAAATGTAGCTTTTCTTCCGTTTTTGATATTTTTATATAAGAGGAAATATACTTAACATGGCTAGGACTTGAACCTAGGCACTTTAGCTATTTAGCCACATGTTCTAACAGCTAACCCATAAATTTTCACTCTTTCGACACTTAATGGCAAAGTGTTAGAGTGATTTGACAATGAGACAATAGTCTTAATTTATACAGGGTCAAATTAAATAAATTTTACACAATTTCATTCATGTGATTTTAATGGATGACATACACAATCATAGTTATTACAACTTGGAATGTTTGAGAAAAATATTAGGCTCAATAGGGATTGAAATCCAGGTTCTGCTAAGATCTAAGTGGACAGTCAATGAACAGGGCCACCTGTTGGTTCCACATTTTCTATATAAAATATACATATTCATAAATAAATAAAAATCACTAGGTCTCAAGCACAGGTTTCAGTGATTATTCAATATTAGAAAATTGAATAAATTGGTAGACATAAATCTATTAGAAAAAGTGTATACCCTTCTGAGTTATATACTGGTATTAATAAAATTGATGAATTTTTAAAGAAAAAAAATGTGACAAAAATAATTAAGACGAGAACAGCCAGCCTTAGATAAGATTTACTTATTTTTTAAGTTTTAAATATAAATATACATATAAAAATGAATTACTTGTAACAATTAAAACATGTCCGGAGCTTCATTCCTGCCTTTATTAGATTAACTAATGTTTCGTCTTCAATAAATGACAAAAGAGATTTAAGTAATAAAGACTCAGCATAACATAGCTCTGCATGAACCTCCACTGAAACATGAGATAATTATTTTAAAAATAAATAAGAAAAATCATAAGCCAAAATACAAAGGTCAAATATGACCAAGAGAATATACTTTTGTTTATAGGTTTTTTTTTTTTTTTTTCCTTTTTCCAAAAAACATAAACACATTTACTTGCATGTGTTAAACAGGTTTAACCATTAGTACATTTTACTAATTATATTAACATTTCAGACTGGTTCAATAAATTCCAAAAGCTTGAAACAAATGTAGTTATTTATACGAACTTGCTGAATAGTTGTCGTAGTTCCTCCTCCTAATGATTTTTCCCAATGATTCTGTTAACGAACCTTTCCTTCTATGTCTACTGCAAAGAGTTATGCAAGCTTTTAATGAAGCAGAAGCTTTCGTAATAATTTCCTGTGAAAACAAATTAAAAAAATGGATTGCTAAAATTTCAAAATAATTTAATTTTTTTTAAATAATTTGAAACCTTCAAATATAAATGATACAGAGAAATAGAAAGAACGTTTTTATTTTTTCTAGTATTTCTTATTATTTAAGAATGGAGAAGAGGGTAGGAGAGATGGTAATCGGAATTTCAAATTATAATTTATAAAATAAAACAACTTTTTAAATAAGAGGAATATATTCCAAACACAGATTATAGTTATATATTTAATAAAACCAACAATAGTAAATAATGTAATGATTTTTTTATTCTTTACTCCAGTAACTTACTTGATCAAAGGTCAGCATCGCCTCCAGAAATTGCAATACTGCATCGCCAATAGTATGATACATACTGCGCCCAACCCTATGGAAATAATAATAATAAAAGGAATGTGAATTATAAAAATTGAAAACAAATATATTCATTTAAAAAAATATTCAAATACTAAGGGTTGTTACTGTTTCCGTGAGCTGGGTATAACTAGATTCTGAGAAACTTACAAGGAGTGCCACAAGGACCTGGAGTTGTTTCCCCTTGCTGTTTTCATGAAACTCAACAGGAGTAAGTATGTGACAACAAAGAGTGGATTCCACCAAATGCCAAGATAATCAGAAAGACAACCGTTAGAAGAATATATTATTTACTAATGAGACTCATTAATATAGATAACAAAATAATTTCATGGATATTGTGAGCATCAACATTTAATAGTGCTAATTAACGCTACTACTTTATTAAAAATATTTCTCATATCATGGGTCAAACCAACGAAACGACCCTAGCAGTTAAGGATGACTTGAGAAAAGAACAAACAAAAAATTCCACTAATGTCAGACTTGTTAAAATTTAAAGTATCTCCGTTATTATGTGCCACATTGAAAAATTGTATAGAATCAATCTAATTGCAACTTGATTGCTCTATAAATGTTACTTCATATATATTCGATATCATCAATATTAACCGAGAAATTGGGAGATTTTATAGTTTTCTGTTTTCAGTAAACTACCACTCCTACTCATGTCATATCAACAATAAGCTGCTATATCATGAACCACTCCATTCCAAGGTTAAATACCAAATTTGGTTTTAATTTGTGAGATACATAAATAAGTTATGTAATGATGTCATCAATTAAGATTTTTCTTTGCTTGAAAATGTGTAGTTAATTTTTACAATACTTGAAATTTAACCATTTCATGCAACTCTAAAGATCGTATTAGTTATGGGCTGAAATTGGATCTGGAATAGTGGGGGTTTACAGGGGGGGGGATTCAAAAATTCAAAATATATCCGTTATAAGTTGGATATGAAAATGTTATAGAATCAATCTTGTTAAACTATTGATGTTCTAAAATTGTTGTTATATGAGTTTTTCATAACTCAACTATGAAGCGAGTTATTTGTATTTTCTTGCTTTTGCCTTCAGTAACCCTCCCCCCCCCCCCACTCTTCTACTCACGGTTTTTTTTACATATAAATAGAGAATATGTGGTGAGATGACATCAAGTGTGCTATACCAGCGCATGGGAAATCTACTTAGTTTACGCAGTACCTGTAAATAGTTAACTTTTATTCAACATTCAGCTTCAATGAGTTGGAATACCTTTTATATGAGGATAAATGTATCATTCTATTAAACAAAATATTCAGTTACACAAAAACTAGACAGAACTTGAACTTACAGTTATAACAGGGAATAAGTATAATTCCCCTGGTATATTAAGTATATCATTATATATTGTGGTGGGCTTATTCCATACTCATTGTTACGCTCATCATAAATCTTGGTACTTTATTATTAAAAGTATTTGTGTATTTAAATAAGCACATACAGGCATGTCCCACTTTTAAATTAACGTAATTATACAATTTCACATTATCAAAATGCTGTTCATAAAAAATCTGATTTAAAGCGAAACAACAAAACTTTTTTTTTGTTGAAAAACTTATTGGCAATGAAACCTAATTACGAAAGACAGGATATTGAAAAAGGAGAAATTCAATTTCCCAGTGTGTAAATAAGTTGTGTGTGTTTTAATTGCTAAAAAAGGAATTTGTAGAAAGGATTTTGGTTCAAAATTAATCTAACAAACAAGTATAGCATTGTAATGTAACAGAAATCAAATTAAGAGTTCAAAGGAGCGTTTTCAGGTTTAAATAATTCTCACCCAACAATTTTATTAACATAGTTTATGTGAAGTGTCTCTTGTTATTTATATATCTTCATTCAACCAATTTAATTTAACATGAGTCAATATATTATTTTCTCTTTCTATGCATGAAGGAAAAAAAGAATAAAGATTTGTAACTTCACAAAAGATGCAGAATAAAAGGAGAAATCTTTTTTTTTATTAGTATTTTTTTTAGTTTTTAGAGTTAAAATAACTTTTCCTTAGTCTCTAGGGTCCATTGGAAAGAACCAATTCTCAGATACAAGTATATTACTTTGTTGGCTAAGTAACTTCAAAAAATTATTCACGAAATCAGTGATCCCAGGGCCATAGCCTGGAGCATTTTTTCCTAATAGCATTTAGATATTTTACCAAATTATTTAAATAAGCATTCAAAAAAATATTTGAAATAAGATAGTATAAAAAAATAAAATAGTAGAGAAGAAATCCTACCATGGCTTAAGAAGTGCTCTTGCTTCTTTAAATCTATTATTAAAGAATAAATCCACAGCGGCCTTACACTCACTTATGGCAGTTTCAAGGGTCAACTCGGTTCTGTAAAGATATATTTTTTTTTAAACATAACAAGCAAATCAACAAATTATAAGCATCAATAAAAAAATCTATTAACCTGAGTATTTAATTACAATTAAATTTGTTGAGTATTTTTAATTAAAATGTTCATAAAAGGTTACTATAAGTTTACTTAAAATCAGCTAAACTTATGTTATATCACAGATTGTCTTAAATACTGAGGTTAAACACTAATAATTGTCCAATAATGTATTCATTAAAACAAATAAATACTATGTAAGCAGATTTCCCTAAGAGAAATCAGCTATTGAGTTCGTACTCAGAACGTGATTTTTGAAAAACTTCATCAAACATCCATCGATCCTACCCAGGAGATGATGAAAATGAGGTCCGTTCAAAACTATATATATATATATATATATATATATATATATATATATATATATATATATATAAAATTGTAACCTCTGTACATTGATTTTTTTTCTCGAAATTTCACGATGATTTTTCATTTCACATGCCACAGACATATCTACAATTTGTAGCATTCGTGTCTGTTTGTTACCTTTTCATGCATAAATGGCTGAACCGAGTTATTTAAACTTATAAATTTGGTGTGTATGTTACTACTAACCCAACTTAGACTTTAGGCTTATATTCTCTGAGACGAGCAGGAGTGGGGGTTATAAGGGAGGCCTGAAATTAAAAATAGTGATATTTCCTTTTGTATTGCTTTCTCGACAAATATGCACATAACAAAAGATGTTTATTTTGTTATTTAGAGTAACTTTTGTTATATGCACTTTTGTCGTATACCGAACTTTAAATGAGTTATACGCTAAAAACTATAGCGGGAGTCAATAATTTTATATGGCACAAAAGACTCAACCGAACTAAACACAACTCGGTATGTGAATTAGCACTAACTCCTCCATGATAATAAGCTGTATCAACATTTCTAGGGACGATTTATTTGATCAATACCATGCTCGATATTTATCCGAATCAACACAATAGCTCATATTTGTTATTGGCTGAAATCGATGCTGGAATAGTGGGGGTTTAGAGGAGGGGAATCCAAAATTCCAAATATCTCAGTTATTATGAGGCAAATTGTAAAATGTTATAGAACCAATCTTGTTAAACAATTGATGATCTACAATTGGTGTTCTATACATTTTTTTTTTTTTAAACTCAAGTATTAAGCAAGTACTTTCTTGTTTTCAGCCTTCAGAGCCCCCCCTCCCCATCCTCTTTTCATAGATTTTTTTTACATAAAAATAGAGAATTTATGGTGAGATGAGATCAGTAGTGTGTCGAACCAGAACATGGGAAATCTGCTTAGTTTACGCAACTCCTGCGTGACAGGATTTTTTTAATAACGTTTGTATTTGAGATTATTAAAAAAGGAAATAGATACATTTGTTAATCATTATAAAAATTATAATTAATTAATAATGGTTTTAGAAGAAATATTATTACTATTATTATTTCTTTTTTTTTAAGGAGGAATAGCTGAAGGTCAATAAATGAAAAACACGTGAAATACCTCCACTGATTTATTTTCCTCTATTCGAAAAGGTTCGACCTTACCACCTCAGCAGTCATGTCAGCTCTAACAAAAATGGAGATGTACCACGTCACTCAGCAGATAATTTCAATCCATTAAACTGCTGAAAAGTGTAAAAATCGATTACCCAAAAAGTTTCGAGTTTTGAAAAATCAATTCCAGAAGAAGCATAGGTACATCTGCATCAAATCAATTTTCTGTTTATTTAAATATTTGATAAATATACCATGCAAATTTCTTATCTCAGTTTTTTTGTTTACAACATATTGTTTATTTTTAATAATGAGGATATTTTCTTTTACCTTCCGCTTGTTGCGTTTTTGTCATTATCTAAAATTTCTACCTTGTCAAAATGAAATTTATGCTTAAATGTCAAAGAATGGTCAAAAATGTTCTATTTTCTAAATTGGCATTTCTGCAATGCTTTTTCAATCTTTTCTTTAGGTCTATGACAACTCCCCTATATATAATTTGTCACAGACAGAGCAGTTTATTTGATAAACATTGTATTTTGTTTGCTGTCTTTTAGTTAATGTTTTATACGCAGAAACGTTTACTGATTTAAATGCATAAATACGTCAAATAGCCTGAACATATGGGGATAAAATCAGTAAATGTTTCAGTTGTGTAAATGATGAACTAAAATACAAGGCCTTCCTTCTTTTTTCATTGTTGTTGATAATAAGAGTGATTTGTATATCACAAAATAAGTAGGATGTAACAAAGAGAAATGAAACCTAGACAATCCGTGAAGTTAGAATATTCATTCTATTTTGTTGCCAAATAAAATCTAATTAGGAACAGGCAAACTCAGATTTCTAGATTATGAGAAATATTACCCACATAAGTCTAGTAATATTTAATAATTATATTTTAATTGAAATAAAGGTATCTACAGGAATATATTTTGAAAAAGTGATAAGAAGTATAGAGGTAAAATAAAAATATTACCCTGGAAGAACTTCAACAGCATCTTCGAACTGAAATTAAAAAAAAATATATTTATTAGGATTATTTTTTAAAGTTTGATTTGTTGCATTATTCATTGTCAGAAAAATTAATGAATGAAAATTAAACACTGTAAACTAAGTGAAATAAATATTCTTTTCCAAATGATATATCGCTTCGTAGTCGCTTCATTCACTGAGTAAACCTTTGTTGTTTAGTTCTATCAACCAAAAGTGACTAATTACATTTGTTGAACTGTCCTAATTCCTAGTTAGCTTCCTTAGTTTACTACCACAAAGAATTTGACCTAATGAAAAAAAAGTCTATTTAAAAAATTTATTTGGTAATAACAGTATTAATATTTTTTTTATTTTAGTTTGTAACTGAATTGGAAAATTAAATGCTGGGATTCGTTCAGTATTCAAAGGAAAAAGAAACAGGTTCAGGTGAGGAATACAACTATCCGAATAAAGTTGAGTAGTCATTCCCTATAAGGACATTTAAGAGGGTAGTGCAAGTACATCCAAAGAATGGATGATGAATAGCATCCAAAGCAAGTGATGGAACCAGAAATGTTTCTCTGCACCTTTAAGGCTGTGAGGCTTATATAATGAGAAAAAGTCAGGAGAGATTGGCAGACTTGATGATTTTCTACTAATCATCTACACTCAAGAGTAGAAGAGGAACTGAGTAAAATATATTGGTAGGAGGATGAAATAACGATATTTCTATATTTGGAATTCTCGTTTATTAATAATGTTATCAGGAATATATAATGACTTAATTTTTCATTTAATTTTAATAAAACCCAAAATGAAAAAAAATATCTATACAGACATTTTTTTTATTCTAGTTAACTAAGTCTACTAAAACATTTATACAAGTACTTCAAATGTGACTTGTATAAAAAAAACAGGTGAAAGTGAATTTTAGTCCCCCCTTGGTGGCGCACGATGATGACGGTGGCCATTTTGTTTTTCTAACTTTATCTTTTTTAACACTTTTATTTGTATACGTGTAGGATTGATAAAATGTTTTAGAAAAATTCAGTTCTTAGTAGATAAAACGGATAAACACAAATATAATTTTTGGAGAAGATTCAGTAAAATTATATTTGATTGAAGTTAAGATTATTGAAGTAGAGAGGATTGTAGAGCGATAGATTAACAAAAGGCAATTAAAAAAAAAATCATGATTTATTGCAGTCATTAGTATTCTATATGATTAATCGCTTAATATATTGAGCATACTTTTAAAATCTTCGAATGGAGATACTATTACTAATATACTATACTTATGGCATTTTTATAATACTTTACGGTAACTAAAAATCATATTATAATGTTTAAAGTGTAAATGAGAGTAATAAGGTTTATATTTAGTAAACATTTGAGACTCCCGTCAGCCATTCTCTAAGGAATCAAAAGTAATATCTTTTCCTTTAATATTCATATATGGAGTTTTGGAGTTTTTTTCACGGAATTTGGCCAGTTTCTGGTTAAATAAAACTTTAGATCATGCCAATATTTCAAAATATATCGGGAAGAAATCTGTTTATGTTTACAGTAACAATGTAAATTTAAATATGGTAGAAAACTTTAACAAACTTGAAGAGAAGAAATCTTGAAATACTGGAATGATTTGACGTTGCACTAACCAGAAACTGACCAAATTTCATGAAAAAATCCAAAATCTCTTATGCCTTATAAGTCAAACAATACTGTCTGTGTCTTTCAGAAGCTAATGTTTGACTAAGCCAAACATTAGCTTATTTTACAAAAATAGTATAATTATAAAATTCCATAAATTACAAGAATTGGGGCAAATCTTATAAACTAGGACGAAACCATTATAAGGCTTAAAAAGCAATAATGATCATATTCATCATCCAGACTTTTAGATTGGCTATAAAATCAAATTTAGATTCAATTAATATTAAGCTGGACAATAAAAGCAGCATGCAAACATATGAAATCAAAACATGCTGAACTCTCACTTTGAATAAAGAAGCTTTAAGAAGTTTTAATAAATTGATACCAGTCATTGATAAGCAAAAACTAAGAAAATGTAATGGGCAAAATTGATATTTAAAATCATAAATGCCTAGGATATTGATGAGTTGTCATGCTTAAAGAAATAGTTCAAACATAATGTTCACAAAAAATAAAAATATAATAATAATATTTGCTTCAGAAAAAATATAAATTTTCTAAAAGAAGAATACAAAAGGTTCTCTATTCAAAATGTATTCAATAAATAAGTATATTATCCCTTAAATATAACCATCACATTGACTATATATTACCTCCTCTTCAGAATCTGCCATTTTCGCATTAAAATTCTTGAAAAACAGGTAATTCTTTAGGTGACTAGTTTTTGATAGGAACTGTTAAATCACAAATACTTATGTTTATCATTACACAGATGAGAACACACATAATCTCTCATATCTTTAATACAGATCTAGATTAGAGTAAACACTAGTACTTAAAGATAAGTATTTGCTTTTATCTCGTAAAATCATCTTATAAAAATACAATAACAAAAGAATTTTTCATATTCATACAGTCACATTTAAGTGGGAGAGATCTATTCTACAATGAACGATGTGTTCAATCCGAGCGGTTTGTATAATCCATTAGATGAATGGGGTTTCCTTAAGTAAGCGACAGTGACGTCAGCCGCCCTCCGTGAGAAAGGACAACCTTCAGTTTCCTTTGATGAGGCGAGATTTTCCCACGTTATATTGCTCTGTGATTAGGTATTCAATTATAAGAACTCACTAACGATATCCTTACACTTTTTGCTATTGTTAGGAAGTATACTATTAAGCTTGTGAATGTTCTAAGTTTGCCGTGGGGGTCCAGTTCAGTATTTACATTAGGGGGAAGGGGGTAGGATCAAATTTAAATGGATGTTACATGTAATGCATATGAAATTTGTTTCCTTTTAAAATTTTATTGTCAATTATTCATCTTCTATTTGTCTCTTTTCCTTCTCACCGCCCACACCCCGAAAGACACATGTTGACTCCATAGAAAATCTAAATAAACATAATGGAAATTGTGTAGCTGTTTTATTTTATTATTTGTTTTTTTTTATATTAAACAATTATTAGGCAACATGATGAACTCTGGCCTTTTCGGGGTTCGATCACCGGGGAAAAGAAGTGAGAGAACAATAGGAATGTAAAATATCAACCGATTTCTGGACACGAAATCCAAGGAGTACTACTTTCCAGCCCTAGTCAACTAAATTAGCTGAGCAAAGGAATTAACAGTGTTCAAAAGATAAAAAAAAAAGTATACAAAGGGATTAAGGAAAAGGCTAGAAGAGCTAAGTTTAGATAAAATTAAGAGTTCTTGGTCGCTTATCTCTCCTCATATTCTTTAAACTGGGGTCTTAATAATGTTCCAAGTTGTTCTCACTCGATGTTCCTTAAATGCAACGCCTTGTCAATTCTTTTATTTTTATTATCTCACAAAACATTGAATACCTCAAAGTGCGACAGAGTTGTTGAGATATTACTGGGATATCTAAGCGGCATCTGATATTTCGAGGAATGGGTAAAAACCTCTTGTTTCATATTATATATTTGTAATACCATCTTATATGTTTCATTTCTTGGTTCTTTCATGATTTTAAAATACAATTTCCATAAAACATTGTTTTCATCTTTTCAATATCATCCCATTAATATTTCCTATAATTATGTAATAACAAAAAATACTAAGGGCGCTTAAATACGCTTAAACCACCCACGCAGGGACTTCGTGTACTAAGCAGATTTCCCTTACGATACGAGCTGCCTTGGGGCACGCTGGAGATCTCATATGACTATCAATTCTCTATTCGTTTCTTCGTGACTCAATTACTTAAAGTTTAAATCGGGTGAGAAGCGGGACTACACTAAAGGCTAAAAATATAAATAACTCGCTTAATGTTGAAATTCTTAAAAAAAAGGAATACATCAGTTCATACATTATTGTAGAAAATTAAATGTTTTACAAGAGTTGTTCTATAACAATTTTTCACTCGACTCGTAATGTTTCAAATTTTCGGTTCTCTCTATCTAGTCCTTTCTCTCTACTGATGGGGGCTGTCCCATTAAATGAACATGATGTTTAGTTTACATAAAACAAATTAATATTGATCTTGGAAACGAGCAATCAAAAATTGCACTGTATATGTCTCAATGGATACTTAAAGAAAATTTTGAAAATAGCTTTATGAGTACAACCTCGACAGTTGATTTACCTTAATGTCATATGGTTCATAACATTTTTCTATGCGAGTCTTAATAACATTGAAATTTCGATTTCTTAAAATTTGGCTGCTTCTCTAAACCGCCGTTTGCTAAAGAGCAGTACGTCGTATTTGAGCTTGAAATATAATGGTACGTGTTATATTGACTTATTGCTAATGTGGCATATATAGGAATGGGGGTTTAATCATGATTAAAAAATACAAATATCTAGATTAATATTCGAGTTGGAGAAAAAATGAATTGAACAGCAATTACAAAATATTATAATGGCAATATAATAGAATAAGCCTTTATTGTGCCATAAATAATAAATCAAATAACAAAATGCTTTTAAATAATTGCTCCAAAATAATATTCTTTTAACAATTTTACTCTAATACCTAATAAACATAATCTAATTATTTCTTATAATAATTTATTTTTCAAATATAAAATGTTTATCATACTAATTTATAGTTATAACAATATTGTTTGTAACAAATCCTCTTAAGGTACAGGCCTCCCTAAAGGCAATAGTCTACGTTCTCCTGGGTGACCAAACCTACTGGAATGTAGGGATAATGGAGATAAGATTGATTATATAATATTTTTTAGATTCGACTTAACAAAGATATTTAGAAACCTTGATTTCCCCTCTCTAAACTCTCCTGGTAAAAAACCTTTAATAGTAAAATGTTTAGAGTGGGAGTGTTCTGTTCTTCTGTCCACATCGCAGGGGAGGAGGGAAAGGTTCATTTTAGTCCCGGCTGTTTTTAGATGCCCTCATTAGCCAAATTCTTTGACTACAACGATTTTAAATGTTTAGGTTTAGGGAAGCGACGTCTGGTAACCCCCCCCCCCCCCCGATGGAAAAGATAGCCGGTAATACTATTAATCTTAGAGCAAGTGTCACGTGATTTTCATATACACATAAACATAAAAAGTAAAAGACCTTGAAAACCGCACTTCCAGTATTTACTTCATTTGTATTCTCAATATTGTTCTCTGCATGATAAACGGCTGTAGTTCTGGAATCATCATTACGTGTCAGACATTGTTTAAAACTTTTTGAGTCTGAAGAGAAGGTGACGTAACTAGGCCGATTATGTGTTTCTTCTTCATATACACCTTTACCTACCCCTAAGATTTAATTAATATTTTCAAGGAGCACCATTAGTCCGAATTCAATCAATGGTAACCAATCCTTTCAAAAGCATAGTCTCAGGTAGGCCTGAGACACTGGTAAATAAAAATTCAGTATTAGCTGAGTATCGAATATAGGCTAGTTTTGATTTTTCTTTTTTAAATGCTCAATATCTCGAAAAAAAAGAAGCCATTCCTGTTACTTAGCTACCGTCCCTCCGAGACAAAATTATACCTTCATACTCGTAACTCATTAAAAATATTTCGTATCACAGAAACGAGATATTGCATAGGAAATGTTTTGTTTTAAATTTATTTTACTGTTGAGTATGTCATACGTACATTTACCCAATGAAAGGGTATCAATATATTATGTATTTGTAGTTTTACTCATGTGGATGTTGAAATTCAAATGTATAGTGATGAAACCTCATGGAAAATATAATTGAATTCCTTTTTTCTTTACAGGATTTCCTTTATCTCATTCCATAATAAAGTAATAGTCGAGACAGAGAAAAAGTGTACAGAACAACATTTATAGAAAATAAAATTTGCAACAAGATTGGTTATATACAAAGTTTCGATATGACTCGTAATAACGGAGACGGTAATAGCGAACATTTCCTCCAGAAAAATGATTATAAATACTGAAAAGAGGATTTGAGATTGGAATCATTATCTCTTACCGATGAACAAATCCTGGAACCATGTGAACTCATGAAAGCACTCAGGAATCCCAAGAAAAGTCATTAGATCATACCACTTGAAGCAGGATGAAATGGCGGCTTATTTCTAAGAAGTAGAAAAATGCCGTTAGACCACAACATACCATGGGATTACGATACAGATAGGAGCTAGAGAGCTTATCAGGAGCTCCTCTTAGTTCCTCGAAATCATTATATGGAGTGAAGAGCATTGGATCAAGTCCCAAAAGAACTGCTTGGTGGGCAGAAGTCATCAAAAAGGCGATTCAAGAAAAGAAGGCTACTTGGAAGAATCACATAAGCATAAGGACTCCCGTTGAGCCACGTATACATAGATTAGAGGAAAGTAGCATAATTAAAATTGGTCGAAGCAAATAGAAAAGCTTCGGAAGTCTTTGGAAAGACGCTTGAGGAAAATGAGAAAGTCTTCTATAATGTGCTCAATGGAATGAAGAGGGATCCAATCTGTAAGAAATCAAAGACAGAAATAGAGATACCATCTGGCGTGACTAACTCAGCATGGAAAGATGGAGGGAGTATTCAAAGATCAGTTGGAAAGGAAAGATGAAGAGTCGCGCGAGACCCTAAGAGATGTTGTGAGGGATGTTTGGGCCAAAGAAGTCAGCATTAGAGAAGAAGCAGGTCTGCAGGAATCGTCGCTAAAATCAAATTAGGGAAGGCAGCAGGACTGGATGAAATTACTCCTGAAATGGTTCAATACATGGGTTACAAAGGCCAAGAGATGTTTCTCCATCTTCTGAATCTGATTGGAAGGAAAAGAGAATTCCTGGGACTGGGAAGTAGCACTCATCCTGTCTATTCATAACGATCGGGGAGTATCCTTTCTCAGTTAGTAAAACCTAGTAAAGTTTACTCAAGAATACTTGAGAAAAAAGTGAAAATAATTGTTGAAAGTCAGTTTGGAGAAGAACAGTACGGGTTTAAAGGACAGCGAAGCACGCAAGACCCCATCTTTACCATACGACAAACAAGAGAAAAAGCTGTCGAGAGGGGTAAATAGTTATCAGCTTGTTTTGTGCACCTCTGAAAGGCTTCTGACAGAGTGAGGACAGAATACACTTGCTGGAGAGAGGTATTGACCTAGAGCTAAGTTTGGCTATAA
>CM032233.1:85707500-85737500 GCA_019009955.1 Riptortus pedestris
TATTTTAAAATCAATAATTTATTATTTGTCCACCAAAGTTTAAATTATATAATTGAAAAATATAAATGTTAACAACTATTTTATTTTTGTATTTTAATCAGGGTTTATTACAAAACATTTACTTGTGATATCTGCAATAACACATCAAGCCCAATAATCTAATCGAATGTGGATTGTATTACATAATGCATCAGAACTAATTACATAAAGAGCATATCTTTTATGGGAGATCATTACTAAGATAAACACAAATTTTGTTCAAGTACGAAAATGTAATTATCTAGTCCTATCAAATTTTGCCTGGCTAAAATACATCACTATGTTACTATTTCATTCAACCACAAAAACTTGGTGCTTTCTAGGATACAGAAAATGTATTAATTACTAAGAAATTCTGCTTTGTTATTACCTCATCATCAGATTCACCCATTGTAATTTAATTAAAAACGATAATTTAGTACTTTTAAAAATATATTAACAACTCCATGAACAAACTGAAGATATAATTTTACCTAAAAATTCAAATAGAAACGAAAGAGAAAAAATACTAGGGAAATCTTTGGGATCCCAATCACTTATGGAAGCAATGAGCAATGATTGCTAACTAATATTATAATTTTTTTACAGTGTAGTTATGTAACAATGAGCAAGCATCTTGAGGTGAAGTTAAGATTTTAGTATTCATATAACTTCATTCAAAGTAGCCGCCCAACAGGAAAGCTTCGATCATAGTGAACGAATAGGTCTCATCAACTACTAACCAGCTGTGAGAGGTAAATCTTTATAACGTTTATCTTTAGCTTTTATTACGTCATTAAGGCATAGTAAATAAACTACTAATTCCTTATCTCTGGAATAAGCTGGATGGTAGAGGAACCAATTGATAAGGATCAATAAGAAGGCCAAGTCCTCTACAGTTTTTTTCTTTTTTTTTCTTCTTTTTTTTTTTACTCTACAGTTTTTTTCTACTAAAACTGTAGAGGACTTGGCCTTCTTATTGATCCTTATTATTACTAATTCCTTGTTTAGCCAAAAGACAGTGGAATAACTAGGAAGTGACAGTTGTCACACAAGAATTGTCCTGTATTTTGCCACCCTAGAAATTTCAAAATTAAAACAAAATTCCATGGCCACTAATAGTCCTTTCACCTGAAATTAGTTTTTCTTTACTAGAATATATGGTGCTTATCGATTATAGGGAGGCCACCCATTTAAAGACGTTTATCTAATCGTTATTAAAAGAAAATAACTTTATTATTTAAAATAACACTTCTAGAATTTATAAGTAACAAAATGATTAACTGGATGTCAATATTGTTTTCAGATAAAATATTTACTGGTTCAGAACCATGTATCGTAATTCGTTGTTATTTCTATCGCTTTAGGCTGTTCATACTTGACCAGCTTATCATAGTCATTCTGTTCCTTTTGCTATCAGAAAATGAGTGATAGTTTATTAACAACACTTGATTATTATTATTACCACTTGGTGATCGTTTATTATTACACCACTTGGACAGGTATCTTGCAGAGTTCATGTGGCAGACGAGAATGGAGGACGACCGCTTTATGCAGCTACTTCGCGACATCGTCCAGTTTTGGGCTAACTATAATTTATAATTACATTTTGTCATTCGAATAAATTATAGAAGTGTTATTTTAAATAAGACATTTTTTTTATTATTATGGTTTAATAATCGTCTTTAAATGGGTGGCCTCATGATAATTGATAAGTACCGAATATATTTGCAGATGTGAATTATATTTCGTCTTGCCACTTACTAACAGAGGGAAATGTAGTTAATCGCAACACTTGCAATTATGTTACATGGAAAGTGTATTTTAGCAGGAGCAGGTAACGGGCTTAAGGTGTAGTACTCTGATATCTCTCCCTTTTCTAATTCCAAATTAATATTTAGAATTCCATTGTGGTCAAATGGTTCCTTGAATCAATTAATGCCCAAGAAAATGTCGATTTAAAATATTCCTGGTTTCCATTATCACTAAGAAGTAAAATGGAAAAAGGCCAAAAAAAGTGGAAAAAAATAAAATCACCTTCACCTATACACGTACATTTTCGTCAAAACATTGGCCCGTTCGTACCTTATTGTAGGGTCTATGATTAAGGCACATTTAGTTTTGGGCAAAAAGCCAATGTCAGCGTACCTTCTAAGAATGACCTCGTAAAAAATAAACAAAAAATTAAAATTATAAAAGCGCTTGGAAAAAAGTATTTGCATACTTGGTCTTCCATGGCTCACTAACTCTGTTTACTTTTCATTAATCTCTCTGTTACCATATGTATGTTTTTCATTAATTTATACCTAATACATTACTATATGTATTCTCTAGTATTTCAGTCACTTAATAGACAATTATCATGCCGAAGACATGTGAATTGTGTGCAACGACTTGCGAAAGACTGTTTTCTTTAGGAATCAGCAAAAAACAAATGGGCAGATCGTGATTGTCAAATCGTTTTTCTTTTCTACTTTATTTTTTAGTAAAAGGCGAAAGATTTATACGTTTTTTTTGGAGTCGCGTAGCAGCCATTGCACGAGACAGCTCTTTAAATTCAGCTCTTCGTAAATCCATTTGTTGACCTAGTTTAAAACCGTTCTAAGCAGTCAAATTTGTCACAGTGCTATACATAACGACGAACAGTGTGTGTGTGTGTGAATTCTGAAGAAGTTCTATGGAGCCACAATCCAGAAAACTGTGAGTTTTTAAGTGCTTTTCTAAGTTATCTTAGCCCTTGCCTCTGCCTTGGGGAGAGGTGGGGGGCTTTCGAGTATTATCCTGCTCCTAGGCCCACTCATTCTGTGCTCCTTGAATTGTGAGTTAGACAACCCCGCAAAGAGCTCCTCTTATCAGTAGCCCCCATAGCCGAGGCAGTAGAGCAGTCGACTTCTAATTAATGAATCAGGGTTCGCATCCACGCTTCTGATTTTTTTTTGCCTAAAAAGAAAAATGGAACGGAGAAACGACCCCGCTCCGCGGGGAACAATTCTCAAAAAAATTCCAACGCCAATGACTCGCCAGAGAAGAAGAAAACGGCTCTTGAAAGAAGCCCATCATATCAATCCCTAGCGCCCAGTACCTCATCGTGTGCTACATTTAGGCAGCCATTCCCCAAAAAGCCGATAAAACAATCAACAAACATCAATACAAAAAATAAATTTGAGGCCATTGCCCCTAGCGATCATTCTGACCAAGAAATGGAGGAACCCAAAAACTCATCAAATCATCCACCTCCAATACATGTCAAAAATATACCTAATTATCTAGCATTTTGCTAACATCTCAGTTCTTTAGTGGGCGAAACCCAGTTCTCATGTCGCTCACACATAAATAATATTACTATCAAGCCTGCCACACCTGAAGCATATAGAAAAATAATAACTTATCTAAGAACCACAACACTTCAATTCTATACATATCAATTAAAGGAGGAAAAGGCCTTCAGAGTGGTAATTCGTCATCTCCACCCATCAACGCCCGATGAAGACATCAAGATAGCACTAGAGGAACTCGGATTTGAAGTCAAATCAGTTTGCAATGTTAGACACCCCAGAACAAAAACCCCACTACCTCTATATTTTATTGACTTAAAACCTGCCCTCAACAATAGTGACATTTTCTCCCTCACAAAATTACTATACACGAGCATAGTAATTGAAGAGGCACATAAACGGAGAGAACTAATACAATGTCATCGATGTCAAGGGATTAATCACTCTAAAAACTTCTGTGATCTCAGTCCAGTTTTTGTCAAATGCGCAGGTCCCCACCTTACCATAGACTGTACGAAAAAAACCCGAGACAAACCAGCTAAATGTGTACATTGTAATTCCGATCACCCCGCCAATTACCGCGGATGTGCGGTTTACAAGGAACTAAAACAGCGTCGCCAATCCATAGTTCGGCAAAAGAGTTCAGAGCCACCTCAGCAACACTCTGACTACAATCCCGTCACCGCTTCACCTCATATTATTAATCAGCTTAGCTCATCTCAGCATCAACTCCCACAGCAGTTACAACACCAGCCATCGCAGCAACTACAAAACCAACCTTCACACCAGTCACAACACCAGCCATCGCAGCAACTACAAAACCAACCTTCACACCAGTCACAACACCAGCCATCGCAGCAACTACAAAACCAACCTTCACACCAGTCACAACACCAGCCATCGCAGCAACTACAAAACCAACCTTCACACCAGTCACAACACCAGCCATCGCAGCAACTAAAAAACCAACCTTCACACCAGTCACAACACCAGCCATCGCCGCAACTACAAAACCAACCTTCACACCAGTCACAACACCAGCCATCGCCGCAACTACAAAACCAACCTTCACACCAGTCACAACACCAGCCATCGCCGCAACTACAAAACCAACCTTCACACCAGTCACAACACCAGCCATCGCCGCAACTACAAAACCAACCTTCACACCAGTCACAACACCAGCCATCGCCGCAACTACAAAACCAACCTTCACACCAGTCACAACACCAGCCATCGCCGCAACTACAAAACCAACCTTCACACCAGTCACAACACCAACCATCGCAGCAGTCCCTCCAGCAGTCCCGGCAGCCACAACGCCAGGGTTCACAGCAGACGCAACGCCAGGTTCCACACCAGCCACAACGCCAGGCTTCACAGCAGCCACAACGCCAGCCTACTCAGGTCTCGAACCATCCCCAACCTCAACAAGACCAACGCCAACCAACAACTCACCAGCCAGCAACACCCTCCCACCCTACAGCTAGAGCCACTTACGCTTCAGTTACTAATCCCTCCGCATACTTTCCACCCGACTCCTACTCGACTTCCCCTGACCTCTCAACTATCATTTCCTCCCTCCACTCCTTACTAAGTGACCTAAAAAATCTGATCCTTCCTTTAACCGCACTTCTTCATAAACTTAGCGAAATCCCATTATCCCCACCTCAATTATGATTTTTCCAAGATTTAAACCTCTCTCCTTTCTCCTCTGGAACTCCAATGGACTATGCACTCATAAAGACGAACTGACAACACTTCTTCACGACAAAAACATAGACATTGTACTTCTGACTGGAACACATCTTACGAGCAGACACACATTTCACATTGACGGATTCAAAACTTACAGGACTGATCATCCGGATGGAACAGCTCATGGAGGTACAGCTGTGCTTGTCAGGGCCAATCTCACTCACTATCTGCTTCCTAATCAGTTCCCTTCAAATCCTTTCCAGAGCACTACCATAAGCCTTCAATCTGCATCCCAACTTCCTATCACTGTGTCGGCAGTATACTGCCCTCCTAACAAATCCGTATCGGCACAATTATTTCAAGACTACTTCAGATACTTGGGTCCTCGATTCATCGCTGGAGGAGACTACAATGCTAAACATTGTCAATGGGGCTGCAGAAAATCGAACACACGTGGACATGCTCTTCTCCAAGCCCTCTCGACCTTTTCTTCTAACGTCCTTACTCCTTCTTCTTGCATCTACTGGCCCACTTCCCGTTCTAAACTCCCTGATACATTAGATTATTTCATTACCTCAGGCCTTTCCCGAATCCCTACATCAGTGTTCACACTAGATGACCTGTCATCCGATCATAGTCCTGTCCTTCTTCTGTTCAACTCAAACTCCCATTTATTCCGATTTCCCGAAAAACCGTCCCTCAGACCTGGACCAGTTGATTGGGAATCCTTTCAAACGTACATTGACAAGAATCTTGACTTAAACATCTCTCTAAAAACGGAAACAGAGATACAAGATGCAGTACAATATATAACAGTTACAATTCAAAAATCCCTTTACTACTCGACTCAAACAAAACCACATCAAAAAAAAAAAAGGCAATACCAAAAGAGACATACCTTCCATCACATTTACGAACTCTACTCCAAGAAAAAAGACGAGCACGACGAATATGGCAAAACACTAGGTACCCTTCTGACAAGACAAAGCTGAACCAACTAACCAGAAAACTCAAAACAGAACTAACACAGTACTACAATGATGGTTTTAACTCATACACCAAGAACCTTAACTCTACAGATACCTCCTTATGGACAGCCACCAAACGCCTTCTCTCCTATAAATCCTCCCGTCTTCCCATACGTCGTGAGGACGGCACCTGGGCCAAGTCTGATTACGATGTAGCAACAACGTTTGGTCAACACTTGGCCAAGGTGTTTACTCCTCACGACGATATCCAAGACCCCCGCCATTCTTCCTTTGTCGCCAATCAACTGGACATTCCTCTTCCCTTATCGATTCCTCCTCCTGCATTCAATCCCTCTGAAGTTATTAATATCATTAAAAAACTCCCTTCCAACAAGGCACCAGGTTATGACCTTATTACCTCTCGCATCGTTAAAAATCTCCCGAAAAAAAGCTGTCCTCTTTCTCACTTATATCTATAATGCTGTCCTCAGAACAACCTACTTCCCTCTACTCTGGAAATTCTCCGTCATCCATATGATCCCTAAACCTAGAAAACCGTCACAACTCCCTTCTTCCTATCGTCCCATTGCACTCCTTCCCATAATGGGAAAAATCCTTGAAAAACTCATCCTTAAACGTCTATATCCCCTCCTTGTCCCCATACTTCCTCCCCATCAATTGGGTTTCCGACAATCCCACTCCACAGTCCAGCAATGCCACAGAATAGTTGATATTATCGCTTCCTCATTCGAAAACAAGAAGGTTTATTGTTCAAACTAAAAAATACACTCCCTTTCACATACTACCTCATCCTTAAATCGTATCTTGCCGACAGATATTTCCAAGTTTCATTTAGTTCCTCAGTCTCATCCATATTCCCCCAGCTGGCAGGTGTACCACAGGGGGGCATCCCTAAGTCCTTTCTTATTCCTTACCTATACTGCCGACATCCCATCACATCCCGAAACTCTCCTTCTCACGTATGCAGATGATACCGCAATTTTGGCTTCCAACTCAGACCCAAATATGGCATCCGCAGCTCTACAAGAACACCTAACTCTGCTAGAATCCTGGCTGACACAATGGAGAATCAAGGTCATTTAGAATGTCAGAGCTCCGTATCTTCTTTTTTGAGCACATTGGCATTCTTAACTTGATCGATTTTTTAATTGGAGTTGGACCCTGAACAGATTCCTTTAGTTTTTATTTTGTGTTTCACGTCTAAATTGTTTTAGTTTCCACTATTACGATTATGTGTAAGAATATTCTAATATAAAAGATAGGAAACTTCACAATAAATCAAGAATTGTATTTTAGGCTAGTTCTAACAAGGAATGATAGTTGAAAAATACTTTGAAGATTTTTTTTAAATTATAAACTGAGGTAGGCCAGTCCTATCAGTTTTCTTTTTAAGGTACATCTATAAAATATTATCCGCTAAAGTCCCCCCTACGCCGCCATCTTGTTTCCTTATAATCTCCGACCTCGCTTAAAACCATCGATGGCGTATTTTGAAAATTTTAAAGTGTTAAAAAATATAAAGTTAGAACAACAAAACCCCCACCCTCGGTTTTAACCACCGATGGCATATTTTGGAAATTTTAAAGTGTTAAAAAAGATAAAGTTAGAAAAACAAAATGACCACCGTCGTCATCGTGCGCCACCAAGGGAAGGGGGGGGGACTAAAATACACTTTCACCATATTTCTAACGAGAAAGTGGCAATAACGCATCGAAACGTGCTGACCAATTTAAAAGAAGAACAAAAATGTACTGTACCATATAATGCATATTTGCTAATTCTTCTCCCTATATATAAAACTTTTAAGTTTTTCTGATATTCTATATAAATTAGATGGGGATCAGTTATTTTCACGCTTCAGATATTTAAAGTAAAGTTGCATTCGTCTAAAGAATAAAAAACCCTGGCTGAATCTGCTGAATGAACAAACGCGTTTCCCTTCCCCGCTACCTGCTCAATCTTTTGCTGGCTAGGTTTCGGGGTAGAGGTCAGTACTCCTCCAGCTTGGGATCTGCATTCATCGCTTAGTCAGGAACTGCCTTCTTTCCAGCACCTTGGACAGACCGGCCCTCTCCTTGGTAGCGTCTCTCACCGAGGAAGGTACGGCGACAGATGCTTAGAAGCCTGATATGTACAATATTTACTGGATCTGTACAACACTCTTTTGACAGCATAAGGGAATCTTGGAAAAAAAAAAATTATGTTGACCATGATTCATAAAAAGGGAACCCAGGTGATTCAATAATTATAGAAGCATACTCAAAGTTTTCACCTTACAAGACTCTTAAAGCCTTTGACTACATGATCTGCAGAAAACTGGTCATTTGGACTGAAGAAAATTATTTGCTTCCAAATGAACAAGTAGAATTCACAGAGTGAAAAGGATGTCTAGATGGTCTTTTCTTAATTTCTTCTACTCCGCTGGTATGGGGGAACCCAAAGGTACAGTGGGGGCAGAGGTGGGTAAAAAAAAAAAAAAAAAATTCTTCTATTATAGATATAAATCTAAAGTTGTAAAGGAGTTACGTATAAAGAATATTTGTAGATCTTAAACGAATGAACTCACTATCTCATGAGCCAAAGGTTATACACATTAGGTATTAGTACTATGACTTAGTTATTAGAATAGTCAAGACGCATTATGACCACGCAATATTTATAATTATACAGGATAGAAGAAAGTGCAAAAATAAACCAGTGAGTGACGAAGTGTTGCTGGGCTCACTTTTGTTTATCTTCTATATTGAAGATATTGTAGGATTTTTTATAAATGAAAATTAAAAATACCTTCATTTATATAAAAACAGGGATCTCCTCATTCTGTTGTACGCGGATGTCATCAGTCCTTGCGTATTCATAGCATGACAATATTTTAAGGTGAGAAAAGTTGCTGAAAGTATTTTAAAAAAACTAAGACCATAAGGTTTCAGAAAGGTGACAAATTAAGAACTTTACCTAAGACAAGCAGGACATAAAAACTGTTAACAGTTTCAATTACATTGGCGTCCCCGTCTCATTCTCAGCCTTGTTCACGATAGCCAATTTAAAAAAGAATATTTTTTTCCCGTATCTAAAGTATAGCTTTAATGCTTAGTCTCAGCAACTAAAATATAATGAAAGATACAAAGTTTAAAAACGCCATTGCTTCTAGCTTGTTGATATGTTTGTTACTTTTTTTTATTATTAATACCTGCAAAATAAAATTTCTAAAAGCACACCACTGATTATGGTTATGTTTATTAACCTAAATAATCCTGGTAAACTTCTGGTCATTTTATTGAACGAAGCTCTGCAGCATTCTCTGCAAGTCAATAACAAGTAATTGGGATACTCCTATATTGTTGAGAAGTGTGGGAACTACAATATGTAAACGACATACGTTAGAGTCAGTTCGAATTCCCTACTTTAAGTGTATATTATTGCTGTCTAGGAATACACACACCTAACTGCCAGACTTAAAACTGGACGCTCACGTCCCAACGTCACAAATATATATATAGTCTTGAACGGGGCTCATTTTCGTCATCTCCTGGGTATGATCAACGAAGATTTGATGAAATTTGTCGAAAATGGTGTAAGAGACGTTATCATATATACTTTTTCACTTTATTGAATACTTGCTCAGATACCCGGCTTCGCCCGGGAATTGATTTGAGGCTGAATGGTGATGGTATTTTTTTGGCAAGGCTTTAATTTGCACAATATTTTGACATTTACCCGTCCCAGTGTTTAGGGTTAATACCCGTTGTTGGCATTTGTTAATAATAAAATTAATTTTTTATGTATGTCTTCACTGTCCTCCAAATTGTCATATTTCCCGTCTCCTGTGCATTATGCATAGATTTCAGTTATTAAGGACAAAATATTAACAATGATTTGAATTAATTTTTCCTGGTGAGGTACCTCATAGTTCAAATTGGAATGAATTGTTGAGCATATCAATATTTCTAAGCAAATTACTTGCGCCTCACATTGTTCCTGGAGAAATGTATAAAAAAAAAAAAGTTAATCTAAATAACAAAGTAAACAATTTTTGTTATGTGCATGTTTGTCAAAAAACATATAGACAATGAAATATCGCAAATTTTTATTTCAGGCCTCCCTTATAACCCCCACTCCCGTTCTAACCTAAAAATTTTAATATAGCTTATAATCATGGAAGAATTAATGCTAATTGACATACCGAGTTTTTTTAGTTCGGTTTAATTGTTAGCACCCAATGAAATAGTTGACTCCCGCTTTAGTTTATAGTATATATCTCGTTTACACTTTGTTAAAAGATAAAATGAATATGACAAATGTTACTCTAAATAACAAAATAAACAACTTTTGTTATGTTCATATTTGCCGAAAAACGAATAGAAAACGAAATACCGCTATTTTTAAATTCAGGCCTCCCTTACAACCCCCACTCCTCCCGTCCCTAGAAATGTTGGTATGGCTTGTTATAATGAAAGCGTTAGTGCTAATACGCATACCGAGTTTTATTTATTTCGGTTGAGTCTTTTGTGCCAAATAAAATTGTTGACTCCCGCTATAATTTTTAGCGTATAACGCCTTTATACTTCGGATACGACGATAGTCTATATAAAAAAAAGTTTCTCTAAATAACAAAATAAACAACTTTTGTTATGTGCATATTTGCCGAAAATGCAATAGGAAACGAAATACCACTATTATTAATTTCAGGCCTTCCTTATAACCCCCACTCCTGCCCGTCCCTAGAAATGTTAGTATGGCTTATTATAAGGAAGGCGTTAGTGCTAATTCACATACCGAGTTTTATTTATTTCGGTGGGGTCTTTTGTCCCAAATAAAATTGTTCACTTCCGCTATAGGTTTTAGCGTATATCTCGTTTATAATTCGGTATACAAAAAAAGTGTATATAACAAAAGTTACTCTAAATAACAAAATAAACAACTTCTATTATGTTCATATTTGCCGAAAAACCAATAGGGAACGAAATATCGCTATTTTTAATTTCTGGCTTCCCTTATAACCCCCACTCCTGTTCGTCTCAGAGGATATTAATATAGCCTAAAGTCTAAGTTGGGTTAGTAGTAATATACATACCAAGTTTCATAAAATTCGGTTCAGCCGTTTATGCGTGAAAAGGTAACAAACAAACAAATAAACAAACAAACAAACAAACAGACACCAAAGAAACAAAATGCAGTTATGGTGTATATGACATGTGAAACGAAAAGTTATCGTAAAATTTCGCGAAAAAAATCAATGTACAGACAGAGGTTACAATTTTATATATATAGAGATTATATTAATTATTTTCTATGTGACGTCATTATTTAAAATGTTAACTACATGATTTTTATTTTATCAACACCACACTCGATATTTAACCGCTTCATGGGAAACTAAAGATTATATTAGGTAATGACTGAAATCGGCCTGGGGGGAGGAGTTAGAGGGGGGATAATTGAAAATTCGAAATATATGGTTACTATGAGTCGTATCAAAAACGTTTACATAACCAATGATGTTGGTTTAGTATTCTACAACTATTATTTTATACATTTTTTTTAATCGAATATTAACAGTTATTTGTGTTTTTTGTTTGGTTTCAGCCTTTTGTAAATCTCCACTACTACTCATCCCGTTTTAATTTTAAGCACCTCAGTCACTAAACATCTCATATCCAACTTAAATTTTAGTCCCAGTTGACATAGGCTTCTTACTGAAGGAGAAATAGGGAATAGATGGTGTGATAAGGCTTTTAGCGTATCATATTCAAGTGTGCGGAAATCTGCTTAGTTTATGCTGTACCTGCGTGACAGCCTTTATTCTTATTTCAACCTGTCAGTGACTGGTGAACTAGGTAGATTAAAATATAATTGTATGAAATATAATTTAATGGAAATATTTTACAATTTATAAAACTATTACAATTATTATTATTTTTTAAAAATATTGGCTATGTAGACTATTTATCTGTGTTTTCAGCAACCCAATGTATTTAGATTGCCGAAACTTTTTTTTCTCATTAAAGTTTCCCTTCTTCTTATACATATTACTAGAATTAAAGTACTTACTCTTTTGCCTAATGCCAATTCAAGCTCCTTAAAGGGTAGACATATAATGTTATCCTAAGATATAATAAGGTCAAAATGTTTTGTTTAGTCTTGAATGGCCAGAAGGTATTGCCAATAATGGATAAAATAAGTACTTCAGTTACAACAATAACATAACATTTATTGTACATGTCACTTTTACATAACTAGGTTTTTTTTTTTATACTATATAAATAAGTACATTTTTAAAAATAAATGAAGCTCAAATAAGTTTGATTATTAGGTATCACATGCCTAAAAAAAATAATAAAAAAATAATGAACATAAAACTACTTCATGGCTGAATAGAGTCATACAAATAATACTGGAAATTCAGGAATGATATGAAGTAAATAAATAACCATTAATTACATGGAAGGCAATGTACAGCCAATGCAATAATATATTGATTTATTCTTATGCAATAATAAAATGATAACACATAAAAAAAGTGTGAAAACTCAAGTCACCACTGCATTTTCTTTTAGTCATTTTGTTGATAAATTGCCCAGCGTCTCATATAAAAGATGAACTAATGCATAAGAAAATTTATGCAAATACGTTATGTATCATATATTTGAGTCAATGTGTAAGAATTTTAGGGTTATTAATTTATAGATCTGGACTATACTTGTGTTGCCTGTAGTTTTCATATTTAAAAAAGAATATTTTTTACCCGTATCTAAAGTAATGTTTTAATGCAGTTTAAGCAACTAAAATTTAATGAAAGACACAATGCTCAAAAACATCACTGCTTCTAGATTGTTGATATCTATGTTACCTTTTTTTTTATTTTTGTTATTACCTGCAAAATAAAATTTCTAAATACACTCCTCTGATTATGGTTATGCTTATTAATCTAAATAATTTTGGTAGTGTCATGGTTGTGTTCACAGACTTAAATAAAGTTTGGATTAGGTGTTTCAATTTTGCCCTGTAAAAGAACTATTTCAGTGAATTCCCAATGGTTCCTAATTATTTACTTACATGATTCAGCAACTTTCTCATTTTTATAAATTCATTCCTCCTTTTTTGAATTAACACTGGAGTTGCACTCTAAAATGGAAATTTATTTTCTAGCAACTGAATGTCAGTCTCATGTTACCAGTAGAAAGGTCATTGATTGATGGTTCTCGGCCTTAATGAAGATAATAAATAGCACATGTTGAGTCCCATACAGTTTTTTTTTTTAATTCATTAAACTTTGGTTGACCAAACTAAAATGAAACTTCTTTTTTTTTTTCTAGAGACACTGAAAGAATAATTTGAATTATTCTATATACAATTTTTTCTTATCTGCTGCTCTTTTTTAAAAATATTAAATTTAAACTAAATAAATATATTTCATTTAAATATTATATTATTTTTAAAAATAATGCAGGTACACATTCTGAACATTTTCATTTAATTTTCCATTAACAAACCCTTTCTCTAATTATTTTCAATAGAGGACATTGTGTGCTAAATAATTAGAATCAGAATCTAAAAAATCATTCTAATTATAAAAATAACTTAACATTGCAGCAATTTTTTCCATATAGACTACTTAAAAAAATATGTTCTTACAACTGGCATATAGTTAACAGAGGAAGTTATAAATTAATTTAACAAATTATCCAAGGCAATTATTGATATTCATAGAATTATCTATTTCAAGTCAATCAATGGCCTATGTTGTTGTTACAGGGAAGTAGCTAAGGCAGGGAATTGACTTCCACGTGAAGATGAATTGTTTGTCGGTGTTTTGATTGGACCATAATATCACCTTGAATGTATGAGTAACACCTAGTTAATTTACCATATAGCCGCTTTTTCTCTCCATGTCTATTCAGGAAGATGTACATGTGGTCGTTGTAAAGTCACTTTTGGAACATTACTCCTTTACTATTTCCATTAGTGGATTCCCAAGGACACTGCCTGATGTTTAATCCTTACAATGTCGTCAATTTTATTTTATCTCTTATTATTTATTATACCATTTATTAGACACAGACATAAACACACATTAACAAATTTAATAAATCATCTTATTCCAAAAACAAGAGCAATCTACATTAATCAAGAAAAAGTCATACCCTTCGAATTAGTGAATTTGCTTTTGGTTTATTGGTCCATGGGATATCTTAATTTTATTTATAATTTATTTAATGAATCCATTTTAATATATTAAAGCTTATAATTTCTCACTAATTATTGAATTTTAACATGATACAGGATTTTTAAATCTTGGTGGAACGAGTATTAAAAAATTCCTTTGTTCTTAACATTCATAAGCAACTCATTCACAATAATTTGATTAAAATACATGCTAATTTCTCCCTACAGGCCCTACCATACACATGAGCTGTACACACAATACGAATATACAATATTCACCTATATGCCCTCTCAGTAGTGTTATCTACTCCCAGTATGACCAGATATAACAGTCTGTGTATAAGAGATGTTCATACATATTTACTCAACAAATGTTTTACACGTTTAAATAATAAGTGAAACTTTGTATTTGGTTAACTGTCACTATCACAAGTGGAGCTCCACAGCTTGAAAAAACATGGCCAACCACATAAATTATGAAATTTATTATTAAGTTGTTGTACAACTACTGCAGTATTCTCCTTACAAGTCCTCCACACATAGACCAGGTGACCTGATTTATTAATGTTTATATTTCTTGTCTTCTTATTCTGGACCCAATATTCTTATATATTCTTCATAGTTTAATGGTTAGGGTCACCAATAAAAACACCTTTCTTTCCCCGCAAAATTTGTTCACTATTGCCCTGCATATTTTGTGGCTTATCTACCACCTCTTCCGGGTCCATTCAGCTCTGAAGTGGTCATTCTCTCTTAATCACCAATGTGGAAGAATCGCTTCAATGAATGTAAGATGGAATGAGCACTTCAGAACTGAATGGCTCCTGAAGTGGTTGTTCATAAAGTTTGCCTGGAAAGAAAATGGTTTTTATCGGTGACCCTTGCCATTAAACTATGAAGAATGTTTTGTCTTAGTTCTGTTTTGAGTTTGTTTTGTTGTTATTTCTCTTTGTGAAAGGAATTTGAAAAATAAACCACTTAATCTTAAATTTAGAAATAATAACTGTGCATATAAAGCCGTGTGTTCACTTCAGATGAAGAATCAAATGTAATGGGAACAGTAATGGAATTCTGAGGTTAGCCTGATATCTTCTGTACTTTTAATGAGGAGGAGGCTAAAGGTGGTTGAGTCACATTAAAAGGATGCAGCCCAGCAGACGTCCCAAAATATTGTAGCATGCTGCAAGGTCCTGTACCAGGTGGGATAGGAAAGCAGACCCAGGAAGGTAGGGCGTGTCCTGGGGTAGGCTCAGTGCTGACACCTATGACTTGGTTGCACGCTCATGAGGACTCTATTGCTTGATAATAAGTAAGACATAATTTCAAGGTAACTATTTATAAAATATAAGTTCATTAATGAAACTTGATTATAACACAGCTTAAATTACATCAATAAAACTTAATGTCCAGAAAGTGTCAATAACTTCCACTCAGTATTTATACAATATACTAACTAATTAGGCGTGGGCTTAAGTCCTAAAAATAATGAAGGATTGGAATTACCTTCCGTCGTTAATGATAACACAATATGACTCTTTACTCATTGTAGATTAAGCAGAAATTACATTAGGGCCGGATGTCACATATAATGAAGAAACTGAAAGAATAGCTGCCGAATGAATTGAACGAAAACGAATTCTTGGGCTTTACAACTTCTTGAAAAACCTATTCCTCAACAATTATCAGAGGCTCAAAACGAAGTTATAATACTCCCCAATTTCAGAATCCAAGTTTTATAAATGTATTGATCCGTCTGCTTATTCTTTTATTAGTAAGTTAAATTTTAATTTCAATTGCGGGAATTTCAAAGGTACAGTTCTATATTCTATATTATTTTCTCAACTAACTAATATAAAATTGGTGTATACAAGATATGGAGAAATGTAAAAAAAACAGGATTACTGCAGTACCATCTTGTGTCCTCACTGCTGAATTTTCTTGCTACTTATGCTTCTTTTTACGTTAAAAGATACTATTATATTTCTCTTTTTATCACTCCAAATGTTAGTTTTCTAGGCTCCTTGGAACTCGGTAGCAAGCTTTCATAATGCATTTCTTACCTATTCTATCCTGACGTTCATTCATTCCTTAAAGTCCTTCTTATATTGCATCGAATACTACATTAGTGACTAGAATACTAGTGCGACGGGCAACAGTCACTGTACTAGAAAATGGAGTAATAAGAAAAAGTAGTGTTCGATCCTAACTCTCATAATTTTCTTCTCCTTGAACACATATTTCGTCTTTTGCATATATTTATTCAAATCCATATGCAATTATTGTTCTTTTTTTAATTCGTTTTTTTTTCTTATTCTTACAATGCCGCTTACTCACAGTAATACATCTCAGTACTTCCAACTATTTGTTTACATTCTTTTAAAGCCACTATTCTCTATTATTACTTCCAACCAACTTTCTTAAAGCCCCTGTTTAAGTAAAGTGACTATGGGAAGACTATTTCTTCCCTAGCCACTTCTTTTTTATATATTGTCTCCATACTTCCATGCTCCAGCTCTTTTTTCACATTTATTTTTACATTTTTGCATATCTTACTAGCATTTTTCTTATCCTTTCAAGTATTTTTTCCTTTTCCTACAAACATTTTGCTTCTTCTCAACCTTATATTATTCCTATTCTTCTTTTCTTCAGCCGTTGCTGCTCTTTTCAATTTATATTTGTGCTGCCTTCCCTTTATTTTATTACTGCTTATAAACGCCCAAATTCGTCACTCTTTTTGTTCGTGTCCTTCCTTTTCCATTATCTTACTAATCTTCCTCTTAACGCTACCTTATAATTTGTTTTATCTGTCATTATTTTCTACCCACATTTCTTTTCTATCTCTATGTTCCTAACATATAGTACTTCTCTTCCAATTTCTTTATTGACTCAAATAATCTTCTCTTCCTTTCAATGTGCCGTCTTCGTTTCGTTCTATTAATGTTCCTGCTTTCACACTTAATTGGATTGTTTTCTATGTTAGCAACCTAGTTACGTTTTTTCCCACCTAACGTGATATACATTTATCTGTCTTTTCTCTTCTTATTCCTCGTGTTACTCTACGATCTTCTATATTTTTTTACTTCTTTAACTGCATATTTCCAATATGCTTGCTCAAGCAAATCAATATATTTCTTCCTCATCTCATCTACTTCTGTTCCATCCAATTCCAGTGACGTAAATAGTCATAGTCCACTAACCATTTATTTACTTACCTTTACACATTTTTCACTATTCTCTAATTTCTTTTTTCTCCTCCTTTTACGCTTATGGATTGTTTCACCTCGCTTCCTATCCCCCTCTCCCCATCTACACCCTACTGTGATTATTACATAACATTATTAATTTAATTTGATAAAATAAGTTTTTTGGTATTTAAACTATTTTTACTACAATGCTTTCAGTATATTAATGTATTTCAGCAAAGTAAATGAATTCGTTTTTAACAAGCTGTAGAGCTCCGATGTAATAGCTGCAACATTTGTCTGCTGTACTTATGATAATCAATTTGGTTGGATATTCAGTATTTTATTTACTAATAGCGGCATTTCTTTTGAACTTGTGCCATACTCTACATTATTCAAATCCACATTTACCAGGAAAGATGAAAACATTCTATATTATCGCAGACGTTAAAACCCTTCTATTACATCATATACTTCAAGAGTGGACAGTGTGACGTATAATATCCACAAAAAAACGAAGAATGCACCGGTGACATACTTAATTGGCACCGGTCCACCTAGTTCACCTCCAATGGGCTTCAGTCTTCTTAAAAGGATTAGGCTGATCGCGACCAAGGCCTCTGTGCAGAAGATAGTAACTGAAAACGCTAAACTGAAAATAAAATAAACAATCGTTAAATAAAACTACCTAAAAGTCATTGTAAGCCAGAATTAAGATTATAATGTAATAATTTACATGAGAGGCATACATAGCTCTAAAACATGGAAGGTATCATAGTATAGAATGTCCTTCAAGATAAGATGTTACAGAATATTTCAATTTACTTGTTATTTTTAGGGGGGGGGAGTAATATAATTTAAAAATGGATTAATATAGAAAACAGTAACAATATGAAACTCATTTCGGACAAAAAAACAACAACAAACAAACATATAATCAGTAAATCTAAAATTTCATCCAAATGCAACCTAAATGGAGTTAAAACTACCATTTGACGGGTAGGACTCATTTTATACTTACATCTCCCATCTGAACCCCAATCAATATGCAATTCATCCCTTACCCTACCATATCAAGAAAGAAAAACAGTAATTATCTTTGCCCTGAAGCATTAGCGGCTTGTTCTAATTTGTTATAAGATGAGGATAAAGTGTCTACCATACCTACTATATAACGAATTTATGCCTGCCATGTAATGTTACTCGCGTCTTTTTTAATGGACATTTCTCCTTCATCATTCAGAAGTTTGTTTCATTTAATAATTATTAATTTACAATATATATATATATATATATATATATATATATATAAGTGGGTGTGTTTTAAAACAGACGTCCTAAAATAAGCTTAGTTTAAGTATTTTTTTTCATTCATTCGCTCTGACTGGAAGGTTTTAAAATTACTGGATTTATTTAAATACTAATTTGTCAGTACCACTCTAGAGGTCCTAATTTCTGTTTGGTAGTTACCAAGATATTT
The DNA here is from genome assembly GCA_019009955.1 of Riptortus pedestris. Taxonomy (NCBI): domain Eukaryota; kingdom Metazoa; phylum Arthropoda; class Insecta; order Hemiptera; family Alydidae; genus Riptortus; species Riptortus pedestris. The sequence goes on from CM032233.1 coordinate 85,726,309, forward strand.
GACTGTTCATGTAATGATCATGCTCGTAAATGGATCAAGTAAGAGCTGGAGGGGGGGGGGAGGGTTTCAAAGGCTCATAAAATAAAAATTATTTTCTCTAACTGAAATATTTACAGATATATTTGTATTTTTTTTTAGTTTCCTACCTTCATTATACCCCATATTAATATATTGGTGGGTTATGAATAACCATCAGTCAATTGATTGCATCAGTCAAGCAATTAAAAGATTATACGGGGAATTTAACTGTGTGGAAGAAGTCCAGATTAGTCATGCGTGTTAATGTGTTTGTGAAAATTTGCTGGGTTCGGCGTTTATGTGTCAAGGGATTTGGAAATCAAACCCATGACACTAAATTATCCACACGTGGGTTATGGGCTATGCGAATTAATTCATTGACGGTCTTATCGACTAGAATAGTATGACAGCCTATGGTTAACCAGTCCCAATTAGGCTTAGTTAATTTTGTTTTTACAAAAATTAATAGATTAGGTCGGTTAATTTACTTAATTAAACATGAAGATCTCTGAATTTCTAAAGCACAACCAATTTGATTGATATGGATCGAGTAAGCGAAGTAAATGTTTGCAACACTGATCATGATTGGGATTTTAAATGAGTGTGGACGTGGAACCATCAAGTCCAGCTTTTCAAGCACAATGAAATCGGGAGGTTGCTCTACTTGAATGCTGTTAGAAGCTCTTTAGTGTTACTTACTTTCCAGATGGTACGATGAACTTTGTACCGTGATAGGCGTGGTGCATTGCTGCCAGTGACCAAGCAATGCCTATTCCAAGAAATACGTTGACAGCATTGCTCCCAGTCACATTCCCAATGGAGTTATCTGCTGTTGCATCTTGGATAGCTGCTACTTTACTAGCAAATGTGTCTGGAATATTTGAGCACGAAAATTAATTACAACTTTCTATACCATACATTTACACTCATTTCTATATATATAATCTGAATTATTTAAAATGAAATCGTCTTCGTTGGTTACTTCCTAAGTAAATTAACACATATTTCTTTACAAACCAACGCACCTAGTGGTTTATCTAAATAGAATTCATTATCTTTTCACTTTACACATTATTTCTAGCTCACTTGCTTGAAAGAGGTCAAACTTATTTATTCAAATAGCTGTACACTTTGTAGATACTAAATGAAGGAAATATCTAATTAATTTGTACAATAATGTCAAATCGTATTCCATTGGCTGATACTAGTACAGTATATTTTCCTTTGTAAGAAAAAACAGTAAAGTTTGTTATCGCCATACAAGATGAACAGATACATTATGTGGTAACTTACGTGTTTTTTTTGTAAGTAGAATTCTCAACGTCAACCCAAAACAATTAAAATTATTGAGCTTATAACTTGTTTCACTCGGTTGCAGTTATCAATAAAATTATAATGATACCGTTCGTAGTCTTAATTAAATGTTTTTATTATATATGAGCATTTATTTCGTCGGATGTATTAACAACAATGTTACCCTTACAGCAAATTTCTATTAGACAAAGATTAATTCTCCTGCAAGAAATGATTTAGGTTCGGGTTATATTTATTTAGAAGAATAACATGAATTTTTAAAAGGATGAAGTGTCTATTTTTCTTTTTGTTATTAGATGGTGAGCTTCTATCTATAGTTATAATAATGAGGAGGCAGAAGGCATAGAATAACTCTGGAATACTAATAAATAAATTTATTCATCTAAAGCTCTAGAAGATTGTACCACTTCGGGTACCTTTTCAACTTGCATACATTATCCGCTTAAAACACTAAACTTACTATGTAGAGGTGTCTTTGTGTTACCTTCCTTGTGGAAAGTTTCCGCTCTAGACAATTTGAAACTGTATTCAGTGTTTGAAGTGGATAGTGTGTTGATTTGAAGAGGCACCCTAAGTGGTGAGAAACATGTAATATTTAGACGAACAAACTCATTTTTTAGTAGATGGGAGACATAGACAATCTGATTTTTCATCATTATCTTCGTTGTTAATCTAGTAAATATTTACAACAATATATAATATTAGTTACACTTTCATGGTCTTTACATCAGCATATGAAACAAGAATTTCAATTAGCTAACTTGAAGAGCCCTTTGCGTATGAAGGTGTTTGCATTTACGTCTCGTAGTAATTTAATGCTCTTGATTTTTACAATTAAAAATCTTTTACCTGTCGCCTGGTGTTTAAAGTTTTAATAAACAAGTGTGCGCACATACAAATGTGAACATATTTTTTTATTGAATAATTGTGTAACTTTAAGAAAAATTATGAATAAATATGTCCTATACCTGGGAGGCTAGTGCCCATAGCAACTAGAGAGATAGCTGTAATTTGGTCAGGGATGCATGCAGTGCAGCCAAAGGCAGAAGCTACATCTCCAATGAGAGTCGTCAGAATTCCTATCAGCAGGATAGAGACCACGAAACAAAGCCATCCATGAACCATGTCTGCAGAAACACCAATTCAATCACTAATTTTTTTATTCGAGTCTTAGACAACTTTTTTTCAAAAATTATTTATTTTTCAATGTTACCTCCATCATTGTCCCATTAGAGGTGATAAAATATCAAATTTAAATCTAGAAGTACTTAAAATTTCTTTGGGTGTTACCAAACAGCTGCATTACTGGATTTTTTTTAAACGAAAAAAATCGTAGATTTATATTTAACTCTTCATTCTCTATATATTCTTGAATTTATTTAGAAGAATGAACATTTTTTAACCACGTTTATCGACTCCTAATAGCACAGATGCAATGGACAAGTTTGGAATCGCGTGTAATAGTCAAGGTTATTCCTAGGTAACGGATCTAATAAATGAAGAATTTTGTTTTCCAATTATGGACGGGAAGTATAGATAAACAAGAAAATATTGAATATATGGTTGTTTACAACACTGAAAGACTTCTAGCATTGTACGATGAGTTTAATTGCATGGTTTAAGCAAATGAGCTTACTTAAATAAATAACAATAGTATTAATTAATTAATATTAATTAAGCAATCCTATTTGAAATTAAAGAAAAAATCCTATTTTTAGCACCAGGAATTAAAGTTCACAGATCACGATTGGGATTTGAAATGAGCGTGGAAGTGTCACCAGCATTGACACACTAACACAAAACGCCTTTGGGAGGGAGGGAGCTCGTGGTCAAATAGCTATAAATAACCAATTAAAACAATATTTTTTCCTCGTGGAAAGGCTTCTCTGGAAATATCTTTGCTATTTTAGTTTCGATATATTCCAGTCTTATATCGACTATAAAGAAGAAAGGTTTTATTCAAGGTAAAACGACACACTTCAAGGAATATGACAGAAACATCTACGTCCCCCCTCTGAGATTTAGTCACAGAGTAAAGTGCTTTCAGATCTAATTATCGTCGTCCTCTCAGCTAACAAAATCACATCATGAGAATTCTAAAAGAAAAAGTTAGTCATCCAGGAGCCTCGTAAACTAAAGAGTTTTTCCATGCACAGAAATGATTCAACGGCGACGTCAAATGAATTTCCTATGACAGTTTTCAAAATGAAATTATAAGTAAACTTTTTTAGGTACTTATAGTAAACTTTTGGCTACACTCAAATAATTCATTAAAAATACCGATTCAATAGATCGAAATAGTCTTGCCTCAGTTGTCATTTTGAACAAATGATCGGCTGAAAATTGTCAAAATAACCATTCCATCCGGTTAGGAGAACCACATTATTTCATGCTTTCAAATAGAAATTATTTTATTTTAGTTCGAACTTTGTTGCCACCCTTTTTATACTTTTTGGAATTTAAATAAGAACTACATTTAATAATTTTAAATTTAATTTTTTAAGTAAATTATAGATGTGTATAAAATAGTCTTTATGAGTTAAAAAGAGAATACAAATTTACTCGTTGCCACTAATTACTGTTCATAGACATTGGTTAGAAAATTTTAAAAACGTCCTGAATTTATTGAATCCTCAACGAAAAAAAAAATCGAAAGCTCCTAATCATTATTCTATAGTTGGTACTGTGTTTCTATGCCATTTAACAATGGTGCCCTGTTTTCCTTTTCCTTTCTTGTTTATGATGTAGGCATAAGGACAAAGATTAAAACTCAGAAATCGTACTAAACTATTTACTCTAGATGTTTTACCATAATATGGCCGAAGCCGTCCTAACCATCAATGCTAATCAAATTCAAATTGTGCTAACCAATGTCAGACATTTCCTATAATACAAACCCAAACGTTTGCAATAATTTGTTAGGCATTTAGCATCCATAGAGCACACTGGCGTATCTATTGGATAAAGCTATTGCCAAAAAAGAGCTCAATGAATTTCAACATAATGAATTGTAATTGTAACGATTTTTACTAAAACATGTGATGATAATCTGTTTTAAAAAGTTTTTAGACTCTTACGTAATTATTCATAGAAGGTTTCTAAGACCATTTTGATTTGAGTATAGCCCTCACAGACATTTAAGCTGAAAGTATTTATTGTCCAAAAAAATGATCATAACTGAATCTTGTGAAGCAGTGAATAGGATTTATTTGTTATTTTCAGAATATTTCATTATAAATTCGATGTAAAATAAGACTTGCCAATGATTCAAGGAAGATCTGCCTAACTAATGTGGAAGGATTTTTGAATAAAATTGGCATAGGACTTCTACGCTTATAATTATTTATGCGTTCAAACTAATGAATATTGCTCGCCTATGCATTTACAAATAGGCTCCAAATATTCTGAATAAAATTTACTTCCTCTAGCAGGTCGTTTGCCAACTGAATTACAGTTTAAGCTTTAAAACGGTTTCCGCAGGTTCAGAACAAGTGAGCTGAGACTCAAATTTTGGATCTTGTTAGGTTCAGTATGTAACAAATTAATTATTTATTTATCTAATTATAAAAAGAGTTATAAAATGTTTTCATCATATTTTATTCTTAATTATTTTTCGACCTCTCTCAATCTTCTCTCGTTTCTTTTCTTTTTCGAGCTCGTCGACCTTAACTGATTTACACCAACTGTTCTACTCGAGTGAAAACCTCTTAGGATATTGGATGTTGATATTTAAAATTTGTCAAACGCAATTTTAAGATTTAATGGAATTGGAATATTCTATTTATAAATGTCAGGCCATAATGGAAAAAAATAATATTTTCTTTAATTACAGTATTGTGGGGTAATAAACGAATGAGGTCAAGTGTTATATGTGCCAGCACGGGAATTTGCCTTTTTCCTCTCAAGATCACTCGGCATTTGCCCTTTGTTATAACTACAATATAATACTCTCCCGAGATGCTGGACGGTAGAGGAACCAATTGATCAGGATCAATAAAATGGCCTTGTCTTCGACTAGTGTGTTTTAATTTATGCAAAGAGTCACCCGGTGGTTTGGGTCCAGGCTACACTTCTCTAATCTGCTGGCATTGATGATGGAGCGCTGACTCTGAAAGAGCACTTTGCATAAATTAAAACACTAGTAGAGGACAAGCCCTTTTTAGTGATCCTGTATAACAGCGTCGTTGCACTTGCATTTATTTGATTAAGAATTGAAAATATTTTAAGTTTTCCTTTTTCTATGTTGTTCAACAAGAGTGTCAAAGTAATAATCGGAAAAGAAAACAATCTTGAACCATGCACCAGGAGATAGACAGAAAAGCAACTGGAAGTTGGCAATTTAATATCCAAAACTCAAAAGAAAAAAAAAAGAAGACGGTCCCTAGACCTGAAATCCTATACTAATGAACAATGATTATTGTATGGATGTTAAATATATTGTAAAATTGTTTCACGTTTTTAATCATAACTATAATAAACTTTTTTTTACTTATTTTTTATATGACTAATTATTTTGTCCGGTTATTTTTATGAGATAAGAATATACAAATAGTAGTGGATTAATTTAACCTTTATGAACTTCTAAAACTAAGACGTTAGTATCACAGATTCTTGTTACATGAACTATTTACAGATGGAATGTTACTAGTATTTACAGTATGATAATATTATTTTTTTAATCAAGAAGGCTTTGTCTATTAACTCATTAAAAGGGCTTTCTTAATTTTTCGGGAAAGTTAGCCGATTAGGATATTTCACGAATGGAAAGGAAACGTTGGAAAAGAGTTTCCAGTGTTCTATATTTCTAATCTTACTGTGAAACGTTGTGTCAATATGTAGAAAAATACTATTTTTTTTCATCATATGTCATATATCATATGTGGCAATGCAGCAATGAGTTATCATTAGGGAGTTTTAAAAATGAATCTTATTATAATAGGAGATTTCTCTTTGAAGGAAATGTAGTAAAAACCTTTGCATCAGATATCAGAAACTGTTTTCCCGACTTTAAGAGCCTTCAGGTCAACATCCAGGACCTTCGGGCACTGACGATGATGCACCTTTCATCCTACCTACATTAGAAGTCTCTTCCAACAGCCAGAATACCAACTTAAAATATTTCACAGTAGTACATCATTAAAATGAACAATTCTAAAAGAAGTGCAGCAAAACGTTTTAATTTAGCCATGTTGTGTCCTCATCGCAATTTTTATAGTTCATAACAAATGATACTAATATTTTGACGCATACAAACAAAAAATATTCCGGCATGCTGGACCTATCTAATGAGTGAATAATGTAAGCAGTAGTTCCATTTATCGGAGGAAGGTGGAATCACGTCGAAATATCGAGCCGAAGGGAAAACAGTTTCTGATATCTGATGCAAAGGTTTTTACCAGATTTCCTTCAAAGAGAAATCTGCTATTGAGGTTGTACTCATGACGCGATTTTCGAAAAGGGTTTAAATAGGGGAATTTGGAAAATTCGAAATATCTCCGTTACTGTACGTTGGAGCGAAAAGTTGTATGAAACCACACTTATTCACAATTTAATGAGTCTAGCTTTAAGAGCCGTCAGGTCAACATCCAGGACCTTCGGGCACCGACGATGATGCACTGCATCGAAAGCGCTCTGCCGTTTTAATCAATTGCTATAGTGGAAGCGTAGCCAATTCTTTCATCCTACCTACTGTGAAATAGTATAAGAAATACAAAGTATGTGGGAAAGTCCATTTTAAGATAGGCTATCCAATCATGATTGGGAGAGAGGTCTTCCCTGTAGTTGTATTATTTCGTCAAGTACTTTGGAGGAATAGAGATCGAGAGCAACAATTACAACGCAAACTTCAATTACCCAAAGCCAGACTAAGATGCTTTATGCAAAGATGGATGGGTTAAATAACGATAATGATGCCTTGAAGTCCTTAGATACATGCAGAATTTTGGGAGTTTAGCTGAGCACACTTAATAGGCTATGCTCATGAAACAAATAAAGCGACACAAACTAAATAAGTAATAGCAATGCTTATATACTCACTCTAAATGTACACTCCAATAAACATTATAAAAATATTAGTACAGCTATGATTTTTTTTTAATTCAGACACTTAATCTAACAATACATATAAATACATACTCAGATAAAATAATCAAACGTGTACCTCAGTATTCTTAGCAAATAAATACTTCATACCTCGCACAATCATGTCATATAATAATATATCTCACAAGTGGTTACTCTCATAATATACTCAGTCATCCACTTAAACACGATTGTCAAAGCCGCATGCACAAAAAGAATATGTTTCTACACACTAATTGCTCACTATCGCAGTAAAAATACCTCTTAAACAAGATTAACACACATAAAGCTAAAAATGTCATTTCAATCAAATACTTTGTGTTGGTTTGAAAAATAAAATGTAATAAAACTTACTATTTTGACTTACAGTATACTCTTCTATAGACTCTGAAACTTAAAAAATATACAAACCTATAGGATAATGAATGAAAACCTGCTGTTGTTGTTTCTGGTCTAAGATATTATTTTAGTTTTTATTTCAGGGCTTCTGGAGAAATTTATGCTGAAATATATCATACATTGTTGGGACAAATTATAAAGAGCTATTGACAACCCAATGTGGTATGATCTTAAATTATAGAAATTATCTGTAATAACTAGAAGAAACTAAATTTTAATAAATATGTGCGAAAACAACATATACAACATGGAGCCATACATAATGACTATACACTAATTTAAATTTAAATATAGCATTAGCACTAAAGCCCAACAATTGTCTAAAATTCTAAAGATGTACATAAAAAAAATAAACAATAGCTGAGCGCAACATGCACTAGGTTGATGTTATATTTTATAAACGGCCTTAATAAAAGAATGGAGAAGGTCTGTGAGTATATAATGTGAGATGAGAGTAGTGCTAGAGAATTTGGTTGAAACTTGGTACTGGATTCAGTTTAGAGGACATAAATTCCTGAAAATCAATATATAATTTAAGATTATATTCTGACAAATTTTAGAAATTCATGAGCTACTTTCTTAACATATTTAAGTGATTCCCTAGTTTCGGAGCTCCCACAATTAAAAACTGTTCACTTTTGAGTACCCGTATATGTCAAAATGAGGGCAATTCGCATTTTAATTTAATTTAAACCAATCAGCAGAGGTTTCTTACGGTTTTATGGGAGACTTCATAGAAAATATTAAGGGTAAGCGGTATAAATTATGAATAGGTTTTTAGAATATCAGGTTAGATAGCCCTCCGTAAATAATTTTTATTTCCCCATTTGTGTTTAAATGTAGAAAGTAAGTAGGAACATGAAGTAGAATTATTCTTAGTTCTATGGAGAATTATGAAGCTTTCGAGTTAAATGTCATTTTAAAACAACTTAGCATGATCGGTTATAAATGAAGTAACAATGCTATTAGTAACAATCTGTATATTAAACGTCTTACGTTTCGACCTTAGCATCTAACAACTCTCATTACCTCATATCTGCACGGATAAATTAAAAATACTTGCCTTTTTTGAAATGGTAGAAAACGGGTAATATTTTATTTCAAACTTAATTTCCCATCAGTTTACATAAAACGAACATCATATACCCACCAAAATGTTATGGAATTCGAGAATGATTGAAAATTGGATTTATCTTCAATTTTTTATAACTAAAAAAAATAAATGAACCAACATATTTTAGCTAAAAATACTTATGATTTTACATTAGTTGCAAAGGCTTGAAAACATTATCTACGAAAGGAGCAAAGATAGGAGAGGGACAAGAAAATACTAACTTCAGTCGTACATATCTCAGTAATTTTACCTTTTCAAAATTCAAACATAATATAACCCAACAAACTCTAAGTTAAAGAGCTTTGGTTTTATTATATGCCCATCATGCTTCTATCTAGGATTAAATAAGTTCTAATATGTCAAACGAACAATGCGTCGTGACTAACCGCGAATAAGAAGAAAATAACTGTCATAAGTCTTATGAATATAGTTATCCAGATTTGATCTTGTATTATTGTAATCAGTTTATTTGAACAACCTGGAAGATACAATAAGAAAGGCACATTTCGTAGTCCCTTTGGCATTTCCTCACTGAGGATCAATATAAGTGTGATAACTTTGTACTTTGAGGCTCTACTTATTTACAGTTTTCATGATACGTCTTATATGTGCTAAAACGTTAAAGATCATCGCGGAATAATTAAAGTTTAAATAGATTTGCGGACTTTCTTCTATATCAAATATATGTGTATTAACAGAATATTCTTTCCCTGGTTCAGTTTAAAAAATAAAATAAAATTAAATCTTGGTTCTCTAAATATGATTTGTACAGCTCAAGTAATTTAAGGATTTACCTTAAAGTGAGGTATTAAATATAAAGTTGGAGATTATTTCATATTCAATACTTAGTAAATTAAAATTTCTTCTACTTGAACGAACCAGTTGCAAAAAAACTTAATAAACTGATTTTATTTAATTAATATACTGAATTTTATTGATGTCCTATAAGTGTGGTGTCAAATCTAAATGTACAAATTAGGCATTGAGTGAAACAAGTTAAATTTATAATGAGTAATTGCTTTGGAAGACGTTAAGTATTCCTAAAAAATAAGGCTCATTGGTTTTCTTCGCATAATAGTTTTATTGTTGCTTTTTAAATCGTTAAAACAAGTTCCAATTCGTAGTAGATAAGTGATAAAAAACGGTGACCTTATATCATTAAATTATTTCTCCTACATAGAAATGAGATTAAGGTTGATTGTTCTACCAGGCAGTTATTTAGATAATTTAAGTTATCATAATCCAGTGATTGATGGCTAGGGTCAATACTAAAACTATTTTGCACTAAATATAAAAAAAAGGTCGTAGGCACCTGCAAGAGATTAGATCTGTCAAGCCCCGCAGTTTGTGACGGGCATGTCGTAGGACTTCAGTTACGTAAATTTTTGAAACTTGAATAAACTGTTTTTAGTTATATTTGTATTTATGTTTATGAAATATATTTAGTTTATTTTTTGCATTATAGGGATACTTAAAATTTGTTTGTATTTTTAATAGAAAAAGGAGCTTTGGCTCTTAACGAGGCCTCATAAAACGTTCATATTACATGTCCCGGAATAATAAAAGTGAAGCATTTAGAATTTATAACAAATACTGGTTATAGCGAGTGTACCCATCACGCACAAGATCACTTGATAATTAATGCTACAAGAGGAACCTGTGCAATTTCTTGTGAAGATCATAAGACAAAGAGATCGTATATAAGGTTGCCCAGAAAGTGAGTCAATACTTTTTTTGGTTCCTCTTCTAGCGGACCTTAAACCGTCCGAATCACTTACTTTTCGAGTCTTCTGATAATTTATGTAACATTAAGTATGACGTATATGATCATTAAAACCAACATAGGCGTACAATTTCTGTTTTAAATCCATGAAAAGTCGTGCACCTGCTGAATGATTTGACAGGGACTATAATTTTTCCCATTCCAAAATTCTCAGGTAAAGTTGAATTAATTTTAAAAGACAATACATTTAAATTGATAAATCTACATATTTAAAGGTTACCTCAAAGTGTTACATATTTAGAAATGAAGGAAAGTAAGGAATGGGCCACCAAGTAGCGAAGGAGGTGCTTAAGGCGCTCTTCCATCAACCTACAGCTCCAAAATGACTCCTATAACGTTCTCAGGTACGGGGCATAGAAACTGGCCTGGAAAAATTCATTTGAGGATCGTCAAAGCAAAAAGAACCTTAGTGTCAACGGGTTTAAATGCGATTCTCTTCGACGAATTTTAAGAAACGCTTTGCAGAGAGAGAGAATGAAAAAA
>CM032233.1:85742500-85937500 GCA_019009955.1 Riptortus pedestris
TTTCTTAATGTAGAACAAATATGATTGATCTTTTTATTCCATTATATCGGATAAATTTATGTAGAATTTGCATAATTTATTTCTAGAAGTTCATAATCTCATAACAAACTATATTTGTAGTGTTCATTTGTGTAATTAGAAAAACATACTATTGATCCTTTCTTTATGGTTTAAATAGTTAAGTGATTCTAACAATTAAGTTTAATTGTATTATATTATAGGTCGATACTGAAATGATTAAGTTATTTAAAAGAATTATATGTAACTCATTTTCGCTTACTTTTTTCTTCCCTTCCTCTTCATATTATTTGAGCATTTACTTAGTGGAGATTTTATATAATTAGAAGATTCCCATTTGGGGAAATCTGGTATTGAGGCGGAAAAGGCTGAACTAGCTTTTGGCTGGAAACTCGTCCGTTATCCGCCCACATTTAATAAAATGCAAATATCTCGTTTAATATTCAAGATAGACAATAAATGTATATGACAATATTTAAAGCCTGTAAACTGCATAAAGAGACCCAGCTTTCATACAGGCTGAACGGGAGATCATGTACGTGCCATGATATTATGACTTGTTAGAGTATAATAGGACTTTAGTAACGTGGGGTATGGGAACACGCATACTCATGATAATACATTACCAAGTCCTGTAACGCACCTTCAACTGGCAATCATGAACCAATATCAGGATTAGTTACTTAATTGGCGCAAGTCATTATCCTGAAATAACCACGGTCATCATACTTGACATCGTGGAACTTATACAACTGGTAAGTGACAGGTATAAAGCACTCTTCGGTGACATCTCAGCACATTGAGAAGAATGTATGACGATAAAATCAGAATGGTGCAATTAAATGATCATTGAGATTGACTTTTCAAAGCTTTTTTGTGTTGGATTTCATGCCAAAGCTTCTTTATTTAACTTATCAAAAATATATTCAAGTGAAACATAGGATCTCAACTATGGAGGTTAAAATAGAGTGTTACCTTAAACTCTAGGTTCTCCCTGATGACGATCGTTAGAACAGAGTTGTGGCCAAGTTTAGGAAAACCTTCCTTCGCAATAATTTCTTGCTCCTTGCTTCGCATTCCTTTAAACTTTAATGACGATTTTAACGAATCCTCACCTGAAATCAAATAATAAGTTTTGTTAATTCATAGGTGGCTTGAATAATATTTGTGTTGTGTTGTTTTTGAGGTATATTAAATCAATAGAAAAAAATCCTTGAATTCACTATATTTTTGTGAAATGTTTATAGATAACTTTTTATTAGCGATGTATAATAGAACAAGGACAATTAACAGCATCAGATCTGCTTAAAAAAGTTAAAGTAATAAACGTGGTTTTGAGAATTAATGAAATGACGTCTGCTCTAAGAAAAAAAAAGTCAAACCTATTAATTCCCCTTCCTACGAACAATGATGTTATTGCACAAATACACACATGTTTATAAATCAGCATTTTTTACTCAATGCCTATCGTTCGTATGTGCTTCTTCTCTAGGAGACATTACGATCCATAATAATATAACATTTGTATTCACAATTCACTTTAAAAAATATTTGTGATGATTATTATCATATAATAATATCTAGACCGAGTCCTGAGCTCAAGAATAAAACCTTTATACATTGTTTTGATGCAATCAAATATTATTATTATTATTTATTAACGTCCACTTTTTGCAACTCAGGCTAATTGGGACGGGTTATCTACAGGTTACCACGCAATCAAATAGGTCTAAACAATAAAAATAAGAAAACTAACAGACCTTTTGGTCGGAATGCATTTGGATTCGCAAAATGAATATTGTGGACATTATTTCGTGTTACTCGACACGACAGGAAGAAATCTTTTCCTAGAAAAGTAATAAGTCGGCTAAGCTTAGTAATTCGCTCGGGATCGCTGAAATACGCTGGAGTTGGAGTATGGGAAGACGTTTATAGTGTAAATATGGAATATATGTATTGACCAAAAAGTGCTGGGGAAAAATAAATTTCTTTCAATAATTCATACATAATAATGGGCAGTTCAAATATACCTTTCTGGTTTCATGAGGACGATTAACGAGAGTTTAGATACTCTTAACTACACAAATGAAGTTTAACTACGCCACCTCTTGATTCACTACATTTGTATGCCAATGTTGGCACGTTAAATGTTTTAAAATCATTTGGATAGCTTCAAAACTAGAATTAGTGTCTTTGATAGTTACTGAATTTACCGAGACATATGACAAGAATACCCTTGAGTGGAAATCCAATGAAAAATAATGAAATCTGGTAGACTTAATACATTCTGGTGGTTTAAGAAGACCCCATGAGTTTATACTGCTTCTACACCATATTGGGGAACAATTTTGTCCCCGAAACTCCTAACATCAGAGTGGCTTTGATTTAAATTACACTCAAACTTCAGGCATATAATGGTAAGATGCAAAACATTGTTGATGTCTTACCAAGAGGTTATATTACGGGTTCTCCCACTTCTGATATTTCTAAAAAATTATTAATTCTTTAGCTAGTCTAAATGTATGAAGAAACGAAATTATCATCTTCGTCCATATTTTCCCTACCTTTAGTGGGGATTACACTAGGCTAAAACTTGATGGTCTATGTTTCTCAAAGATAAAAGTGAAGGGTTTTAAACTACAGATTAAAAAAAAAAGTCTTAGATAAGATAAGCATAATACCTAATTCATTGTCTGAAGGCAATTACGCATCAACATTTCTAGACTTAGTTATGGATAATAGAGAAACTGCTATTTAGATTCTCGGTTGGTCTCCAATCATCCGGATGGGTGAAGGTCTCCAAATCTTGAAAATATTCGTAATTTAGTAGATAATTATAACGCCTATTTTCATTTTTAAAGAAATCACACTCTCCATTTGAAACTCAAAGAGTTATGCAACTCTTTTGGCCCAACTTTTCTGAGATGTAGCGTGTAATTTTTGTGTACCACGAGTGATACCGCCGTTTTTCCTGAAGCTGTTGTATTAACTACATTTATTGTGAAACCGAGATATTGTTAGGTTTACGTAAAAAGGAGCGAAGTCCGAATATTAAGGTTATTTTTAGCCCAAAATAATCTCTGTTTTTTCTTCACATGTAGAAAAGTGTTCTCTGTTCGGTCATGCTACGTGTTATGCCGTGAAGCATGAAGTGGCAATTGGACGAATATTGACGAATTAATGCTTAGAATAGATGAAATGTTTTGAAATAAAAATGATTTCTCCCCCATCGCTATATTGCGATTGTATTATCTTAGATTGAATGCTATAAATATATTTCTAAAAGCCACTATTCATTCATGTTCAGCTATTGTGTTGTACTCGTATTATGCGAATAATGTTCAACATGATGATCGTATGTCTGAAGTGGACATTTAAATCAAACCAATGAGAAATATACCCACTTTATGGAAATACACCCAATCTCCTCTTTTCGTTGTTTCGATAAAATCAATATTAACGAAGATATTGACAAACAAATGATTGACTTAGAATTAATCTCCTGATAGTGATGGAACGTGTATGTTGGCTTTAATTAACTCGGGTTAGAAACCCGGCCTTCTGAAAGATCCACACCTCTTAATCTATATAAATAAAGCTGTCAGTATTGTCAGAAGTTCTTTTTAAATTTGGAGGGAACCAATTTTTTCACTTTTCAAATCATGCTAAGAAAAATGGCATCAATCCAAATTGAACTAACGTGAATCAGTTATCCCGTTTGTTAGTTAATCTCATAAATGAACTCAACTGATTCGTCGCTAAATCGTCCCTGTTGCGAAATGCGATTATTATATGAATAATAATAATAAATGAACTCGAATGATATCACTGAACTTTTATATTTGTAAGTCAACTGACCCATGGATCAACATAGCCAATAGGTGGATTATTATTTTATTACTTCGAGAGGTTGATTACTTTGAAGGAAAAACATGTGTTAATATTGGTTTTACTGAAAAATTGTATAGAAGGATTGTGTTTAGAAATTATTTGTCAAACCTAAAACATTGTTTATTAATACCAAAATTATAATTGCCGACCTACCGATGGCAACTTGAATTTATTATTGTTCCATGAGAATAAACATCCGCTTTTGATCATTTTTTAAATACTTCACTACCATTGAAAGGAGGGGGTTTATTGAAATGTTAACAAATATATTTGCCAAGATTTCCGTTAATATTGCTTTTATCGAAAAAAAAAAAATGAAATAATAAATTGTGTTTAGAATAGAGTTTTCATTATTACATCTTATTGTGTGGTATGGAATCCAAAAATATTACTACCAAATCCTCAGGTATTCCAAGAAATTTCTAGAACGAAACTCATATATTTTGTGCTAGTGCAATAGTTGTATAAGAAACGATATATACTTCAATCCATTATCAAAGTGTAAGAGCCATCTTCAACATAGCATAATTCATCATAATTCACCATTATGCGTATAAAAATAAAATCTCAACAGAAAAATGTGAATAAATTGAAGGTAAATTCGTCCATATTAGTCCAATCTCCACTTTTCACAAGACGGTGTGCTACAAGAGAATGACTCTTCAGGACGTTTAGAACTACTAGAAACTACTTTTGCTTCACGTGTCAATGATGTGTAATGAAGCCGCTTCGTCACAGTCTTGGCCACTTGTAACAAATAGGAGACGGGTTCTCACCAGTGCAGTGGACGTGATTGCCTCCACGTCGACCACGACTGCACCTGCGCCAACTCCACTTGCAAATGCATCAGGTTTCAACGATTACGGAATTCTCAGGACTTTCATCAACAGCATTCGACGTCGAAGGCGCAGGAAACACCTGACAAACCCGTCGACTTCAACGTGCAGTTCCAGTCAGGCAATTTAAAGCCGCAAGATATCGAGTTCTCCTCTCATATCTCTGTATACGGCCGAAGTGCACGTCTACTACAGAGGTAATGAGACGGAGGGGGTTCGTACTTGTTAAAAATGAATATTTCCAACGAAGGATTATCATAGGCATTCCTACGGAAAAGTGGTGGAGGTTTACACAGATTCAATTTGTGATGGAGGAGGGGGACAGACATGATGTAGATGTTGAAGGTGCAAAGTATAATAAAGACCACGAAATACCTTCTCGAGTGAGATCCGGGAATACGAAGATCAATGTTGTATCATGGCTCTTTAAACACTCGATAACACCAATATCAATAGCATATCGGTCTTGAGTCTGGTTAGAAGGAGGTTTCTGACTTTATACGGATTCTCATCCCAATCTTATTCAGGCCTTAGATATTTACAGGCAAAAACTAGCACGTATGTTATATATACAACTGTTTAAACTTTGTACAGATCTATAGATGGCAATATTCTTGAGGATTATTATGACGGTCACATTGTTAGAGGAGTTTTTAGCTTGTCAAGCTGAACATAGCAATATGATTTTATCTATTCTTACTGGTTTCTATTGTTTACTAGCAAAGAAATCTGGTAAAATGATGTGTAAAGCAGAATTCGCACATTTAGTGTTACCCTCTTTTTTTTGGAAAACTTTCTGTTTTTTTAAATAGTTTTATATATGATCATAAGTAGATTCGTGAAATGAAGCAATTTGTTCATTAACTGAAAACAGTAATTTACGTCCATTTTTGGAGTTAATTTAAATATTATATCTAGATGATGGAGATATTTACGATTGTATATTTCACCGGCTCTTTATAGCCTCAATCATCCTGGTTTGCTTTCTCTATTAACCAACTTGGCTTTAAATATTGTGTGAACCTTTTCTATATCCAGTTTTTTGTGTATATACAATTTTAAGGGACCTCATTTTCCATTAACTTAGCTTCCATTTAATATCCATTGTCGTTTACTTTAAAATCGGAAGTAAGGATTCGTATTCATTAATTTTGAAGACTTAGGATTCGGTTCACCTCATGAGCCTTTTTGGAATGTTTGAAGTATCATCCCCAGTTTCCCCATTTCCTCGTTTTTTGAAACAATATATGTAATTCCAGAACTTCATTTTGTACTCCTATGATTTATTTAGGAGAATTCAAATTAAGGAAAACAAATCGTCTGAGTTTCCTGGTGTAGAAGACTGCTGGGAGACAAAGTACAGCATTCCGGCGAAGAAAGAATGCTAGCAAGCAGTCATAGGATGAAAGCATGGTGAATTATGAAGAAAGCTTCTGGTTGGAACGCTCATTTAACAGAGCGGTACATAAAATATGCGTGCACACTCACGCATGTTAAATGCCGACTGTAGAACGCCTGTCGTTCATGGAGCAAGTCCATGTATATGCCAAGTAAATGGAAGTATTGCCCATTTTACCATCTAAAATATGTGTGTTGATAGAATATAAACAAAAATGTCTATTTAATTATATATATATATATATATATATATATATATATATATAAATTTTAAAAGAATTACTAATTCAAACCAGCACCCATACACGCATACGCGCGCAAACACACACACACACACACACACACACACACACACACGCGCACGCACGCAGCACGCACTCACGCACGCACGCTCGCACGCACGCACGCACACACACACACACATATTGATACATGAAATATATAAAACACTTTTATTTTCGAGAATTACAATGGTGAAAATAAATAAGAGTGTGAAAAATACAAATATCTCATATTAGCTATACTACTTGATTCTGATTTTTATAGCTGGATTAACCCAAAATGGAAAACACTAAAATTGGAAATAATACGCAGCTTGTAAAAATTGAAATGGATTAGGCATTCCCTGTATAAATACAATTATGTTCTTAAGATATTCTGAAGACGCTACCATAAATTTGCCAAAGAATAATGTATCAAGGTGTGACAACTATTATCAGGACCTGCCGTAATTCTAGGAGATACTTTATTCAAGCACATCCTCTACTAAACAGAAAATGTTCTTACAGTTGAATTTATTAGCATTAATGAATCTAAGCGCAAGTTGAAGTATCATCTTAATAAAGCATTTGAATAATCAATGACTCGCTGATGGGGTTGAATGCTATTCAATGAATATTAGAGTGTCTACTAGCCAAAGATATCCAAAATAATTCGGTTATCTTTATAAATGTTCCCCACTGTGGAATTCTTGTAAAAGGAAAATCTGAAAATGAAGAAAAGAAAGGTAAATGACAACTTATCTAAGCAATTCTATTCTCCTGTACACCGAATGGAAATTAAAAAGAAAATCTATGCTTATTGGTGAAAGTTTGGGTCTAGAAAGTCTTATAATGCTTCCACAAAATAAAAGAGGAACCAACACTGTAAATTTAGCAAGATTCAGAATAGGCCTTATAGCACACACACTTGGCTATTTGTTGAGGAATCTTAAGCCAACAAGAAGTCGTGTATGTCATAGGTTCCTAAAAATCGAGCATATGCAATGCCATTCTCCAAATCACAGATAAAAAAAATGAAACGGACGCCCACTCAAATCTATCTAAAATGCTTTTTTCCACTCGCTTGAAGTCCCTTTAACAAGTGTGTATGTGTCTATATATTCTTAAACACACCCCCTTTGTCTAAATTCTCAATGACAACATGCAAGACGAGAGGGTAGATTAAAGTTCTGCGTATTCATACTGACTAATTCCTATTAATAGTCAGCTTATGCAGGCTAGGGGTTACGGAGAGATGGCTATTTAAAAAAAAATCATCACTGGCATAGAGTGGAATTTTCTGTATATATGCCATTATTGGTGTGAATGGAATTTCCCTCATGATGCCTTTATTGTAGGATGGTCTGATGCAGAGAAAACGGGAAGCTCGAATTTCCTTGTTCGTTCCCGTGAAAATCAGGTTTACTTATTCACAAGATCAATTACAAGGCCTGTAGGTACCACATACAAATATATATATATAAAATACAGGGTGCCCCAAGTTACCGTCCACCCTCCTTAAAATCTCCGATTATTTCAATACATGGCTGAGACTTGGTGTGCCATAATTGTGACCCCTGCAGAACCTTTCAGTCCATATTCAACCTCCTAACCTTCAGTAGGGGTGGGGGTTTACTGATGGCTGGAAACTAAAATATGGAAATATCTCGGTTGTTATTAATTATAGAGAAACATAGACATAACCACCCCTAACAAAACTTACAGAGCATTACATTTGCAGTAAGATTAATTCTATACACGTTTTCGATCTGACGCATAATAATGGATATATTTTGAGTACATACATGCTAAAAATGACATTTTGTGGAGAAGATATCTAATACAATTATTACTATTCCTTAGTGAATATTGAATTTTATATGTGTGTGTGTAGAGAAAACTTACTATACCTAGTGTGCCAACTTCAATTCCCTGGATTGCGTTTTAAATTTTATTTATTTGTTCTCCCAAAGCTGTTTGAGGTTGAGTTTCTACCAGTTCTTTCGATGCCCATGCAGACTCGTGAGACAATGCAGTCAGTACTATTCAAGTATAAGAAAGTCCGTCACGCAGGGGCTGCGTAAACTAAGCAGATTTCCCACGTGAAGTTTTACAATAGAGAAATTTCAGGAGAGCCGAACAGTTACGAAAACGGTCGAACTAGCTTTTGGCTGGAAACACTCTCGTCTGTTATCCGCCCACATTTAATAAAAATGCAAATATCTCGTTTAATATTCCAGATAGAGAATAAATGTATATAGCAATATTTATAGTAAATTTAATTTGCAATAAGATTGATTCTATACAATGTTTTGATCCACCGTATAGTAACGGAGATATTTCGAATTTTCGAACATTCTCCCCTCAAACCCCCACCCAGCCCACTGGTCCGATTTCAGCCATTAATGAACTTGACCTGTATTTTTATTTAAAGCTTTTAAATGTCGAGTTTGGTAACGATCAAACAAAAATTGCGACCGCTTAACCGAGCGTTAACAGACAAATACAAATATATATATATATATATATATATATATATATATATATATATATATAATTTTGAACGGACCTCATTTTCGTCATCTTCTGGGTAGGATCGATGGACATTTGAAGAAAGTTTTCGAAAATCGCGTCATGAGTACGTCTTCAATAGCTGATTTCCCCTTAAGGGAAATCTGCTAAAACTTAACCAACTGAAGTCTGTAATGTGACTGAAATTAGGTAGAGAATGTGTCAAGCCAAGAATTTGACCTTCAAAATTTCCTGTGGTGCGTGAGATTTTCATTTGTGCGTGTGTGTGTGTGTGTGTGTGTGTGTGTGTGTATGTAAGCGACCTTAAACATTTACAATAATACATAAATCCTAGAAAAACCATATAAAAAACCTTGTTCTAATGTATTGCTAAAAATATTAGACATTTTAATGATTGGTTATTATTATATACACAGTTGTAGATATTTGTGAAATGTAAGTGACTATGGGGAGTTAGAACACCATAAACTCGTCTATAAGGATGTTTTTCACCAACAATTCTGTCCTTTTGGAGTTAATAATATTTACCACGACTGAATTCAATATGTACTTAGAGCTGCAAAACAATGGAGGAATCGGATGTTATATCTGTAATGAAAATTAGTAATATGTGTATCCATATTATTTATGTATGCTGATTTTGCATGCACAAAATATTGCATGTACTCATATTTTTCAGTCATGTTTTTTTTGGTTGAGAAAAAGGTTGAGTTTGGAATTTGTTTTCGTTTTGTTGAGAAAATGTTTCATTTCCCTGAATAAATGGCATAATTCAAATACAGAAGTATGTTATATACTTATTATTAGAGGATGCATTTTTCAATATTTCACGAAGACTCATTTCTTTAAATTATTAGAAGACTATCGATATTTTAGGAGAGGGGGGTGGAGGATTTCTTTTCCCCAGTAATCTAATTGAGTGCAATCTATCGATCTATTTTTGCCAATGCACCACGAGTCTGATATAAATACTCCAATTTTATTCTCTTCGAGTCTCTTAATCAATCAAATTTTCATTATTATATTGTATAACATGTTATTAGGGATTTATATTTTCTTCTCAACTACCACTAACCTCTATTCCACACGATAGAAGCGTTATAGGAAAAAAAAAGATTCTTAATACCATTTTAAATTTATTACCGCCAAATGTTCCTATCCTTTCTGTGTGCTCTAGAACACAAAAATCTGTTGTTTTTTTATTTTATTTTATACTATTGTCTACCGTCAAAATACTTCACTGCAACTGAAAAGAATGACAAAACATATTAAGAAATTTCTGTGGATTTGCATAAAAGGTAATTCCTCTAGTATACTACAGTACTTTATATTTGGCTAACAGGAGCAGGGCTTTACAGTGAAAAAATAATTTCCCCAATACCATAGTTACGCCTAATTTTACGGAAATAATTGTTAGTAATAAGTTGTGTTTAGAACAGACAGAATATTTTAAAGCCATCCATCTCAACATCCTCTGATCATCAGTCAATACAAAATATACTAAATATTAACGATGTCAATAAATTGAATAAGCTTTATACGTTCATTATAGCAGTTCTGAAAACGTTTGACTCTCTTAGTGTTAATGAGTAAACTCATATAATGAACAATTTGTGAGTATATTACTTTTTGTGAGACGTTCTGTTATTTATTCTATTGTGCACATTTTCAAGGAGAACATTCGTATAGAACTTATATTGTTATTTCAGCTGTTCAAAAAATTGCAATGATAGAGATACCATTGAAAAATTAGTTAGTAAATTAGATTAGAATTATTGAAATTATATACATTAAAATTAAAATATATTAAATTCACTTTATGAAGTCTATGTCACCGTTTATTGTAAAAGCATGTAGGATTTGCCAGACTCAAAATGTGTCTATATTGTTATTATTTGTACAAGATTTATCTTTAACAAATAAATATCTATCTATATCTAAAAAAAAAGTTGTGTTTAGTATATATTTTCCTTTATTAAAATATTATTCCAAAAAGTAAATTGATAATTTTATATCCCAATTTTCCATTGTTTACTATTATTATTGTTCATAAAAATACTATTAATAATATTTTATGTTGTACGCAATAAAGATTCAATCCTTAATTCATTTCAACGTCGAATTTATGTATTCATCTTAATAGAAATGAAGAAAATATGATACATTTCAAATCTTTGGGACTTCAAATCGTCAATTTTATCAACAAATACAAAAACCGTAAAATAAATAAAAATTGGATAAGTACGTATGAAATACATCAATTTTTTTATCTTTAAATAATTCAATTACATTTAAAGATTATATAGAAAATTTCACGTTCTAACTCATTAACGGCAAAGATTCATAAAAGTTTGGACAATGATCGCGAAGAATAATAAATTGTCTCAAAATCAATATAACTCTTTTCCTCTGGAATTTTATAGTTTTATCGTGTCGTTTCGGTTAAAGTTAGATCTTTTGCATTGTAAAACACTTTTACACTGGAGGAACTATACCCTTGACTCGTATTCATCTCACTGGGGTTAGGGATAATTCCTTTCATAGAAAATAATAATTCTCTTAAGGTCTAAGGTCATAAGAATTCGTGGGCCGTTGCAGTCCTAGGACCCTTAGTACCTTATTTAACCATTGCCATGAAACGTGTCTTCAGTTGCTGTTAGTCACCTAAACGGTTAGCCGCTCCCCCTTTCCAATTAAGACTCAAACTGCTTCAAGGGGTCCTCGTAACTCATACTGTTCACGTGGCGATAATGGCCTAACAAAATTACACGACCTATACAACCCGTAACATTGTCGAGTTAATCGACAAGCAAAACCTTTTTCTTCCGTGATGGGACGCTCCACACTTGTAGAAAATGTAATCATTGATTGAAACTCCCGTGACTCATGACAGCTGTCGGAGTGATTCCAGGAAGTCCTATGCCATAATCTCGCTTCAAACGATTGGAATGCTTAATTTAGCACACTTCTACGACAAACAATGTCTGAGACTTCGTAACCCTCGATTAATAATCTGTTTGATATTTTGAATTATGTAGTATTATTGAAGTATGTGTCTGCAAATCCACCAGCTTAATGTATTGAATATATGTTCTACGTTATTTAGTATATATTCAATTTGTAGCAGATCTAAAATCTTAAAACAGCATTCTAAAAGATAAGGTATAATTGATTTTGTAAAGATAGGACTATCAAAAATAAAAACAATGACATAACCGCAGAATAATACATTATTCATTGGAGCTTGAAGATCGGTCACAATATTTTCTTGGGCCGCAATAAAGTGATAAAGCAATTTGATAGTTTAATGCATCGGACATTTTATGTAGAACAGACTACGGATATTTTATCTTTTAAAATCAGGGGATGTAAAAAGTAGCAGGAGAGTAGTTTTGGGGCATTTTTCATGATTTAGGTCCTGAATTTATTTATGCTTAAGAACAATAGTCGCTACTCCCATTTTAAGTTAGCGTTTCTTCACTCTTCGGAGTTTGTATTATATGTAATGCGTGTTTGCTTTAAGCATTCTCATCCGTTACTTATCTCAATGACCTCCACACATTTTATGTCAAACGGAGTGTTCTTTCTGACCACCTTTTGCTCATATCACGAGAAATCAGTCTTTATCTCAAATGTTCTTCTACACGAATGTCATGGTAGTAATAGTGCAGACACTAATTTTTTAGCCTCTCTCTGTAAAACGTTTTTGCAGAATGAGTCTTTGAGCTTGCCCAACCTAAAACCAAATGGCTGGCCACATTTGTTCTCCACCTTATTTCCTCTAATAGGCACCTACCAAGAAATTGTCTGATCACAGTCCATGGAAGCTTCGTGTGCCAGGAACAGGAATGGTTCTTTAGTGTTCAAGAAAATCTGGTCTAATTGGTTCCAAAATTTGGTGTTCTGGGCCAGCCATATTTTTTTCAAGCATGACCTGCAGCCCTTAACCACAGTAAATCTTACCGTTGGATAACCATTGTCATCCAATGCCAATGTTACGGGAACACGGAAAAACGGGATGTATTCCTGTTCTATGACTATCCGAGCATTAAAGTCACTTGCCGGCTTCCTACTTTAGTATTTGGCCGAACAAATTGACTAGACGTCATATAAAATTCTTCTTATTGTTCCTCTGCATTCTCAGAAGGATCATGTATACTGATCAACGATATATTGCAGATTATCCATTTCGGTCAGATTCTAAAGATTGAATTATTAATTCAATTGCATTGCAAACATGCGTTTCATTAGCATAAACCCATACACGTTTTCTTCATCATAAACCTCTTGGCCCGGATAAAATTACTATTTAATGATAAAGTTAACCAGGGAGACCATAAGATCTTCATCGGATCTTTTACAAAGCAAGGAGTCCTACGTAGCATATTTCGCCAGCACTGATTCCAAATATCTATTCGCTCATGCTCGTCATACCCTCTACATGCCCCAAGTGCCGATATTAAGCACTAATTCATTTTGTACCCATTCTTTATGCATGGCTTACTGTTGAATGATAACTCTCGTGTATGCCGAATGAGTCCCTCCGGTGAATAAAAGTTTTTATTATCAACATTTTTTAAAGTACTCAGTCAGTGTCACTGGCAAATTGCAGGCAGGTTGATTTTTTGATAGAAGTGAGGGCACTCATTTCCCACGCTCTTTTCTTTAACTGACAGAAAATGTACCCAGACTAGTGGAAAGGACCATATCCTTGGCTGGGTTGGGTTAGTAGCCCTCATCTTCCACCAAATGGTAAGGTCTCCTTGATTAGCTTTACAGATAGACTGAAATCAATTTTGAAACTCTGCTTTACCTTCTTATTTTCTTTTGTAATTCATTGCATTTACCAAGAATCATTATTAAATATAGCATGAACGAGTTAGAGTTTTTAGTTCCTGTAGAAGGTCCAATAAAGAAGCTGTAAGTTATTTTAAATTAAATACCATGAATGTCTTTCTTAATTTATAGCTGCACATGATTTTAATAGTGAGGGATTGTTTAGGAACTAATGTATGGGTATTCTATAAGTCTTAAAAAGAATAGATAGAAAAACATTAACAATGAGAAGGGAATTTAGAGTAATTTTTGCCATATACTCTTCAACGATGTAGTATAAGGAATATATGAGCTTTAAACTACATTTAAAGTCAAATTAAATGGTGTGTACAGATAGTAAGTATTCATAAAACTTTCAGACCTTATTTTTATGACGGAAAACCTTATCTTTTCAAAATTAATTTAACTGTTCAACTCGTGAGTCAGGTTGTAGGGAAGAATATAGATCTCCCTTGATATTTGATTATGCTTCATTGTCCTTTAACCCTAGAATGGTATTGAACGTAAAAATTACGTATGATCTGGTTTTAACTGTTATCAAAGGGCCGTTAACGACGCCACCACCCCCACCTCTCAGCTATGAGCCCTCCAGACAGTTCGGCCTTCACCTTCGCCAAGTGCAGCTAAATGAACCTTCCCACTCATCCCATAATATTTTTTGAAATAAAAACGACACGTAATATTTACGTATCAATACTATTAACCGCATCTTTTTGGCACGTAAAATTTACATATCGCTACTAATAACCGGGTTTTACGCCATAACATAGTTAATATTATTCTCAATTTATTTTCTTCCAATTTATTTTTATATTCTAATTTATTTTCTCTTAATGTTTTTAACTTTTATTTTTGAATATAAAAAAGACAAAGATGTATAGGAAGAATATAAATAATCTGTATATAGTATCGAAAAAATGGAGAAAAAATATTCAATGGATGAAGAAATCAGAAATTTGTTGAAAGAACTCTCCGATGATTCAGATGGGGAAAATGACAATTATGAAATAGATGGATATGGATACGACAGCGATGATGATCCGGAGTATTCTCCAAGTGATGAGGAGGTTGAGCCTTCGGAAATAATTGCAACACAGAGTGGGCTAGATAGCGATGAGAGTGAGAAAATTTTAGAAAACATCAAGGCTATTGAAGAAAAAGAAGAAACACAGAGGAAAAAAAACCTAAAACCTCTCAACCACACAATATTGACAGATCATTCACAATAAATGTAGAAGGTGGGTCGTGCTTGGTAAGAATGGATATGAATGGAGCACACAACCTCCGGAACGTGTTTCGAATAAAGTGCCTGAAAGGAATGCCGTGCACATTATTAGATATTAACGTAGATATAAGTTAAAGATAAGTGTATGTTTTAATAAAATAGTCACAAACATTAACAAATTTTGAATAATTTCACCAATACCCTGTAGCACACGTAAAATTTACGTATCACTACCATTAAGCGGGGAATAATACCACTACCATTCTAGGGTTAATGTTAAATTGGTAATATTTTCTATTATCCTAAGAAATGTGAATTATTGAAACATTAGTACTGTTTAACAGTTTGAAATACAATTTACACAAAAAAAGCTGAGTAAAAGTGCTTTTGATAGGAAATAAATTATTATTGTTACTTAATAATGATGGCTAATATCATGATTATGATTTCTATTGCCCACTGAACATTGAAAAGGGATTGTATAGAAATCGGTTTACGTTTATTTTCCGAGATTTTACAGCCGTATATGAATTCTCAATAGTCCCCAGGTAGATATAGAGGCATAACGTATATGGACTTATACACTCGGCAGGAAATGAAAATAAATAAGATATAGTGAAGCCTTGTAATGAATAACATACATACTCATTATTTCATCTAAATATTTGTCAATCAAATTCTAGTACCACAGATAGTCTGAGAAATATAACTTCGGCATTTCCGTTTCAAGTAATTCAAAGCAATTACTAGATTTTAAAATATCCATAGTTTGGATAAATTTAACGGTTAATACGAATTTTCTATTTAAGTTCATTTTTTAGAGAGTTGGATTGGAAAGTTTGAACACAGTTAGTAAGGAAAATACCTAAGGGCATTATAAAGAGGTATCTTATCTCCATGGTGGTTGCAGAAAACTAACGTGGAGAGAATAAAGCGTTTTGGGAATTATTTGAAACGGTCTTAATGAGTTGCATGAAGAATTGGGAAAGATAAAAGGCTGTAAAATCCACCGGCAGAAGGGTGTTGTGCTGTATAACAACCATAAAGGAATGGTAGATCTCTTTAGTCTAAAAGATCTTTCTCGATTGCAGTAGTGAGTAAAACTGAGCTCTAACTGCTTGCAGAGAAAGAGTGGAGCTGTCGATTGTCTATTGCACAAAAGATGCGTAGCGGGTATAATCTACCATAAAATGAAATGATTCGATACTGTCCTTAAAATACCTTGAAAATTGAATAATTTATTCTTCAATTGATAAGCCTTCATACTTTCTATATTAATTTACCTAGATTCATATTTGTTAATGGGTTTGCATGAAGATATTGAGGCAAAGAACAAAGAAATGGTTGGAAGCGAGGTCTTCTGCTCACAGAACTACGGGATTACGCTCTAAAGCTCAACATAAAAAGGTATTGTGGACGATATAACAGACCTATGGGCTGCTCTACTACAGGTTAATTGTCAATTCTATGAGGAAATTAATTTGTACTAGAATACAACTGCTACTCCACAACCTACGACACTATCCAGTTTATATTGTTTCTAATTACGTCTAATAATTTAAAGGAGTGCAATACCAAATTACTAATTTCCATGATAATTTTGTAGCTCAGGTTTTAGGTTCTTAAAATATGATACTCTTTTTATTTAGAATAACTTACTTATTTCCATTAGCGGATGTTCGAGGTGGACTGTGAATTCAGCGTTTCTTTCATAGCAATTCTGAGACATGATCTGAATTGGTATTGATATCCTGCAACATATGGTTTATTTAAACAATTCCTATCATTCTTATAGCAGGCAACAAAGTTTTACGTAATTAGTATACATTGGATTATGTTTTTTTTTCATGTTATACATGCCAACATAATCATAATACATGCACACACATATAGCCAGAAGTTCACGCTGACACAAATGTAACCGTGAATGAGACTAAACTAGATTTGATTGTAAGACTATTTTGTAGTTCAACAATAAAAGTGTAGGAGTTTGCCCTTCATTTGATTTTTGGCTACCAATAGTTTAGCAGCACCACCATATAAAATCATTAATATGTAAATGAAATGTGTTTAGAAGATAATGTTTCTTTGGATTACAAGCTCATTAATATAAATTAGTAATTAGAAATGGCCAACGCATTTATGAAATGTGATTCTTAAGGGATTCGAACTGCAAATTATGAGAATGCCCATTGACTTGTTAAATAGGTTTCAAATTTCAGTTTAAGAAAAAAAAAAATTGTAAATCTGAATGTTTTGTTTTTATGAAAACCACTCATAAATTATGTTGAAATGCATGCAAAAAAATTGTATATTACAAGAAATGTCGTAGTGAAATTGATTTTGCATGTTTTTAATCCAAACAATTGTAAAAACGAATAACTTATTTTGTTTTCTTTAAAATGATTAATACGTACTAACCCTCACTTATACACGTTATAAATAATTTCATTAGTGTTATATTTTGTATTTTAATTTATAAATCTAAATATTATTTTATAACTGGATTAACAAAGCAATAAATATCTTCATCATTCTTAATTTTTAAATTCACTTAACGTATTGAATTTATCTTAAAATCAAAAGGCTTGCAACAAGGTGATATCCTCATAATTGTTTTATCTAATACAAGTTAATCCTATAAAATTAAGAATACTATATTTCAGCTCTAATCCGACCTTTGGAATTAAATTACATTAAAATAAATTCTTCCTGATAGCACTTGATTCGTTAGTCTAAGAGCACTTAGGAAGAATTCACCTGCAGATAAATGCAAACCCAGATAATCCGTTATCATAAAGCACTTTACTTTTATGTGAGAATTGAAAAGTAAAACAAACAACAAAAATATTTCAAGATTCCCATCATGAATAATATATTTTATACTAATTCCACTTTAATATTATGGAAAAACATTTCAATCTTAATTCCTTAATCTCACGTGGTAAACCTAGAGTGGCGTGTTCAATTCTCTCCTGGGCAATAAGAATTTATTTAGTGAAGAGCTCATTCAATAAAATACTTAATTCCACCCTGATTATAAATAAAAAGTCCGTCACGCAGGGGCTGCGTAAACTATGCAGATTTCCCGGGTGAAGTTTATCAATAGATAAATCTACATACTGGCAACACAACGCCACCGTGAATATTAAGTGAACAAATACAAACGATAATAAAAAATCTCCCGATGGAAAGCATCTGAAATGTAAACAAACAGTTCTGCCAACGGAAAGAAAAACAATTATACTGTAATATATCTGAATATAACGTATTAATTGGATTGAAACCCATATACTATATCTAGTACTGTAATTTATAATGAATCAGAATAAGTTTCATCTCAATCAATCAATTTTAAGTAGTCCAAAAACTTAAGAAGGGGGGGGGGTCACCAGAACATACTTGGATGTATCTCGTATAATAAATGTCTCTTGAAAACAATATTTGGTATTTAAGCTTCGAATGATATGGTTTATTACATAACCGAGTATTGTTCATGTAACATGAGTAGAAGTGGGGGTTTTCTGAAGGCTGAAAAGTGAAAAATGCAAATATCTCGGTTAATATTCAAGATAGGGAATAAATGAATATAACAATATTTATAGTAAATTTAAGTTTCTATAAGATTGATTCTATACATTTTTTGATCCGACGTATTGTAACAGAGATATTTCGAATATTCAAAATTATCCCCCTCTAAACCCCACCCCCCCTCTCCCTGATCCGATTTCAGCCGTTGACGAACTTGATCTTTCTTTTTACATAAAACGACTAAATATCGAGCTTGGTAACGATTAAACAATAATTGCGACCGCTAGAGCGGTAACAGACAAATATATATATATATATATATAAAACCACCACTCTTCCAACATCAAATAGGTTTATTTATTTATGTCTTTATAAAATATATGTTCAAAAACGAAATAAATAATAATTAAAACTTAACCTTTCTTTAACAAAAAATGAAATAATTAACAACGAAATTTTAACATTTATTTAAAAAAAATGAAATAAATAACTATTAAAACTTAATCTTTCTTTAACAAAAAATGAAATAATTAACAACGAAATTTTAACATTTACTTAACAAAAATGAAATAAATAACTATTAAAACTTTACCTTTCTTTAGCAAAAATAAAATAATTAAATCTTAATCTTTCTTTAGCAAATATAAAATAAATAATAATTAAATCTTAATCTTTCATTAACAAAAATAAAATAAATAATAATTAAATCTTAATCTTTCTTTAACAAAATAAAATAAATAGTAATTAAAGCTTAACCTTTCTTTAAAAAAAAAATAGAATAAATAATAATTTAATTTTAACCGTTCTTTACTAAATAACGAAATTAATAGTAATTGAATCATAACCTTTCTTTAATAAAAAACGAAATTAATAGTAATTGAATCATAACCTTTCTTTAATAAAAAACGAAATTAATAGTAATTGAATCATAACCTTTCTTTAATAAAAAACTAAATTAATAGTAATTGAATCATAACCTTTCTTTAATAAAAAACGAAATTAATAGTAATTGAATCATAACCTTTCTTTAATAAAAAACGAAATTAATAGTAATTGAATCATAACCTTTCTTTAATAAAAAACGAAATTAATGGTAATTGAATCATAACCTTTCTTTAATAAAAAACGAAATTAATGGTAATTGAATCATAACCTTTCTTTAATAAAAAACGAAATTAATGGTAATTGAATCATAACCTTTCTTTAATAAAAAACGAAATTAATAGTAATTGAATCATAACCTTTCTTTAATAAAAAACGAAATTAATAGTAATTGAATCATAACCTTTCTTTAATAAAAAACGAAATTAATGGTAATTGAATCATAACCTTTCTTTAATAAAAAACTAAATTAATAGTAATTAAAACTTAACCTTTCTTTAGCAAAAATGAAATAAATAATAATTAAAACTTAGCCTTTCTTTAAAAAAAATAGAATAAATAGTAATTGAATCATAACCTTTCTTTAATAAAAAACGAAATTAATGGTAATTGAATCATAACCTTTCTTTAATAAAAAACGAAATTAATAGTAATTAAAACTTAACCTTTCTTTAGCAAAAATGAAATAAATAATAATTAAAACTTAACCTTTCTTTAAAAAAAATAGAATAAATAATAATTACATCTTAATCTTTCTATAACAAAATGAAATAAATAGTAATTAAATCATAACCTTTCTTTAGCAAAAATAAAATAAGTATTAATTAAAACTTAACCTTTCTTTAGCAAAAATAAAATAAATAGTAATTAAATCTTAACCTTTCTTTAGCAAAAAAAAATAAATAATAATTACATCTTAATCTTTCTATAACAAAATGAAATAAATAATAATTAAATCATAACCTTTCTTTTTAAAAAATAAAATAAATAATAATTAAAACTTAACCTTTCTTTAACAAAAATAAAATAAATAATAATTAAAACTTAACCTTTCTTTAGCAAAAAAAAAATAATAATTACATCTTAATCTTTCTTTAACAAAATGAAATAAATAGTAATTAAATCATAACATTTCTTTAGCAAAAATAAAATAAGTATTAATTAAAACTTAACCTTTCTTTAGTAAAAATAAAATAAATAATAATTAAAACTTAACCTTTCTTTAAAAAAAAATAGAATTAATAATAATTTAATTTTAACCTTTCTTTACTAAAAAACGAAATTAATAACAAGTAAAACTTTACCTTTCTTTAACAAAACTGAACTAAATAATAATTAAAAGCTTAGCATTTCTTTAACAAAAATAAAATAAATAGTAATTCAAACCTTTCTTTTGCAAAAATAAAATAAATCTTAACCTTTCTTTACTAAAAAACGAAATTAATAACAAGTTAAAATTCGCCTTTCGTTAACAAAACTGAAATAAATAATAATTAAATCTTATCCTTTATTTAACAAATAAAAAGAAAATTAAATCTCAACATTTCTTTAAGAATCTATTTACAATTTTGGTATCCTAGTATACATACACACACACACACACACACACACACACACACACACACACACACACACACACACACACACACACACACACACACATATATATATATATATATATATATATATATATATATATATATACACATGTATATTCCCTTCCCTGTGAAGGGAGTATTATGCCTTTTAACGTTGACCAGCCGTGCCCTTAAGTTGAGTTCGTAGTATCATTTAGGTTAGTTAAGCATTGAATTATACATGCAGAATCATCACTCTCATCATTCTACTAAAGCATCAACAGCCCGATATACCCACACTTATTAAATGTATCTTAATAAAAATGTAACCCCACTAACACATATTATTTAGGGATTTTGACTATTTTAACCCTCTTTATTTAAAATATCGGAAACCTATAAATCGTACTGCTAATTTAACAGAGTTTTGGATAATTACTCTCTTGCTTCTAAATAAATCCTACAGCCCGTTTTTATTTTATAAATATGACTGTTATCCCCTCCCCCCACCTGAAACAAAATTTAACATAACTTATTAATTAATCATGTGATAAGGGAAATATGAAAATAAATAGTGGATAAAATTGAACGCATTGTGACAAACTGTTCTGACACTTTTTCTTTAGTTTCAATTTTTGACACTGTTATCCAAAGGGTTGCCAAAGAGAAAGGGTTACTCTATTACTGTCCTGAATATTGTTGTTGTCCACATTAAAAGCACGGATATTGCCTACTAATTCTTGAGTAAAAGCGCAAAAAAGTACGTTAATTCTCACTGCAACTGAAGACAGAAACAGAATTTATAGAAAAATGGCACACTCAACTGTAATAAAGCGTTTTGGCTATTTAAGGTTCGTTTTCTCTTAGAAAGACCGTAAATGTTTAACCATTCTGCCCGTTCTTCATATCTTTTAGACGACACGATGTGAATTAGGCATTGGCTTACACAATAATTAGGTTGAGTGGGGGGGGGGGGTTGAAGGACTTAGGAACGTTATAAGGAGGGCCAATAAAACCTTTTGAGTTTCTCATTCTTGAGAACCTCACTCATCTAGTGATCTATTTGAAAGGATCATTTGTGAAATTTATATTTTTTACTTTGTCCATTTTGATAATAAATCAACACGATTAATACACACCGCCGCACACTGGAGCGAGTGATAGGGTAAGCCGGACATTCATTAATATCTCCGTTTCTACTGGTCCTAGAATATTGATTCTGGAGTCATTTTAAAGCACATCGAATACTCTATTGAACTACCCCATTAGCAATTTTTTAAGCAATTTGGCCAGATGCGATACAACGGTAGGATGAATTTTAAATGTGTACATACAGATTATGTATCGCTTACTAAGTAGAGAATTGTGATTTGTAGACACATAATATCAACATATGTGTTATAAATTTTAATTTTTTAATAAATTGAAGTTCACAAAAGCAATACTAAAATTGTAAACAAAAATATATCTAGAATAAAAATTAAAAAAAAAAAAAAAAATCTATGTATTTCATTTAATAATGAGAATTTGTAAGCTGGAAGAATATCTAACATTTCTAAAATTTCAAATGTTTTTATTTTTCAATTAGAAGTTCTCTTACTTCCGAAGATATTGTTTCTAAGCGATCGCTATCGTTGTTAAGTGTTGGCCTTAAATGTGATATTAAAGGGTCTGAATTAATTAACAAATTATTCAGGATATCTCTGTTGGTAGCCGTCCTTGAAAATTTTCTTGAAAAAGATTCTCTGTATGCGCGGAAGTATTTATGGTTAGCCTCCTGAGCATCTTCTGAGAGCATACCAATTGGTACAATAGCGTGTTTGACTATTTCGGGGCCATGTATTAACAGTTTGTGAACTGTTACTGGCATGTAATACCATCCATACAAATCCACAAATATCTCAGCTGTTTCTCTTGTAAACTTTTCAAACTTTTCAGTAATGATCAAAGCGTTGGACGATATTGCTTGCAAAATAATAGAAAACCGTTTATTTAAATTTACATTTAGTCCTGTGATTGACCCCGAAATGTGAGGAAACGCAAAAAACTTACGCACCGTGTTTCCGTCATTAAATGTACCCAATCCTTGGTTCAATTGGTCAACGATTAATCCCATTTTTTCCCTAAAATCACTAATGATTTTCGTTTTTCTTTGTTGGAGAAGTTCTTTATGAACTTGGGACCGAACACTCCACGATTTGAAATCTAATCGATATGCAATGTGGAGAAGACATTCAAAGCTCCTTATCCAGCAATGAAGAGTAGATAGTCCAAAACGAAAAAGGACCGTTAAAATATTTAGACAAGAAAAACACGTATTTAACTATTTTTTCGAACGTGATTAGTGCGTCAATTGCGTAGAGGAGGAGGCGTTTTACACCGTACGTAGTTGGGAAAGGTCCGCGGGAGGTCTTCCGCACCTAAAAGTGCGGGGGGTGTTAACACTAAAAGTAAAATATTTAACGAATAGGCAAGTTTAGGCAAGATCTGACGACGTTGTAAATAAGACAATATACTCCTAAAAGCATGCCAAGCGGTATTTTTTCAAGCAAATACAAGCGATTTGCGAATTCGGTGTTACGGCCCATTTTTACCGTCGCCGAAGACGGGTGATTGAGAAAGAAGATAGGCGGGAGATTGGTGCGCGGGGCAGGCTGCGCGAGGGCCGAAGACAAGAAGCGATCGCCGGGAGACAAGCGAGCGGCAGACACCAGCGTCCACCTCGAGCTCCAGTGAGGATTTTGCTCCCGCTAATCGCTTAGGCGGATCAAAGTGTTCAGAAGAGTTCAGAGCTTGAAGAATTGCAGTTATCTCGTCGGATGAGAGGTACCTAAGTATAGTTATTGTGTATACACAATCAATTAAAAGAAAAGGCCTATTAATTTGTAAGTGGGACATTATGCAAGAGACTGTCCTGCTAAGAAATGTAGAAACTGTGACCAGTCAGGACACAGCTTCAAGAACTGCACACAAGGAAAGAAAGACTTTTGTGAAAAATGTGAAAAATCACGTGGAGAGAGTAAGGGGACCGGCTCAGATAGGACGATCAAAGTAAGGCGAAGTTCGTACCAAGCACCCAAGTCCTATCGTGAATCTTCAAAATGGCAGCAGTGGTTAGAGACTGTTAGGTCTGTATTTGCGGGTGAAGTTAAACCTCTCGTAAATATAAGGACTGCAGATAAAAGGCCTTATCACAAGGTCGCTGATGCATTGTCGAGACGTCACGAACCAGAAGAAGTGAATGTTGTCGACATGAAGAATGACGAAGATAATCCGGATATTTGGTACTCGAAGATGGTCGCAAGAGTCAGAAAGGAACCTCAGAATTATCCTCAATGGAGAGTAGAAAATGGACAATTACAAAAGAGAGTAATAAACAACCATGATATCCTCGGTGAAGATATGCCATGGAAGATAATAGTTCCCAAGCCAAAGAGGAAGCGGATACTAATGGAGTACCATGATAGCCCAATTTCAGGTCATCTTGGTTCCTTCAAAACCCTACGGAGAATTAAGTGTAAATATTACTGGCCTGGGATGAGAACAGATGTAAATCGTTACATAGCACGGTGCGAAACCTGCCTAGAGCAGAAACCAATGGGATTTATGGGAAGACAGAAAACGGTGGATATCCCTTGGCAGATAATAACTGCAGATCTGATGGGACCACTACCATGTACGGTTAAGAAGAACAGATATTTTTTGCGGGTGTCAGATTATTTCTCTAAGTACTCTAAGATTCTACCCCTCAACAGTCAAAAACATTGCCACATAGAAGACCTCAAGAAGGTTTGCCTCTAAAAGTAAACACTCGACGCATTACATTTTTTTTTTTTTTTTTTTCTCTGTAAGTAAGGGAGGGGTGTTACGGCCCATTTTTACCGTCGCCGAAGACGGGTGATTGAGAAAGAAGATAGGCGGGAGATTGGTGCGCGGGGCAGGCTGCGCGAGAGCCGAAGACAAGAAGCGATCGCCGGGAGACAAGCGAGCGGCAGACACCAGCGTCCACCTCGAG
Organism: Riptortus pedestris; assembly: GCA_019009955.1. NCBI lineage: Eukaryota > Metazoa > Arthropoda > Insecta > Hemiptera > Alydidae > Riptortus > Riptortus pedestris. The sequence goes on from CM032233.1 coordinate 85,767,502, forward strand.
CTCCAGTGAGGATTTTGCTCCCGCTAATCGCTTAGGCGGATCAAAGTGTTCAGAAGAGTTCAGAGCTTGAAGAATTGCAGTTATCTCGTCGGATGAGAGGTACCTAAGTATAGTTATTGTGTATACACAATCAATTAAAAGAAAAGGCCTATTAATTTGTATTTTAAAGCCCCCATGGGAAGTATTGTTTGATTCTATATTTAGTTATTAATTTTATAGTTAAAGTTAGAGATTATAATTATAGTGGATTTATTGTAAATAAACTAATTTGTTTTGAGAATACTGGTTTCGTTGTTACCTTTGAAAACAAACAACGTGGCGCCCTTATTATTTTAATTTTCTGCCTATTGAAGTTTAATTTATAAAATAAAGTTAAATTTAACTAATAAACCCACACCCTTCTCCACTGAGCTTGGCAGTTTGGTTACCCGGTCTGTGGGTGACATCAATTAAATAAAATTATTTTCAGCTCGATGTAAAAAAAAAAAAAATTAGAGGAATTTTAAAAACCTTTTGTGCCAGTTTTTGATTTGTTATAACAGCCTTAAAGTGTACTGGAAGCAACAATAATTTATAAAATGAAACAAGAGTTTACGACGAATTTAATAAGGCAAGGCTTTTTTTTACATAGCAATTATAACCAGGCATTATGTAAAAACCATTGCAATAATATGGCTAAAAATCAATCTGTTCAATTGAAAAGGGTTTATGTGCTACTAACAATACAATCAAAATCCCAAATTAAAACTTTTATTTTTTCCCCCAATGTCCAACATTAATGAAGGATCGCTCCAGTGTGCGCCGTGGCGAATGTTTTTATGACTCCACTTTTCTTTTTTCAGTTTTTAATTACTTGGTTATTTTATGAGATATTTTTGTTTTTGAGTTTAATGTTGCGTTTTTGTTTTTATTCTCTTTTGTTGTTTATTCGTGTTCTGTGTTTTTTTTGCATTTACCGTTCTCGTTCCCAGTGTTAATCCTGTTTTAATAGTTGGCGATTAATTAGTTCTTGTTACTTTTTTATATTTTCTTTTTATTTATCCCCCCCCCACATCAATATTGCCTAGTAGCAACAATAAATAGAAAAATCAAATTGTATTCAACATTTTAGACTATTTTTACCATTTGGTTACTTGATCACGGTTACATAGGATTTATACTGGGCGTAGATTGCTTCAATTGCGTGTCACCAAACAAATAAATAAATACTTTTTTTTTTTGTAAAATATGGCTGAATATGCAAAACGCACATCATGCAGGTGTTGCACAGTTCCCCGTGCAGACATTGCCTACTGATTGTGTCATCTCAAATTCGATTTTGTAGGCTTAAGGAAACACGACTTGAAATTTAAATAGAACACGAGTTAATTAATTATACATTACTTAATGTGTAAATCGTATCAGTAGAAGTGAGGACTTAAACCGAAAAATACGGACATCTCGCTAAGGTTTGAGTTGGGGAAAAATGTATAGAATCATTTATCAATCCGGCTCAATGTAACGGAGTAATTCCGAAATTTTAAATTTTACCCCTCTAAATGTCCCCTTCCTTGTTGCATTTTATTAATTAAACTTCGTTTTACTTGAAACACTTGAATATCGAATTTGGTAAATATAAAAGACATTTCGGCTGCTTGAACAGTAACAGACTATATAAACATTTATATTGTATGACTCTTTATATATTATTTGTGAATTAGTAAACAAGGTGAATAATAACTACAAAAACATATAGACAGTTGTTTAATTACAAATGTGTGTTTACTCATAAATGTACAAGAATTAAACCCGAATAATCTCAAGGCAATCAGGAACATCGCGTAACGTATTCTTCATGGAATAACTTTTGGAATAAAATGAGCTATGAACTTGAGCTTGCTAAAGTTACTAATCGAACAATATTGCACAAGAGTATCGGAAAATCAATAGTGATATCATAGAAAAGCCATAAATAGAAGTTCAGTAGACAGGGGATGAATTAACTAAGTAGATTTGCAACGTTCAATTTTAGACAATTAATTTAAGAATAATGAATCAACTACGCTTAGTTCAATTCCTGTGTACATTCAAAAGTAAATTGTGTCTTCACAGTAAATACTTCCATGGATGATGTGTACCTTTTGAAATGTTCAATTTCGTGTTGCAGTGTTAACATTAATTCATAGTTAAGCGGTTCAAAAGTCACAGTGTGACATTAGGCTCATTGTGACAATCCTATGAATAGGAATGGGTGTCTGCTGATGGCTCATAACTAAAAAAATATAGATATATTCAGTTAATATTTAATCTACATTAATAAACAAGGTAAACTGCGTGAACCATTTCAACCAGAACCACCGCAAGAGGAAGATGGAACTTATACGAAAGTCATAGAAGAGACAAACGCATATTGAACAAATAAACTGATGACGGAACATAGGACAGGTCAATAATTACTAATATTTGAGCAAGCGTAATTTAAAACCATCAGGGATCTCCTTCTCACTAAGCAGGGATAGCTAGTATATACACTGCCAGATATAATGATGGTCTAATAAATTTCAAGTAAAAACCAGAAGGTATAGTTAGGGGTGGTTAGGGGGTAGAAATATTGATATGCTCAACAATTCTTTCCAGTATGAACTACCAGGTACCTCACCTGGATAAATTAATTCAAATCTATGTTAATATTTTATCCTTAATAATTCAAATCTATATTATTTTTTAACGCCCTTAACAGATTGCACAAAGTAAAGTATACTGCCCCCCCCCTTCTCTTCTTCCAAACATTAATTCATGAGAAAAGCCAGTTTGCCCTTAAGTGTATTTAATACTTTATTTAATTAAAACGCGAAAACTATTAGAACAAACAGTTTTAGTACTGTGAAGATAACGTAATCAGATGTGTTAATATTATTCAATGTATTACAGGATTGATATCCAAATGAATAGCAGGTTGGCACCACTGAGTCTAGGGAGGTGACCGGATACTTTCTTTGTCCTATTAGTTCTGTCGCTTCCCTGCCGATCTTATATTGGTCTATGTTAACATGTTACTCGATGAATATACTTTTAGCAATATAGTGTTATTCTCAAGACTGTGTATTTGTTTAATTATCATAAATAATTTAAAAGGATGAACGCTAGGGAGGTGCACCCAGTTATTTCTGGTATTTATTAACTCTGCTCCGTTAACATTACTGAACACACTATATACCAATATGAATATACAGTTTACAATCGAGACTTACAAAAGTCTATTTTAATAGCCGTTATGGCGCACCTAAACAGCTGTCACCGATGGGCTTTGTACCTCATCAAGGGAAAGGAACTTTTATTCATACATGGTTTGGAAGGCAGAATAATTTCAATGATGGTGAATTATATGGTCCATTACGTTATACAAAAACTACATGCACAGGAGACGGGAAATATAAAAAATATTTAAGACAGTGATGTGTTACATAACAAATAATTTTATTATTGATAAATCCACTGCAACGACGGGTACACTAAACTCAACATAAAATAACCACAATATAAAAAAATACCATTATTCAGCCTCAAATGAATTTCTAGCTAGTATATACACACACACATAAATAATATTCAAAGTTATTTAAATGACGAAGAATCTTAGAGAAACAAGAATAATTCAAAACAAAACAGAAATTCAACGTGGACGTTCTAAAAGATATAAGCGAAAGCAAAAGTCTTACCTAGGGCACGAAAAAAAGGAGGGTGAAACATCTTGGGCATATCATAGGGATTTCATCACAAATATATTTGAAGGGTAAAGTCCTTGGGCATAGGGGAAGAGGGAGGCCTAGAAAATCCTATTTTTAAGGCATCAACCATCATATGGAGTGGGTATAGTAATATGAAAAGAGCAGCTTGCCGAAAATCCACAACAGTTTCATCAACAAGGCATTGCCATTTATGCAAGACCATGTATATGCCCACATTTATTTTTAAATTTTACAAACATGTTTTGATTCGATTCATGATGTCATAATTTAATAATTCACAAACTTCCCCCAACGAATTGAAAAAACGTAAACAAATTTCTTTAACAAACGAGTGGAACTGGCTCTATACGATCAATTTTCGTAAATAATTGCAGTCGCGAAGTACCAAAAAAAGAGATATATCAAAGATTCGCACAATATCTGTAAATAATTAAACACAATTAGTGCACCATGATCAGTTTGGCATAACGTCACAAAAATTACATTAAAAAGAATATTAAAACGTTGTGGTTCATGATAACAGCTTATTAATAATATAGCATGAATAGGAACAGGGTTCACTAAAAAAACTCCAAATAGCTCGGTAAATATTCAAGATAGAGAACAATATATGTAACAACATTCAGAGAACTTTACATTTGCAGTAAAATTTGTTCTATTCAATTTTTCAATCTGCAATAACCGATTTCAGCCATTAACGAACTTAGGTTTAGTTTTACGTAAAACGGTTATATATCGCTTCTGGTAACGATCAATTAAAAATTTCGACCGCTAGAGCGTTATCCGACAAATATGTATATATTTTTGTACGGATCTCATTCCATCGTCATCTCCTGGGTAGGATCGATGGGTATTTGAAGATATTTTTTACGAAATTCGCGTTATGAGTACTACTTCAATAGCTGATTTCCCTTAGGGGAAATTTTCTAAACATATATGGATAAAGAACTCATACTGACTAACTCTATAGCAATTCAAGTGCGGGGTGGTTATGAGGGTCTATATTCATATTATTTGAAGTATTGAATCGCTGCTAGCCCATTGTGCCCACGTGACATACACCTCATGATAAACACGTGGACACCACTGACTGAATGCAGAGTATTGACTACATGAACTTAGAAAGTAGTGGTCTGTGACATCAGAGGAACTATGCCAAAACATTCAGTTATATAATCGTGATATCCATTATAGAGAACATAATGGCAAGAAGTCTTGAAATATAATCCATTCATTACCTTCACTTTATTCAATTACTTTAAATGTTTTGGTATTCAATTGTTCTTCGAAAGTGTAGTTTACTAATTAAACGTTAATTAAAACGTTGAGTGCTAAGGTGCCCGTCGGCGGGCAAATAGTACTTTCCCCCCAGGCGCATTGCCCGCCGACGGGCAACCTTCCTACGCCCTTTTACTAGCCCCCACCACTTAGCTTCTACTTCGTTTCTTCGTGGAATTCATTACAGAGTTGCGCCTTGAGCTTACAATTTTTTCAATGTAAAAAAGTTCGTGTTTTGGATTTCTTAGATTTCACGTAAGTATTTTAAATTAATTCACTTTAAATTTTTTTTCTCGGAAAATAATAGCCAGATTTTTATTTTTTCTATTTTTCCGATAAATAAAATCTCTCAATGAAATAAAATATGAAGAAAACAAAAACATTTTTTTTTTTGCGCCATTAGCATGAAATTTGAATTTGAGGTCCGCTCACAACGTGTTAACTTTTACGGCCCCTTAACTTATTCTCTGGGCGACGTAAAGACGTTTATACTCCTAAATTGATGCATTTTATACTATGTATTCTTTGAATTTGACCTAATTTTTTAAACGAATGTATTATATAAGTATAAATGCAATTCAATAATTTGTAATGAATTTGATTGACATAATATTAGAAAATTGCTTCTAGAAAAACGAAAAAAAAGAGAAATACTATTTGACGTATGCTATTATGTTATATAACATTTAATGGAAATAAACAAATTTCATTTCATAAGGAGGTAATTGAATAGAAAAACGTATAGGCTAATGTAATAAAGGGAATGGATTTTATTTCAAAACCTTCTCCCTTATTATATGGTTTGATTCCGAAATGTCATCATTACACATTGGTTTTAACGGGGTAGATTATCTTATAAAACCTGGATTTTTACAGAGGATAATGCTAAAGAGGATAAAAAATTGTATCCCTTTGTTGGATTCAAAAATCTCTCGTTTTATCCTTCATTGCCAAAGCTTCGTCTTATCATTTTATTTTAACTAAATGATTAAGATACAGTTTAATCAAGCATATAAATTTCGTGTTATAAGGCTTTCATTAAAATACTGCGAACGCCTAATTCGTAAAAGTGAATAATTGATTTAAAACTGTGAAATGCTATCAAACAACAATTTAAATCATTACATATAATTTTGCCACTGGAAAAAATAGATACATTTAAAAATGGACACATTCTTTAAAATATATTCTATGCAATATTTTGGGCTAATAGATCTTCTCGTGCTGATGTGATAATAAAAAGTTTGAATGTCGAAATTATCATTATTGTGTAAAGAAGTCTTAAAATTTATAAATAGTCATTAGTAATTCAAAAACACAAAAATTGCATTACTATTTTATCAACAAGAAAATTCCAGTCTAAAATATTTCATCTTTACTTAACAACATGACAATTTTTTCTGAATTTGTATCAGTTATAATTATCAACAGAGGTTAAAGTTTGAATGTATTAAAGATAAATCTGTTTGATTAACATATGAGAGTGTACCTTGGATTAATTTCTCTTTTTGCCCATTACAAATTAAAATCTTAAATTGTGAAACATTTGAATAATTGGTAATGAAAGTCTAGGTAATATGAAAAATGTGTGCTAATGTAGAGTACTCTAAATAAACATTTAAGATAAATGTAATAAGTCTAAAATTCAAATTGATTTCATCCTACATTTCGACAAGAAAAAAAATTTGCTACCACTAGATTTAAAGTATGAATCTTTGGAACTAAAGAAAAAATGTACGAATAAAATCTAGGTCTTTACAGATGCCTCCAAAGCTGAAAAGTCATCTTGTGGATGCTCGTGGATTATTGGGAGCAAGGCAAAGAAGTTCAGCATAAGCCCAGTAAATTCAATTTTTACCGCTGAGTTAATGGCTATAAGCCAAGCTATAAACGATACAGAACAACTGCACACAAGACTCATTTGTAATCGCCACTGACTCATACAGCTCACTCCCAAGTCTTGCCAACCCGAAGTTGTGATGTCATCTCACAGACCTAGTAAAAGGCAAAATATAAACCTCAGAAAAAAACACATATCACTTTTTGGGTCCCCTCACAGTTTGTTTTGCAAGGTAATGAAGCGACGGATTTGGAAGCTCGTAGTGCTCGAGAAGATAAAACAAAAGTAACCTCCAGATGATTGGAAACGAGAGCTTCAAAAACTCATATTTCAAAGGTGGAAGTCAATCTAATCGAAGAAACAACAAACTGCGACAAATTAAAGAAATTACTGCGCGATGGAATACTACAAGTAAATGAAGTCCGTCACGCAGGGGCTGCGTAAACTAAGCAGATTTCCCACGTGAAGTTATACAATAGAGAAATCTCCATAGGAGAGCCGAACGGTTACGGCAAAGGGCCGAACTAGCTTTTCGCGGGAAATTCAAAAATCCGGTATCGGCCCAAATTTCATAAAAATGCAAATATCTCGGTTAATATTCAAGATAGGGAATAAATGTATATAACAATATTTATAGTAAATTTAATTTGCAATAAGATTGATTCTGTACAATGTTTTGATCCGACGTATAGTAACGGAGATATTTCGATTTTTCGAAAATCCTACCATTTAAACCCCCCTCCCACTGGTCCGATTTCAGCCGTTAACGAACTTGATCTTTCTTTTTACATAAAACGACTAAATATCGAGTTTGGTAACGATCAAACAAAAATTGCGACCGCTAGAGCGGTAACAGACAAATATATATATATATATATATACAGCACAATTATATATATATATATATATATATATATATATATATATATATATATATAGATATATATATACAGTTTTGAACGGACCTCATTTTCGTCATCTCCTGGGTAGGATCGATGGACATTTGAAGAAAAATTTCGAAAATCGCATCATGAGTACAACCTCAATAGCTGATTTCCCTTAAGGGAAATCTGCTAAAATCCGACAAGGGGAGGTTGTTTTTTTCCGTGTCCGAATTGGTTACACAAAATTAACACATAGTTATTTATTGAAAGGCTACTTCCCACCAACCTGCGATAGTTGTAATGTCTCACATCCTTAATTATAAAAAATTCAATCTTCTGAGTACAGCATTGAACCTAAATCCGAACTTAAGAGAACTCCTTAGAGACGATGAAGAATACGTCAAAAGGCTTTTTGCATTTTTAACAGAAACTCATTGCAAGAACTATAGATCCATCTACCGCCAATGGCAATAGTAGATGCGGTATATTGTAATAAATAAAATAAAACAATATATTAAATTTTATTTCTTAAATAGAATAAATTGATTAAATATAATTCATAACGAATAGACATCTATATAACTTCTATAATCTCAATAATCCATGGAATTCCCACATTTTCATATTACTTTAATCCTAAGAAGTATTCAAACATTTCTGGAATGGGATAAAAATCCCTTCTGTGTTACAATTTTCGTCACAAGATTCTTCTTCGCTACTCTTCGGGTGTTTTGACTACTCAGCAGTCTAATCTGTATTCATGATATTAATCACTGAGCACAACTTTTGAATTGAAATAATGTAGTTGTGTAGCTTTAAAATTTAGAAAAAAAGAGGTGTTGATATTGGATACCAGAATCTGTTTCTGCTGAGGTTAAATTACCTCTAAATCTCAAAAAGTGGATAGATGTGACTTGGATTCCAACTACTTCATTAAGAGGCTAGAGGGTCGTTCCATGTCAGTTCAACACACTTAATTAAAATTTTATCTAACCATTTTATTTTTTTTTTTTTTTTTTTATTTTTTTATTTTATTGAATATTACATCCTGCATTTAAATGCATTTGGTAATGTGCGATATGTACAATACAATAGTTCCTCCATCACTCTTGACAGTAGCCACACCACTTCACCACAATGAGAGGAACATCCTCTCCCTGCCTGGCAAGAAGTCAAGAGCTAAGGAGGAATGGCACTTGAGAAGAAATAAGCCACTGCTATCACTTCACTTTACACTTATAGGAGATCCCTGGGCCATATTCGCTTGAGGCGCCGTGGAGGGGAATATGGATGAGTGGTACTGGAAAGGGCTAGGACTTCTGGATTAGGAACATTGGATAGCCTGCTGTGGAATTTTTTGAATCTTAAGGGAATTAGGTCCTTGACAAATTGGATATTAAGATCTTTATGGAGGGTGTGGTTTGTAACATAATATGGAGCATCTACTATGGTGCGCAGGACTTTGGATTGGAAGGTCTGGATGCGTCTGATGTTCGTATGTTTTGCTGTACCCCACACTTCTATTCCGTATGTCCATATCGGTTTTAGTAGTAGCTTGTATATTGTTAGTTTGTTTTCGGTAGACAAGTGAGATTTTCTATTTAGCAGTCCATAAAGTTGTCCGAATCGTCTGTTTAGTTCCTGTCTTTTAATTATTGTGTGGGATTTCCAAGTAAGTCTGGTGTCCATAGGTAGTCCAAGGTAGCGTAACAATCTGCTGGTGGTATAGGAATATTGTAGAAGTGAACAGGAGGACAGGAACTTCGCCGGAGGGAAAAGGTGATATGGTGCGATTTCCCCTTCGTTGATCAGTATGCGCCATGCATTACACCATTTTTCGATCTTGGTTAGGTGGAATTGGAGATTCTTCGAAGCAGTAATAGGATCGGGATCGGATGATAGGATTGCTGTGTCATCTGCATAGGTAGCTAGGAGAGTTGATGGTGAGAGGTAGGGATGTCTGATGTGTATATCAGATACAGGAGTGGTCCCAGGCAAACTGCCCTGGGGAACTCCTGCCTCCACAGGATAGTAGTTTGAATATTCATTTCCTTGACGGACTCGAAAAAAATCTGTTGGAAAGATAGGATTTAAGGATCAGGTAGAAGGTGCTGGGAAGGAGTAGTTTGAGCTTGTAGAGTAATCCGTCATGCCAAACCTTGTCAAAGGCTTGTGCAACATCAAGAAAGGCTGACGTGCAATACTCTTTTCGTTCAATAGATGCAGATATGTGATCTACAACGCGAAGACATTGCTGTACTGTTGAATGGTGAGAGCGAAATCCGAATTGATGGGAAGGAAGGATGTTTTTGACTTTGGAGAATTGGGAGAAGGCGCTTAATTAATAGTTTTTCAAAAATTTTTGAGAAAAATAGGGAGAAGGCTAATAGGACGATAGGAAGATGGATTCTGAGGCGGTTTTCCAGGTTTCGGGAAGAGGATTATGATCGCAAATTTCCAGAGTAGAGGGAAATTGGGTAGTGCGGAATATGCAATTGTTATAGATATGTTAAAAATGTAATGCCTTGGGTGGGAGTCGACAAACAATTTTAGAGGAAATTAGATCATACCCTGGAGATTTATTGCGAGGAAGGCGGCAAATGATGCGTTTTTGATCTCTGATGGTAAAAACAGGACGTGGGGGAAGGGACATTGGTAACGGCGAATCGAGGAATTCTTGGATTTTTTTGGGAATGGGAGTGGTCCTGAGGATCTGGATGAGGTGAGAAGGTTTGAAGTAGGTGTCGCCCTAAAACTTCGGATTTGTTCCTTATCTGAAGAAGCCCATGTACTATCTTCTCGGCGAAGGGGGGTAGACGTTGGATGGTATTTTAGGATTTTACTGGTAGCGTTCCAGAGGGATTTGTCTTGAGAGGTTAGTAAAGCAAGATAGGAATTATAGGATGTGGTTCGATGAACGTCAAGTCTCCCTTTTACAATTCGACATAGTCTATTGTAATAAATGCGGTCGTCAGGATAACGAGTCCTTTGCCACATAGCTCGAGCTTTTCGCTTTTCGGCTAGGAGCTGGAGAATATGACGGGGAAGAGAGTCGGATGGTTGTAGGCGTGGTTTATGATGGGAAGGTAGAGCTGCTTTCCATACGGATTGTTGGATGGAGGTTTGTGAAACGATTTACAGCTAAGTCTAAATCTGAGGACGTTTTCAATGGAATTGTGAGGTCTATGGTTTCTTCTAGAAGTGAAGAAAAGCGATCCCAGTTGACGGGAATATTCGATAAGGAAGGTGGCAGTGATTTTGGAAGAGCATGTAGGGATAGTTCAAGGACAATGGGAGTGTGATCGGGAGTTAAGGTCATTTAGAGAGGAAATTTTATAATCGATGTGGTGGAGACCAAGGGTGATGAAAAAGTCAATAAGGTCTGGATGCGATTAGGGTCTGTAGGCCAGTAGGTTGGGGTGTTTAGGGGATATGGTGGTGCAGCGCCTTGAGGACAGTACAGCATGAGAGTACGACCTCGAGAGTTTGGTAATTCTGGATCCCCATTGTAGATGTTTTGCGTTGAAGTCACCCACCAACAAGGAAAGGAGGACTGATTGAAATCAAATAAATTATTCAGTATGGGAATCATGGAGAGGTTTCTTAGGAGGGCAATAGGCAGCTGATATGGTTTAAAAAGAGAAAGAAGGAGTTGAAAACTCAACAGCTGTTGCTTTGGAGAGAGTCAGAGGGGCACAGCGGTATAAGGGAATGAGAGATTGTTTTTCCGAACTATTATGGCAGTTCCGCCGTGCGATTTTCTGTCTGGATGGTCTGGTCGGTAAGTATGATATCCAGTGAAACCGAGTTTTTGTTTACTGGATAATCTTGTTTCGGTAATAAGTGCTGCATCGATGTTGTGGTCTCGTAGTACTGTAGTTAGTTCGTTCGTGTGGTTTCGAACACCATTTAGCATTCCAGAGGAGGATAGAGAATGATTGGGGTGGATGTGTGTTCATTCGGATGGGATAGGAAATCTGGAGACAATACTATTTAGGAGTGTGAACAATGGGGTTATAATGGAACGGAAGTCCGAAAGGAACGTGTTTAGGAGTGTAGTGAGATCATTAGAAGAGGGAGGGGGAGGTATGTGGGCAGTAGTGCTATGAGGGAAGTTCGGTACCTCAAAGCTTCTGTTGTCGCAGGTTTCTCCCCGTTGCTGCTTGTGCGAAGGTCACTCCTCTTTCCCACAGTCCTCCAGGGTTGAGATGCTTGGGCTTGGCGTCGTGGATGGGGAGTCGAATCATCCGTCAGGCTTGAGTGCTTGAGTGCTGATTTGAAGTTCGTTGCCGTTTTTCGAAGCTCCTTGTAGGTTTCACAACCTTTGTTAGCTTGCCGGGTGGTTGTTGGAGCAGAGGGCGCAAACAGCTGGGGAAGACCTACTTTTGCCGCACGACTCACTGCTGTGTCCTTCTCCACACTTCACACATCTTGGCTCATAGCGACAAAAGTCTTTTGTATGTCCGTGAGTTTGGCAATATTTGCACTGGACAAGATCTCTCCAAGGAAAAGGTTTTTCTACATTTACCCTAGTATGATACAGGCATTCTAATTCATAGACCTTTTCGACATCAGCTTCTTGATCAAGATCTACGAAGAAGAGAGGAAGCGGCACTTTTTCGATTCCATCAGGTGTTTTCTTGGTTGCCAAAACATTCACCACTTGTCTTGGCCGGAAGCCTAGACTAGAGAGCTCTGCCGTAATTTCGTCTACAGGCGTTGAATGGTGAAGGCCACGAATTACTACTCTGAGTGCTCTCTCATTCTTAAGTTGATAAGTGTTGTATTGAGCTTGAGAGTCGTCGAGATAATATATGATGGCTCTTTAGCCTTCAGGAGTCTCTGCGATAATTTTTGTATCATTTCTTCTATTGATACAGGTGTATTTTTCGGCACCTAATTTACCACTTAACTGAGTGCATAGAGATTTAAAGTTTTTTATATGTTTAACAATTTATTGGTGGAGGTCGGATAACTTTTGGCTTGTCGGTATCCATGCTATCTTCATTTTTCTCTTGTAATGAAGCATATTTATTTTTTGAAAAAATGGAGATTCTTCTATTAACTCCTGTTGATTCTCAGTTCTGGTCTGTGGCTCTGTAATTTCGTTCTGGGCGTACGATGTGCTGGGTTGAGTTCCTGTTGGTTCATCGGCATCATGTGTCTCTGATTGAGTGAGGCACCGTCGATTTTGCCTTGACTTTTTTTTGTTTTGCCGAGGTGTTACAGGAGGTGAATTTCCTGCAGACCGTGATCTTTTTCCTCCGGAAGCCATTATCATATGGAAATATCTCCCCATATATTAAATTCCATGAGTAGATGAATAAATAACAAAAAAAAAATAATAATAAATGATAACGGATAAAAAAATAAAAATAAATAACTAAATAATAATAAAAAAAAATTTTTATGAGAAAAAAAAAAGTCTCTTCTTATGTGCGAGTCGAACCCAGAAATATTTCTTCCGAGTCGAGCAGCCTAACCACTAGGCCAAAAGAGCCGTGGCTGTTTATGCTGTTTAGCAGAAGTTGCCACAATGAAGGGGCGCCTAGCTTGTCCCTTGGGTTGGAATAGACAAGTTCTACCCCACCGCCGAGCACAGCTATATGATTGTGAAATTTAATAACTCACTGTGATCGAAGTACTGGATGAATCCAACTGAAACTTCACAGAATTGTTAACTGCAGCTATAACTACAATTATGCCATTTTTCACCACTGAAAACTCACTGTGTCCACGACAATAGACAAAGTTGCAAGAGCTCACAAATACATCTACTCACTTCAATGGCTGACCACTGAGTTTTTTCCCTAACCATTTTAGGATTTCCTAAAAAAAAAAAAAAAAATCCTGGTAGTAGGTACTGAAAATTAGAAAAATTTCAAATTTTAATCTTTTATCTTAAACGGTTTCTGTAATACGGCTTTGTTGAGTTCTTAAAAAAACGCCCAAAAACGCCAGACAAGCTTTTTTGAAATTGCCCTAGAAGCTGTTCTAATTGAGGCAGAAATGTGAGAATGGTATCTTTTTTGTATGTTAGTCAAGGCCTGTCATATGACATTTAACACACCATAGTTTCTAATAAATTATTTTTTCCAAACTCAGAATAAAAAGTTTGGTTTTGATTATTTTGAAAAGTGTGTTTCGAACAATTTTCAAAACATTCCTAGGTATAGCTTGTACTTTAGTATAACTTTTATGTAGTATTTTAAATGATACAATAAGCATTTGTTCTAATTACTAAATAAAAATGTCACTTGTTGCTTGACAACATTTTTATATTGAGTGTTGAAAAAATCTGTTTAGTAGAACAAATACTTATTGTATAATTTAAAATACTACATAAAGGTTTCTACTAAAGTATAAAGTATACCTAGGAATGTTTTGAGAATTTTTGATACCACTCTCACATTCCTACTTCAATTAAAAAAGTTTCTAGAGCACTTGGATTAGATTCTATTGACATTGTTTCTTTTATGTGTTGGAGAGAGAAAAATACGTCTAATTCTTGACAAGATTTTTTATTTCAGCGCTAAGCGCTTTCGAAGACCACTGTCTCCATCTTCAGAGCTACACATAAAAACAACAACGTCAATAAAATCTATATACTGTTGCGATTTGGCTGCGGTGATAAGCAGTGGAAGCTGAAATATATGAAAAATTCCACAACCAAACCACTAACAAGAATTTAGGAAGGGCCACCAAAAATCGACTAAAGTCAAAATTCAAATATATATAAATTTATTTATAATTAAACATTCATCAATAATAATTATTAAATGCAAAAGAAGAGGCACCTTTAAAAATATAATGGGGGCACTTAATTCTATTTAGACTATATTACAATTGAAGTGCTGACTTAGCCGTGAGAGGTAGTACAGGCAGTAGACTGGTCAGGCAAGCCGGATCTGGCAAAAGGATTATCGGTGTCTCACCAACAAGGGTCTCCCCTCCAGAGGATGCCGAATATGACTGATCTTAATCCGTCGCGAGGGGGTCCTTATATAGGGCTAATCCGTCGGTGAACTTTGAACTGCCGATCGAAATACGCTCAAAAAGTGCATTTAACGGGAATTTATTATCGAAATTCATCCGTATTATTACTTAGTGTACCGACGTTAAGAGCTGTGAATGTTATTATCAAAATCCATCGGCGTTATCTATGAAAATGCTAGAGCACATGGTGACTTCACTCTAAATTGGATATAATTCTTATTTAAAGGTAAAAACAATACATTAAGCATTCATACATATTAATCTTAATGTGCTCTGTGCTGGGAATACTCACAATATAAAATATATGGTCATTTATAATGAGTTTATGTAATGCAATGTCAATTTCATTACAATACATTACAACAGGATCATTAATCACGCTAATATCAATAAATAAAAACACTGAATAAATCCGGATGGTGAGAGATCCATTGGGGTATAGCTAAAAAATATCTACTGACCTACTTGCATGCTCTCATAGGGAAAGACAGCAAATGACTGGCTGGTGCGCGGCGGTTTTTCCACCACCAAGAACAAGAAGGCCATAGCGAAGCAGCTCATGACGTGTGGGTATTACACGAAGCTAAGAAGGGTTAAAAATTAAGTTCATTGGAAGGTCTGGAGATTGCGATGAAGAAGAGGCTTATTGGTAATCGCTGTTTGAACAAGAAGACCGATTGCTATAAGTCTGCAATGGTGGGGGTTCTGGACCTCGATCTTATCTCCCGCGCACCAGCCAGTCACTTGCTGTCTTTCCCTATGAACGCATGAAAGTAGGTCAGTAGATATTTTTTAACTATACCCCAATGGATCTCTCACCCACCGTATTTTATTTAAGATTTGACTTAAATTTATTTATTTATATTCACTTGTTTTAGATATTTATTCTGTTTTTATTTATTGATATTAGCGTGATTAATGACGCTGTTGTAATGTATGTAGATTTTATTGACGTTGTTGTTTTTATGTGTAGCTCTGAAGATGGAGGCAATGGCCTTCGAAAGCGCTTAGCGCTGAAATAAAAAATCTTGTGAAGAATTGGACGTCTTCTTTTCTCTCCAAGTACACAATATTCTTCACTTTCAACAACACTGCTGTGAAACAGTTTCTAGAGAAATTTCAAAAATGCCTGTCCGGCGTTTTTGGAAGTATATTCCAAAAATCCGATATTTCGAATCTTCAAAAATCCCTCCCTCTAACCACCCCCCCCCCTCCCACTGGTCCGATTTCAGCCATTAACGAACTTGATCTTCCTTTTTACATAAAACGATTAAATTCCGAGTTTGGATACGATCAAACAAAAATTGCGACCGGTAGAGCGTTAACAGACAAATATATATATATAAATATATATATATATATATATATATATATATATATATAATTTTGAACGGACCTCATTTTCGTCATCTCCTGCGTAGGATCGATGGACATTTGAAGAAATTTTTCGAAACTCGTGTCATGAGTACGACCTCAATAGCTGATTTCCCTTAAGGGAAATCTGCTAATATGTAAGAAAAAATATTTTATAAGATTGTCAAGGGAATTTGGTCCTCGATGAATGCTCGACTTATCTCGGAACTCTGACTATTGTCTGCTTTAGCTACACTTAAACTAATCTAGTAACCTAAGAAGACATCTATTGAGCCGATGAACCAGGGCACTTTAAAGATTTCTCGAAATTGTGACAGGAAATTGTCGCTGAAAATTGGAAATTATGCAAAAGTGAGACGAAGGCGTAATACCACTTTAGTTCATTGGCACAAAATAGTTCTCTCGTTGGTAGATTATTTGGCATTCATTCCTTTTAGTGATAGTTTCCATTTTAAGCTAGTAACATCCTAACACATATCAGTAATATCTATTAATAAAATATGTAAAAATTACGGATGGCTGCTCTGGAGATGAATGCAAAAACGTATTTTTGGAGAAATCTTGATGGGGTGTATCAATCAATTATTACTATTCATTTATTTTTAATACTTCACAATGTATTTAAAATGTAAGAAGTGAGCATAAGTTGGAGAGAATTTTGCGTTTAATTATTTTGTATATGGTATTGAGAATAATTTATAACTCCGATGTATTCTTTGATAGTAATTGAAATCGCACTTTTTCATAGGGAATTTTTGACCAGAGACTAAGAAGGTTCTACTCGCAAGAAGAAAATTAAATACACACACTCACACACACACACACACACACACACACACACACACACACACACACACACACACACACACACACAACACACACACACACGCACGCACGACCGCACGCACGCACGCACGCACACACGCACACAACACACACACACCCACACACACACACGCACGCACGCACACACGCACACACTCACACACACCCACACACCCACACAACACACACACACACACACACAAACACACACACACACGCACGCACGAACGCACGCACACACGCACACAACACACACACACCCACACACACACACACGCACGCACGCACACACTCACACACACACTCACACACACACACACACACACACACACACACACACACACACGCACGCACGAACGCACGAACGCACGCACACACGCACACAACACACACACACCCACACACACACGCACGCACGCACACATACATACTATAGATATGAAGAATACCACTTTTCCTGCACTAGAACCTTTGATTGCACTAGGCCTTTCGACACATATTTAACACTCTTAGTCGCTTATAATAACAAAAAAAATATGTTATGAACAATATAAATTCTCTGCTAAGTAAAAAATGAAACAGTATTTTAAATAATTATATAAATTAAATATATTTTTTTAACCTGATTAAATACACTGCCTTAATACCTAATAGAAATATTAATACCTCACTTGTCATTTATTTTACAGGAGAATATCGATAAACTACCACTTATGAAGTACTCAACTACATTCAGAAACAGTTCTTAATTATACAAAAGATAATAAGGAAATGAGAATGACATTAAAAAAAAAAAATGTAGATACCATTTTTCATTTAAACAAGGATTTCTACCAGATATAGGCCCGAACAGCTTTCTAATTTCACTTCTTGGATTATCTATAAATAAATAATATTTAATCTAGGTTCTCACCTGTCCCGATGTCAGGCAAGGCTGAAATCACATTAATAAGTAGTTTAAAAACACACGCACACAATCACACACACACGAGCGCGTGCGCCCCACACAACCACCACCACGCATATTAAATTCAAGTTATTGTTGCAGGGTTCATACCTGCCTCAAAGTGCTATATTTATTTTATAATAGCATGCTTCGCATTATAATTACCTTGTCTAAAAATACACCAGAGTGAAATAAAATATGAAGTAATATTTGGCATTCAGTTTTCATTCAATGGGTATTGAATAAGTCAATAAGAACTCTGATAATAGATGTTTCGTATTTTATAGAACATATATTTAATATTATTTGTATCGGAAAAAATACATTCGATGATCTGAGTAAAAACAGAGTTAATACACTTTGAATATCGAAATGTTTGTATTTTTTTTTTCTGTGACCATCTTGAAATTACTCACTGCATTATGAGTTAATACATTTAAATAACTCGCATAATAAAGTATCATTTAATCACCGAACATTATGAATAATTAGAATAAGATTCTGTAATTTTTTCTCTCTTAAGAAAAAATAGTCAAGATGCACTTCGTTGACAATATTTAGGCAGTGGTACAAAAATTAAATTCTTGGCAGAGCTGTCTCGATCTATAAAAGTTTCACTATGGTGATCAATGAAAAAGTTTATAGTACACTAATTAGTGGGGAAGTTGTATCTCATTAAGCATTTGTCTGATATGTCTCTGATATCGTGGCTCAGGAATTAATACACAAAATGGGTTATTTCTATTGATTTTCTATTTTTGTAATGTTAAATGTCAGGGTGAGTCAACACACTTAAAAATGCCTTAGTACGTCCCTTTCTCTCAATAACTTTATTAGGGGTGCCATCGTATTGTTTCATCGTGCAACTTTTTTAACGAAACTTATAGATTGATTTTTCTGATAAACTACATCCAGCTACCCCAAAGCAAGAATACGAGTATACATTTATAATAAGGTAGAAACGAGTATTTTTCTAATAGTCCCTGCCTTCCATTATTTATTTATTGGATGAAAACTTTCAATAACACGTATTTCATGGTCATAGGTGCCACTTTGTTGTTCACCATTATTGTTGTAATTGTGGTTTATGAAAGAATAGGGCATTTTATATTCAATATGTAATATTGATTAAAACAATGAAATGAAATCATCTACAATAAATTACGTTTGTTTAATATATATCTCGTATTCTTTATCTAAGTCTCTACTGATCCCCAACCCGGTGAAGACTCCTGGTCCATTGAAGTTGCAGTTTGCATTCGACTAGCTAATGCCTTTCATTAGTGAGTCTTTGTTTAATTTTTTTAATGCATTTTGTAATTGTTATATGCTTTTTATTTGCTACATAATATCTCTTATTGATTTTGGAAGCGATAGAATTTTATTAGAAATAATTTTAAACTTAGAGTTTCTAATTAATTTACTATTGAACATTTTTAATATTTATTTGTTTTTATAGTTGCAATACTTTACTTTGTGTTGTTTTATTTAATAATTATTTTATGGAAGTGTTTTTATTTATATGCATTTATTTATTATTGTTAATATTTATTAATTGTTTTTCAAACTAACCGTATGATTAACAAATATTATATAAGCTGAACTTCTTAGCTAAGGGGAAAGCAAATAAAAAAATCATCTATTTAGTCAGTCTATGTTTTATAGAGAGGCTGGCTCTCTAACAATATAGGCT
The DNA here is from genome assembly GCA_019009955.1 of Riptortus pedestris. NCBI lineage: Eukaryota > Metazoa > Arthropoda > Insecta > Hemiptera > Alydidae > Riptortus > Riptortus pedestris. The sequence continues at coordinate 85,787,066 of CM032233.1, forward strand.
ACTCTTCCCCGATGAGTTTTGTTTGGTTAGTATCATGATGCAAAAGTAAATAGCAACCTTTGTGGAAGTCTTGTTGATACTCAAAAAACAAATTATATTTAGTTACGAACTCATTAAATAAAACCCTTATTCGCACCCTGGAAAGAAAAGGGCGGAAGATTGTAGTTAACCTGTCCAAATTAGCTATAGTTGCAAAATATTGGACGTTAACAAATATTAATAATAACAAAGTGTGTTAATCACAAATCCATATGGGAGTTACCCACGCCACAAGAACGGCGATGTTCTTTACCTTCAGAAAATTTTTGGGTGTTGTGTGGAGGAAAAATGGCGTTTCGAAGAATGTTTTGGGAAAATTCAGGGAAATATTGTCTCCTCAATTATCTGCATGATAGATTTTAGTAACTCGTACCATTATGTTATGTCCGTATTCAACTTATAGTTTTGGCTCCACTATGAGTGGAATGAAATGCATTTATTCCCATTAAATTCTAAGAAAACCTAATAGGATACGTCAAAAATGTTTTTAACTTCCTTGAACCAAAGTTTGATTTTCTTACGTATTTTTATTTTGCAAACTTAAATAATACTTTGCTTTAAAATATCTCAAATTCTAAATATTACATTTTCTCTTAGTTAAATAATTATATTAAATAAATTGATTTTATTAATTAGATTGCAAAAGGTCTAACTGGATAAAAACAAATTGCTTACTTTGTATTTGTCAATTATGCCCAATATACTTCGCACTCTGACACTTCATCGATGGCTGAATTTTTGGGGCCGTCAAGCAGGTCGGATCCACTTAATTATTCAGCCGAGATTACGATTAAAAATGCTGACGATTATAAATTATGCTCCGTTATAAATCTTAAATTAATCATTAATTAATATGCTTTATAAATGACGAGAAACATGTCTCCTCTTTAAAGAAACCTTACATACTCCTACAAAATATTTTAAAATAATATTTTGAAAATAAAAAATGCATTTATATTTGTAAATTATAAATGAGTATTTTAATCATTAGTGACAGAACAAGATTTCTCTGACATTTTAATTAACTGTATTTGTTAATGAGTCTGCACGTTGTGCTCTGTTTTTGACAGGTTACCTGTGAGCTTTCGCCAGATTGATGCGTCAAAGCGTGGGCTGAATGGTCCCAGGCTCCTTATAGGCGGCTTACATTCAAACTCAGCTCTAAACCATTTTCACTCCTTTATACTATTAACCAAGGTTCGCAATCTGGTTTACCAAACCAAAACTTGGGTGTGAGGTTTCAAGTTCGGCAGCCGCTTTTCCCCATATCAATACGTTCCAATGGTCAGTTAAAGCATTTGAATTTCTTTGATTCTATCAAATATTTCTGTTCAATTTTTATATACATTTTTAAAAAATAAAAGTTTAATTAAATAATTAATGGATACAGGTACCTACAATAAAATTATTGATATTTAATTCACAATTTTATATGCGTGGACTTTCAGGAAGTTCTTGAAAGTCTATGCATATAAACTGTAAAAGATATATTTGTATGTTTCACAAACCTAAGGGAAATCAGCCTATTGAGGCTTCCTTAAGGGAAATCAGCTATTGAGGTTGTACTCATGACGGAATTTTCTTCAAATGTCCATCGATCCTACCTAGTAGATGGCGAAAATGAGGTCCGTTCAAAACTATATATATATATATATATATATATATATATATGTCTGTTACCGCTCTAGTGGTCGCAATTTTAGTTTGATCGTTGCCAAACTCGATATTTAGTAGTTTTATGTAAAAAGAAAGATCAAGTTCGTTAACGGCTGAAATCGGACCAGTGGGAGGGGGGGGGTTAGAGGTGAGGATTTTCGAAAATTCGAAATATCTCCGTTACTATACGTCGGATCGAAACATTGTACAGAATCAATTTTATTGCAAATTAAATTTACTATAAATATTGATATATACATTTATTCTCTATCTTAAATATTAACCGAGATATTTGCATTTTTATTAAATCTGGGTGGCTAACGGACGGATGACATTCCCGCCAAAAGATAGTTAGGCCGTTTCCTTAACTGCTCAACTCTCGTGAAATTTCTCTATTGTAAAATTTCACGTGGGAAATCTGCTTAGTTTACGCAGCCCCTGCGTCACGGACTTTTTTGTTATCTGACAAACCGTGGTCAGCTGCCTCTATACTGTGCTAGCTCTCTCTGGTAGCGAATTTGTGAACTAATGTTTTCCCTTGGCGGGGATTGAACCTGCACCTATTTTTTGTTACGACATTTTTGGAATATTAGTAAGAAGGAACCATCCATCTTGAAAGCATATGCTCTTTATTTATTTATTTTATTTACTTGGCCTATTATTTTACTTATTGTTTCCTTTAAGTAACTCGAGCAGTATTTTTTTAGGAAATTTATTTATTAACGCCCACTTTTTGCTACTTCGGCTAATTGGGACGGGTTATCTATAAGTTACCACCCTTTTCTAACCAGGGTGGGACTAAGGATTTTTTATGAGTTCGTCACTAAATAAATTCCTATTGCCTAGGCGGGAATCTAACTCGCCACTCTAGGTTTTTACATGTTAGATTAAAGCCAACGCTTGAACCTTAGGGGATTTAAATTTGTTGTGCCCATTACTGATGACGTAGGCACGAGTCCATTTGTACTTACGTTAATAGGCGTAACTGCAGGAGATAAGCAATAGAACAGTTAATTGAGTTTATTTCTTTCCTGTGAAATGCTGGCATTATTGGAAGTGATTTCCACCGAGATTTACTGTTACGAATATAATCTTATGTATAAAGCTATGCTTAAACTATATGTGTTTGGATTGGTTTTTAACAGGAAATATGTTCGTTATAGATGATGTTTAAATGTAATAAATGCTATACATGATTATGGTTTGAATTATTCAAAAACTGTGAGACAAAAAGAGAGGGATAGATTAGGAACACATTTTCATTTATTTTTCAAAACTAACATTTCTATTCTATTAGTCCCCAAAAGTTACTCTTTAGGATTGGCTATTTCGGAAAAACAATACGTCCTGGAGGGAAGTGTAATTGTACACATTGAAGTCTTCCTATAAAAATACCATCATTAGTCAGTCAACATTGATTTCCCGGGCATCGCCGGGTACCTTACTAGTTAAACATATATGTCAACAGAAGGCCTTATGAGATGCAGTTAAAAATATCATGAAACAAGTCGATACAAATACAAGCCTATATACTATTTCGTTCTTAAGCAAGCAGATCACATCATCGAAGTGTATAAATTAATGGTTCACTAGTCACCTGTATATAAAGATCAAATAATAGATATTAGCTGGTGACTTTTGAACAAGGTCCCATTCCCAAAGCATCGTAGCAATAATTAGAAGCGGGACCCTTGCCAGAGCTCTAATTGTGCGTTCCGCATTAAACTCAAGCAGTGAGAGTAAACAACAGATAAATATATAGGTCAGACTAGAGTTACGATGGATGAGTTAAAGACGCGGAAATTGAGGCTCCTACCAAGGTCATTGATGAGTGCCCTGGGATGATAGGAATGTCTGTCTCTTGGCTAGTAGTCAGGTCGCTAAGATTATAACCTGCGCCCTGTGGAACCTTTGCCACGACACACAGTGTGTTTGTTGGAAAATTATGTTATAGGTATTGTTAGTGAATAGTCGTAGTTTCCTTAAATTCGTGACGTGTGAACATAAGTCTATAATAATTTACAAAAAATGAAAAGGAAACAAAATCATTTTACAGAATTAAAATTTAAAATAAATGTATTTATTCTTTTCTTGAAGAGCATCAACATCATAAAAGCAACAACGCGATCATTAAACGCAAGTAATACGAACAATAGCCACAACAAAAGCAGATTTCCCACTTACGGTTATGCCACAGAATTGATCTCTTCTCACTATATATTTCATAATAAATCATGGCGGAAGGAAAAAAAAAAAAAAAAAAAAAAAAAAAAATAGAAGCTTCAAATGATTGATTATTCAAATCATTTTTATTCCTCAATTAGTTTCACATTTACCATCAGTCTAAACTTCATTAGGGGTAATCGCTAAATTTTTATTTCGTGATGTATCGATATAAATCAGCTGTCTTGACCCATAGCTAGTAAGCCATTATCCGACTGGTACAGCTATTGGAAGGTCATAGAGAAAGATGTAGCCGTTAGTCTAGTTCGGAAACTATTTGAGAAATAAATATTTCGTCACGCAGGGGCTGCGTAAACTAAGCAGATTTCACACGCAAAGGTTTACAATAGATAAATATACATTCTGGTAACACCACCGTGAATATTAAGTGAATAAATACAAACGGAAATGAGAAATCTTTCAGTTAGAAGTTAATAACTCTACAACAGAAAGCGTCTGGTTTGTAAACAAACAGGACAGCCAACCTGAATTCTAGACCGGAAATAAAAACCATTAATGAAATATATCTTAATATAACATATTAATTTTATTTAAAACTATTTATTATAGCTAGTGCTGTAATTTGTAATGAATCAGAATAATTTTAATCTCAATTGCTTAAATTTAAGTAATCCGAGAACAAAAAAAAGGGGGAGGATCAACTGAACGTATTTGCATATATCTGACAAAGTAAAAGTTCAATGAAAACACTATTCCATATTTGACCTTGTAATGAAGAGGTTCATGATAACAGCTTATTATTAATATAACATGAGAAGAAGTGGGGGTTTACAGAAAGCCGAAAGCTATAAAATCCAAATATCTCGGTTTATATTCATGATACAGAAAATATGTATAGAACAATATTTATAGATTTAATCTATCTATATATATATATATAAAATTGTAACCTCTGTCTGTACATTGATTTTTTTCGCGAAATTTCACGATAACTTTTCGTTTCACATGTCATAGACACCATAACTGCATTTTGTTTCTTTCGTGTATGTTTGTTTGTTTGTTTGTTACCTTTTCACGCATAAACGGCTGAACCGAATTTTATGAAACTTGGTATATATATTACTACTAGCCCAACTTAGACTTTAGGCAATATTAATATTATCTAAGACGAACAGGAGTGGGGGTTATAAGGGAGGCCTGAAATTAAAAATAGCGATATTTCGTTTCCTATTGCTTTTTCAGCAAATATGCTCATAATAAAAGTAGTTTATTTTGTAATTTAGTGTAACTTTTGTTATATGCACTTTTGCCGTATATGGAAGTATAAATGAGTTATACGCTAAAAACTATAGCGGGAATCAACAATTTATTAGGCACAAAAGATTTACCCGAACTAAACCAAACTAGGTATGAGAATTAGTACTAACGATTTCCTTATAATAAGCCATACTAACATTTCTAGGGACGGGCAGGAGTGGGGGTTATAAGGAATGCCTGAAATTAATAATAGTGATATTTCGTTTCCTATAGCATTTTCGGCAAATATGCACACAACAAAAGTTGTTTATTTTGTTATTTAGAGAAACTTTTTTTATATACATTATCGTCGTATACCGAAGTATAAAGGCGTTATACGCTAAAAACAATAGCGGGAGTCAACAATTTTATTTGGCACAAAAGACTCAACCGAACTAAATAAAACACTCGGTATGTGTATTAGCACTAACGCCTTCCTTATAATAAGCCATACTATTTCTAGGGACGGGCAGGAGTGGGGGTTATAAGGGAAGCCTGAAATTAAAAATATTGATTTTCTATTGGAGTTTCGGCAAATATGCACATAACAAAAGTTGTTTATTTTGTTATTTAGAGAAATTTGCTCAGCACTTCTTTTCAATATGGACTACCAGGTACCTCAAATGAAAAAATTGATTCAAATGTATGTCAATATTTTCTCATTAATAATTCAAATCTATGCATAATGCACAGGAAACGGGAAATATGACAATATGCAGGACAGTGAAGTCTTAAATAAAAAAATAATTTTATTATTAACAAATCCACAGCAGCAGGGTATTAGCCCTAAACAATGGGACGGGTAAATGTCAAAATATTGTCCAATGTCAAGCCTTGCCAAAAAAATATCATCACCATTCAGCCTCAAATGAATTCCCGGGCGAAGCCGGGTATCTGAGCTAGTATATATATAAAATTGTAACCTCTGTCTGTACATTGATTTTTTTCGCGAAATTTCTCGATAACTTTTCGTTTCACATGTCATAGACACCATATCTGCATTTTGTTTCTTTCGTGTATGTTTGTTTGTTTGTTTATTTGTTTGTTTGTTTGTTTGTTTGTTTGTTACCTTTTCACGCATAAACGGCTGAACCGAATTTTATGAAACTTGATATGTATATTACTACTAACCCAACTTAGACTTTAGGCTATATTAATTTTCTCTGAGACGAACAGGAGTGGGGGTTATAAGGGAAGCCTGAAATTAAAAATAGCGATATTTCGTTTCCTATTAGTTTTTCCGCAAATATAAAGATAACAAAAGTTGTTTATTTTGTTATTTAGAGTAACTTTTGTTATATACACTTTTTTCGTATACTGAATTATAAACGAGATATACGCAATAATCTATAACGAATGTGAACAATTTTATTTGTGACGAAAGACCCAACCGAAATGAATAAAACTCGGTATGTGTATTAGCACTAACGCTTTCATTATAATAAGCCATACGAACATTTCTAGGGACGGGCAGGAGTGGGGGTTGAAAGGGAGGCCTGAATTTAAAATAGCGGTATTTCGTTATCTATTCGTTTTTCGGCAAATATGAACCTAACAAAAGTTGTTTATTTTGTTATTTAGAGTAACTTTTGTGATATTCATTTTTGAATTTTAACGATGTATAAACGAGATATATACTATAAACTAAAGCGGGAGTCAACTATTTTATTGGGCGCTAACGATTGAACCGAACTTAACAAAACTCGGTATGTCAATTAGCATTAATTCTCCCATGATTATAAGCTATATTAAAATTTTTAGGTTCGAACGGGAGTGAGTGTTATAAGGGAGGCCTGAAGTAAAAATTCACGATATTTCATTTTCTATTTGTTTTTCGGCAAATGTGCACATAACAAAAGTTGTTTACTTTGTTATTTAGAGCAACTTTTGTTTCATTCACTTATGTCGTAAAATGAAGTAAATACGGGATATAAGCTAAATCTATAGCGGGAGTCGACGATTTTATTAGTACTTATTTAAGTGTTTTTAATATAGGCATATTATGACAAATGATGTTATGTTTTAGCCTTATCTATTTCGATTATTTAGTACTAAGTATGATTCGGATTAGTGAGACTATAAATCCCCCTCCCCTTCCCCTCATTTATTTATTTTCCCTAGAAAATAACTTTGTTATTTATTTCCAATATAATTTTAAAATATAAACTCATTTCCATTTTTTTATTTGTATAATGTATTTTTTAAAAAAAAAAAATCGTGCTGAATTTCCTCAAGGAGTGATAGGGGAAGTACTAGGGAATGAAACTCTTTGATTTTGGTTATATACTATCTTATTTCCTATATCTTCATGTTATTGAAACAAATATGTACTATCATAACAATTAAATGTTAATGTCATTATGACAAAAGACAAAATGCTCTTAAACTCGAAATGATTGTTTAAAGTATTACTTAGGTTGCAGGGACGGCTACGATCTCTTCCCCTCGACTAGCTTTTTGAATATAATTGAAATTATTTTTAGGGTAACACTATTATTTAATTCAATCAGGTAGATAAATTATTACAATAACATTTTGAATTAATAATTTAAGGAGAAGAGTGTTGATAGCTCTAATGCGAGAGCGGAAATAGACGGAGGCTAATAGAGTTAATTGAGTTTACTAATTTCCTGTGAAATGCTGGGCATTAAGGGAAGTGATTACCACTGGGATCTACTATTATGAATATAACCTTACGTGCTAAACTATGCTTAAACTATATGTGCTCGGATTGGTTTTTGACAGGAAATAAGTTTCATTATAGACGATATTTAATTGTAATAAATACTATCCATGATTATGGTTTGAAGTATTCAAAAAGGTGAGTTAAAAAGTGGCAAGGGATAGATTAGGAACACATTTTTATTTATTCTTCAAATATAAAATTTCTCATTTATAAGTCGCCTGCCTGACCCTCACAGCAAAACAAACGGAAAGTGTAGTTGTAAACATTGAAGCCTTGCCCAAAAAAATACTATCATCATTCAGCCTTAAATGATTTCCCGAGCGAAGCCGGGTACCTTAGCTAGTTTGCAATAAGATTGGCTCTTTACAATTTATCGATCTGACGTATAGTAACGGAGATATTTAGAATTTTCAAAATCCCCCCTCTAAACCCCCCTCACACTGGCCCGATTTCAGCCATTAACGAACTTGATCTTCCTTTTTACATAAAACGATTAAATATGGAGTTTGGTAATGATCAAACAAAAATTGCGACCTCTAGAGCGTTAACAGACAAATATATATATAATTTTGAACGGACCTCAATTTTCTGGATAGGATCGATGGATATTTGAGGAACTTTTTCCAAAAATCGCGACATGAGTACGACCACAATCTGCTAAAATGATTTGAATAATATTTTTTTTTTTTTTGACATTCCTCCACAGGTGAGTTAGGTAAAGCTAAATAGGTCATATTTTCAGAATATATATTTCATATTTCTAAGTAAAAATGCGATGACAAAAAGTGAGGGTTGAAAACAATTACAAAGGTTGAAAACAATTACAAAGGTTGAATAACTTTCTTAATATTTGAGCTAAGAAAAGATCTAAAAAACAAAAATTGTAGAGCATCAATAATTAAAAAAGATTTGTACTTTACAATTTTTCGATCCGACAATATCGGAGATATTTTGAATATTCAAATTCCATCCTCTATACCCCCTCCCACTTATTCCCGTTCCGATTTCAGTCCTTAACTAATATGATCTTTAGTGTCGAACAAAAAAGTTAAATATCGGGTATCGTATAGAACAAATTAACATTTCCGAGCTATGAACTGAAAATTTTAGATCATATCGCCATCGCAGAAAGTACCTCACACAGTAAAAGTACTACGAAAAAAATAATGGGCATTTTAGAGAGGGGGCGTACTGAAGGTAAAGAAATCAAATATCTCGATTAAAATTCATGATAAAGAAACTACGTATACGTGATATAACATTGATAAGCAATTATATATTGAAAATGTAAGATTGGTCTGTAGAAGTCTTGGATCCGACGTCTAATAACGTAGAAATTTTGAATTTTTGAAATTCTTCTCGTCTAAAGACTTAGTTTCCCTATCCAATTTTAGTCGTGAACGAACTTGATCTTTAGGTTAACGTAGAACGCTTATAAATCGAGTTTGGTAACCATAAGACAAAAATTGCGACCGCTAGAGTGGTAATAGGTGAGTATGTGTGTTTGTGTGTGTGTGTGTGTGTGTGTATGTATGTAAGTATGTATATATATATGACGGACCACATTTTCGTCATCTCCTACGTAGGATCGACGGTCATTTGAGGATATTTTTCTGAAATTGCTTCATGGGTACAACGGGAATAAGGGAAATCTGCTGATAATAAAAACCAAGTAAATTGAATACTGAATACAATGTTCATTGTAATTTGACAATAAAAATCAACATTAATCAATTTGAGTTAAAGGGGAAGGATGAGAGTTAAGGTTATAATAGAAATAAATTTGAATTCAGTTTAAAATATAATAATAAATGATTTAGAAACAAATTAGTTAAAATATAAACAGAATTAGCAGTTAAAATGTAATGTGTGAATGTGATTAGCAGATTTCCCTTCAGAGAAATCAGCTATTGAGGTCGTACTCATGACGCGATTTTCGAAAAATTTCTTCAAATGTCCATCGATCCTATCCAGGAGATGACGAAAATTAGGTCCGTTCAAAATTATATATATATATATATATATATATATATATATATATATATATATATATATATATATTTATATTTATATTTGTCTGTTAACGCTCTAGCGGTCTCAATTTTTGTTTGATCGTTACCAAACTCGATATTTAAACGTTTTATGCAAAAAGACAGATCAAGTTCGTTAATGGCTGAAATCGGACCAGTGGGAGGGGGGGTTTAGAGGGGGGATTTTCGAAACTTTGAAATATCTCCGATACCATACGTCGGATCGAAAAATCGTATAGAACCAATCTTATTGTAAATTAAATTTACTATAAATATTGTTCTATACATGTATTCTCTATCTTGAATACTAACCGAGATATTTGCATTTTTATTAATTGTGGGCCGATAACGGATGACTGAATTTCCCGCCAAAAGCTAGTTCGGCCATTTGCCGTAACTGTTCGGCTCTCGTACGGAGATTTCTCTGTTGTATAACTTCACGTGGGAAATCTGCTTAGTTTATGCAGCCCCTGCGTGACGGACTTTTTCTAAAATTAAATTTTGGAAAAAATGTTGAATGCGTGGAGTACCGCCAGTTAGTCGGTTTAGTCTTGTGGATTTTGTTACGTTTGCATGATCCCTGCAGTCAGGAAGTGTTTATACTCTCCTTACACACAGGCTTCTCTTTCCTGTTCACAATGAATTGAATTTAAAAATAAGGCACAAATAATTAAAACAAAAACCAATTAATTATTGAAACAACTAACCGTAACCAAAGGGGCAATGCACTCACGGTTTCTGCTATCTCATCTGCTGTGTCTGCTGAAGGAGAAACTCATGTTTATAACTCGACGAAAACAAAAACAACGATGAATACATTTCCATAGAAATCCAACTGTCCTCCAAACTTACCGTATAAGACGACTATTTCGAGTATAGCAAGGCACTGCCAGGAATCCGTCAGACACGAAATGATTGAAACAAACTCAAATAAAGTATTCCCTATATTATATCCATATCCCGAATTAGCTCTAAATAATGACCTCAACTTCGATTTCTTAACTCCAGTGGGAAACCCAGGTCCCGAAACTCCATTTTCTTCCGGTACATTTAATTTAACCACTCTCATTTTTTATATTTGCATTCAAATCCAATCAACCTATATAACTTAAAACCCAAGACAATGGCACTTCTTCAGATTTTCTTCTGGAGTGCAAGAGAAAGTAAAATGCCTTTCATTTATTTTATTGTTGAAGAGAGTTAGTTTTTTCAGATATGATATTTTCGTGCCAATTTGGGTATTGTCACCGGACATTTTTCCATCCAACGTCAATTAATACTATGTATCTAATGGATTTTCTAGTAATATGTTTGCATGTTTGTAAATAAAAAATATTGATAAATTATATATGAGTATTTTAATTGTTAATGACTGGACAAGATTTCTTTGAAATTTTAATTAACTGTATTTGTTAATGAGTCTGCATGTTGAGGTCTGTTTTTGACAGGCTAGCGAGCTTTCGTCAGGTTGATTGGTCAAAGCCTGTGCTGAATGGTCCCAGTCTCCTTATAGGCTTCCTATCAATCTCAGTTCTGAACCATTTTCACTCCTTTATACTATTAACCATGACTCTCAATTTGGTTTACCTAACTAACACATTATATGGAAGAAAGAACGGGTGTGAGGTTTCAAGGTCGGCAGCCACGTTCCCCCATATCAATACGTTCCAATGGTTAGTTAGTGCATTTGAATTTCTTTGATTGTATCAAATATTTCTGCCCAATTTTTATATAATTTTTTTAATAAAAGTTTAATTAAAAAATTAATGGATACATGTACATAAAATAAAATTATTACTATTTAATTCACAATTTTTATATGCATGGACTTTCAGGAAGTTCTTGAAGTCCATGCATGTAACTTGTGAAATATATATTTTTATATTTTACAAGTATCTGTTTATTATGCTCAATATACTTCGTAAAGTCTTTGAAACTTCTTTGGGGGTGGAATTTTTGGTATCTGACAAACCGTGGTCAGCTAATATAATATTAGCTTGTCGCACCAATCAAAATTATTCAGCCCCTGAAGAGATGCCAAAGATGGCACGAAACCTCTAATTTCTAAAAAAAAGAAATATGTTTTTATCCAGATAGCCCTGTTGCTATACAATTGATAAAAAATAATCATTCAGGATCATTGCACACTAAGCATAAATCGATTTAGTTCTTCTTTAGAACACGGCTAATATGTAGCAGTTTAAATTTATTTTACATGTTTCGTTATTAGTCTTAAATTAATCATTAAGTAATATGCTTTATAAATGAAGAGAAATGTGTCTACCCCTTAACGAAACCTTTCATTTCCTTTCATATTCCTACATAGTACTCTATAATAATATATTGGTTAGTCAGAGGATTTGAAGTTCTAGGATTCTACCAATTATTTCTGTCCAATTTATAATAAAAAATTATTTTTTTATAAAAGTTTAATTAATGGATACATACACATGAAATAAAATTATTGGTATTTACTCCACAATGTTTAGCAGACCTCTGATGAGTAAAAGTTCTTTTAAGTCAATGTATATATAAAATGTAAGAGGGATATTTGTATGTTTGACTAGTCATCTAAAGAACTAGGAAGTGCAAAATTTTAAAGTATTTGCATAACATTGGTCCAATTATAAATGGCACATTAAAGATAATGAGAAACTTAACGGATTATATGGCAGAAGGTCAAAATTCAAATGATTTATACAATCATTTTATTCCCCGATTTGTTCCAATGATTTTACAAATCATTTTGAATTTTATTTAGTTTGCCCTTCCGCTATATAATCCGTAAAATGGATCTATAAAGTTGATTATTTCACCAATAATGTCAAATTAAATCTTGTGAAACGGAGTGGACGTTTCTAGGATGATTCGATTTCAATATTCTGAGCGAGACCCACAGCATTTGCGTTAGCACTTCGGTTATGGGGCTTTACTGAAGGTTGGATACGTGGCGTCAGGGGTACAATGGATTCCTTAATTTTTTTAATTCAACTACTCTTTGTAGTTTGATCGATTAAAATTCATAAGATGACTTCCTCCGTGTTACCTACATGGATGATCCACGTAATGACTTTAGAGCTTGTTGGAGAGTGGTATACTTGTTCTCTGTTTATTAATCCCACTATTTATTTGATTCAGTACAGAGTCTATTATTGCTCTAGTCAGTCGTGCACGAGCGTTAGGCGGCCTTCGGCCAATTTCCAATTTTAATGCGCTCACAATTTCAGAATGTTCCTGTATCGTGAGTCTACACAGGTTGTACGACTTGCAACCATCTTTACATGGCAAAGTAAGCAATTTTGGAAGTTGCTACAGTCGTCTTTGTGACTCAGTGGCTTATTCAGCAGGATGGCTCACTTCTGGAAATTTGTCTAGATTTCATACTATTATTCAAGACCCGGTCATTGTCACCAGATCATCGTACAGACGTCATCTTTCTAAAGCAAGTGGTGTCTCAGACAAATGTACATTAATCAACAGGACTTAAGAGCCAATTAAACACATTACGACTGCTTGGGAAACCCGGGGTCTGAATATTTACACAGATCTTGGCAAAAACGTGGCAAAAATATTCCATCAAGCTCTAGCAGCGAAATTCAGCATGGTAGAGAGGAAGGACGCTCTTTATCGCTCTAATCCCCCAAAATTATTAGAAAAGGATTATGTAGAGATGCATTAAGGTGAACCATTGATAACAGAACGTAATGTGCATCATAACAACCGGATACTCTCATTACGTTAAGTCCCATATGACTGCCGATATTATTGGCATTAAATTTTCCAATGATAAGAATATTCAAAAGTTAAGAAAAAAACCAAGAATTACCTATTGGGCTCAAATAATTATACAAGCTTAAGTCTGCCACTGTTACGGATATCCTCATAAGTACAAAAGGTCTCATGCCTAAAACGACAATAATAAGCACCACGAATATAAATTTATCAATAGTAATAATAATAGAAGCACAGTAAGAAGTAATTCTTACGAATTCCCCGTAATACTTCATAGCAGTTCGATGTTCACCCAATGCAGATTTTTGTTTTCCCCCAGTTATCTGAGACCACCAGGACTAGAAATCTGTACAACTCGAATTAAAGGAACAACTGAAAATACATTTAATATGAGAAACACTAAAGAATGTTTGTGTTACGCAGCCCATGCGCGTTAAGGCCTTCGTTAACCTTTCATTAACAAAAATGCGTTCTTTGCCACCATAATAACATGGAAAATGAAATAAACTTGCAGATAGCTGAAAAAAATAAGCCTTAACATTTAAATGAAAAATCATTCAAGTGAAATTGCAATATGTCACTGACTATATTAGAAAGTCCCAAGTGGAACCGTCAGGACAATGTAAATTGAGCCCAATGAATTACCAGCCATGGCGGAGAACTAGCAAATGATGTCAGAAAGATATCATTAAATTAAATCTAATAATTCTTCTTTAATTTTCTCATTCTTAATATGAAAAAAATTACTGTTAAACTGGGAAGTATATTATTATATATGTGTTTCCACTGAATTTCAGACCCTTCCATCCGTCCTTATCTCTAACGTTAACTGCTTGCAGTCTGTAATTCCTGAGAAATACTATCACTATATCTTCGTAATTTGATTTAAATTTATTATTTTTCCCATCGTGTAATTAGTTGAACAGTTTAATAATATAATGTATTTATAATTCAGATTTTTCATAAAATAGTTTTATCTATACGCTAATCTATTTTGTTCCAATGAACACATTTATTGAACTGGATACTGCTTATGGGAATGGTCTTCAATCCCATTACCACAGAATTAGCAATCTAGTTTCATAAAGCGAGATGTTATGCATTTTCGAACTGAGGGTTATATATGGGACTGAAATTAGCTTTGAGTATGTGTGTGTTTTTTATTAAAATAAAATATCAGTAGCAAAGATTTGTTAACTTTATCACATCAGATATAATTTCTTTGTACACATAGCTGTAATATATATTCACACATAATATAATGTGAATATTGTTTTATTTATTTAAATAACCACAGAAATTGGTTTTTTGGGTATCATTAACGAAGTGAGTATGAATGTAAACAAAGGAAGTTGTTGCTTCTAAAAACGTTTAATTCGTATAACATAAAATTTTCGAAAGAATTTATTTCTCACGTGTAGTTCTCTTCATGCAAATAAATATTACGACATCGGGGCATTTTTTTACAGAGTTTACCCACGAAATTCAAATATCTACATTAAAATTTAAATTAGTGGTCATTTAGTAACTCCTAATACTTCACTGAAATTTTAATTGATACAGTTGTAACTAATACCAAATTATTATTCAAATTACAGTAATAATAAGAAAGGTTACGTGTGTAGAAAAGGATGGCCAAATGCTCAATAATGGGCCAATGTAGGCACTAAAGCACATTCTCAGACAGTAAACACGACATAAAGGTACGTTGCCAAGAATATATTTAAAATAACAAAAACCCCAATATAAAAACTACATATATAAAACCTATGAATCTTAAATTAGGAGAACTTAAGTAACATTTATCTAGCTAAAGAAGAATGATAACAGTCCGCCAAGCAGGAGGTTGCTCAAACTATGCAAATATCCCACACAGGCAGATAAATTAAATTATTTATTAACGTCCACTTTTTGCCACTAAGGGTAATTGGGACGGGTTATCTACAGGTTAGCACCCTTTTCTAGCCAGGGTGGGACTAAGGATTTAATTTAATGAATTCCGTCACTAAATAAATTTCTTTGCACAGGCGGGAATCGAACTCGCCACTCTAGTTTTACCATGTGAGATTAAGGCCAACGCTTTAACTCACATGGCTAACCTGAGCCCCTACGGGCAGATAACACACGGTGATCTCATGTCACCATATTACCTCTATTTCTAAGTAAAAATCCGAAGAATATAAGTGCGGGTTTATTTGAAGGCTGAAAACAAGAAAATACGAATAACTAATTTCATATGTGAGCTACCAACAAACCTATAGATCACTAATATTTTACGATACCGGTTCTGTACAATTTTCGATAGAACTCATAATAATTGAAATTTTTTGAATTTTCGTCCTCGTCCCTCTAAACATCTCCTATTCCTGGTACGATTTCAGCCCTTAAACAACATGAACATTAGAGTTGAATTAAACGTTTAAGTATTGAGTATGGTATAGAACAAATAAACATTTTCGAGTTAAGACAAGAAAATCTCAATGATGGTTTTAATAATGTTGTTCATAATAAGTATATCAGCTTATTGTTAATATGACATGAGTAGGAAAGGGAGGTTTACTGAAGGCTGAAAACTAAAAAAAATGCAAATATCTCGGTTAATCATCAAAGTAGTGAAATAACGTACTAAAATCATTAATAGGAAATTAAATTTGCAATAAGAATGTTTATATTCAATTTTTCGATCCAACATATAATAACGGTGATTAATCTGCGAATTTTCAAAATTTCCCCCTCTGATATCCCTCTCTTCTGGTCCGATTTCAGCTGTTAACTATCTTGATTTTTAGTTTTTCATAAAGCATTTATATTTAGAACCGATCAAACAAAAATTGCAAGCACTATAGCGTTAACAAGCATAAATATAGGACCTCATTTTTGTCATTTCCTTAGTAGGATCGATGTATATCCGAAGAAAATTGTCAAAAATCGCATCATAAGGACTTCATTAGCTAATTTCCTTAAGGGACGTTTGCTAAAATGACAAGGATAAAAGAAGTCCAATTTTCTTTAATATATATATATATATATATATATATATATATATATATATATATATATATATATAATTGTAACCTCTTTCTGTACATTGATTTTTTTCGCGAAATTTCACGATAACTTTTCGTTTCACATGTCATAGACACCATAACTGCATTTTGTTTCTTTGGTGTCTGTTTGGCTAAGACACCCACCTTTTTCAATGCATTTACAGATTTCTTCAACCTTATAATTACAAATAGACCAAGCAGCAGCACGAACTTCTTAAATTCAAACAGCACAGCATAATCATTGCCTAAAAAATTTCGTCATGTTTATTCTCTCACTGAAACATCCAAAATGAGTTAATGTCTTTCGGCAGACGGACCTACTCATGAGACTTCCGTTACTCCACGAGCGTGCTTTGGGAGCGAACTTCTGAACAAAATTTCTCTCTTGGTGGGAGATTGAACCTGGAGCTATTTACCATCCTCTTACCGATGGTATTGGAAGATACGCGTTCCAACAACTTTACCCAAACATCAACCACCACCTCTAAATGTATTTATGATTACACATCTGTCTGTTACGGCTCTAGAGGTTGCAATTTTAGCAGATTTCCCTCGAGGGAAGTATTTTTGTAACACTAGTGACAGTTCAATTATCTTACTATTAAAATATGTTTTAAATAAAAAAAATTGTAATCGGATAGGTAGTTAAAGGATTCGTTTCTGTTTTTCGATTGGTAGAAATCTATTTTTGAACTAATTAATTTTAATTCAATTTTGTCCAAGTTACTGACCGTGCAATATGATCCATAGCTTCAAGGTTGTTGTTGGCAGGACCAATACAAAATTTTAATATTTTTCATTATTTAACTGGAGGAGTTACATGTTTCTTGGCTTTTGATTTCAATTTGGGATTTAGTTTGTTAGTTGGACGTGAACTACAGATGTGTTATGTACAGAATAATTTTAGTTCTGTTTATTTCTAAATTTTTGAGAAAGTTTTCATCAAAAACCTATACAAACAAATTTTTAATTTCAGACCTATTAAAATTATGTGAATTCAATAGCAAAGATAATGTACTAAGAATATTGGACAATGATTTAAATTTAGAAATATTTAAAAACCATCAGCTTTTTTTTAATGACAAAGAAAATTAGTTTGGATTTTTAATTTTTGAAATATTATTTGACTTATTTTAGTTCAACCTTTTTAACTTCCGTTGTGGTCTCTGTTAAAGGAGGACCTTTCATTTTCAATGAAGCACTAAAAAAATCTTAAACAATTCATTAGTATTTCTAGTTGGGAGAGTAGAATTTAATATTTTATGACTTAGGTCAACCACCAAACCCAACGTCAGCTGAAATTATTCACCATAGAAATGAAGATTTGCAAATTTTGTGAAACGCACATCCACAGTTTTACAGAAATAAGATTAATGCTAATGCTGATTTAGTTAAAACAGATATATTGTATAAATTTATATGTCACCTACTGTTTGTATACGTTGAAGATGTCTTGATTTATCGGTTTTAAAATGAGCTCTATGGCCTCTGTTTAAAATCCACGTCTCCGTCTTTGTGGGCAAATTGGGAAAAAGCCAACATTGGATGCCAGATTATATAAATGTGTAAAGAATACCTTGAAAATTTTCCTAAAGGAAACCTCACAAGCAATTGGTAATAATATCCCATATTTATTATTTTATGGCTAACTGAAGTTAGTTGCAAGTCATAAAGTATTATCACCCATATATTACGCTTACTACAGAAATTATCATTCATTATTGCTTGCGACTTATTTACACATTTAAATTAATAGCAGAATAAATTAATTTAACATTTTCAAGAATCCAGTATTTTCGCCACCGAAGTATAATTTATGACTGTTATTTCAGTTAAATTAAATAACCTACTTTATTTATCTTTTTTTTTTAAACTTAAATTTCAATAAGCTTTTATTCTGGATAAAATTATGTAAATAAGATTTATTTGAAATTTATTACGACTGAAATTGAAATAAGCTATATCTCTTGTTAAATTTTCTATGGAATAAGGTCAACTTATAAAAAAGAAATACTGCGGAACATAAATAACGTCATTGTTAAGTCTTTTACATGTATTATGAAACAAGTATATATCTATTTTGGTATTTTCTCTTATAAAACTATATTGTGGGTACAATCAAAAGGAATCGTCGAAAAATGTTGGATAACATCGATATTGTTTTAACATTTTTTAAACTATCTTCTTAAGCCTAAAACAAGGGTATAAAAAAATAACCTTCTTTAATTTTGTTAACAGCCATTTCTCTGTTGTTGAATCAGTGTTTTTTTACACAAAGAATATTTAGTCAAACTACCGTAACATTCATATTTCTGGACAATTCGAAATTATTTAGTTATCATTAGTGGTGTAAATAATGATTTCTATTAGCATTGATTGTCAAAAAATATATATTTTTCAGCGAGTAAATACATTTTTAATATAAACTCTTTATCAGAAGGATATAATATTCTCCTTCACAGTTTTTTCCTTGGTTACGAATATTGTAGGAATGTTTTCAGGGGAAATATGAAACGTATGGAAAAACACAGTTTTTTCTATAAATAATCGAACATGGAATTTTAGTGAAAAATGAATAAATCTGAGGTTCAATGCATAAAAAATGACTGAATGAAAAATAACGTAACATTGCCAACTTAATTATCTACGAAGAAAAAAATCAGCTACAATTGCTGTTGTGTACATTTTTCTCTAAATGGAATATTTCTAAATTATACCTTTCAATCGACGTTAGTATTATACCAAATTCCTGGATGAACTTGAATAAATCAATATTTCAAACTAACTTAACTTTATATCAAATTGATAAGCTTTTTATTTGAGAAGGAGATTCAATTTTTTTCAATCTCCTTCTCATATACAAAAGTTTTTATAATTTTCATTTATAGTTAAGTTACTTATTGTTTTAATTGTTTGAATGAGAAAGGGGTTTTATTGTTCGGTCTATGAGAAGACAATATTTTCACATTGTGTTCTAAGAATGGTAAAAGTAAACGAAGATAGAGAACGGCTCATGGCTGCATGTAATACTTTTTAAATATTATGTTATTTTGTAAGCCTTGAATAGAATTCGTGTAGAACATTTATATTTTTGAAATAAAGCTGGCATATTCAGTTGTTTATGAAATATTAACCTCGTATTGTTTCATAGAGTTTTAACTGATGTCAGCAACTTATCCATATGTAAGAAAGCATTTTCGCTATCAGTAGAATTAAATTTAAAATTGTTATAAGGACTTTTCATCAAAATAAATTTCTACGGAAAGCTTACAAGATTTATTAAGTGAAACCGTAACGGCTTCCTAATAATATAGCTATTATCATTTAATCTTTCTTTAAAACTTCCGCCTTAAACAGCGTTATTTACGATTAGACGAGATTAACCTTCAAAATAATCATCTCTGATATTATTAATAAAACACTTGGACTAAATAAAATTCAATAATAGCATTATACAAGACTTAATGATGACCATTATGATATAAGATATAAGAATTATGATATACATGATATAACATTTTAACCGGTTGGAATTGGTCCTTCACCAATTTTGTTATATGCCAACTAAGAATAACAATAGGTATTCCAGAAGTCAAAATAATCAACATAGCAGTAAATCTGCAGCCGTTTTATTATCAGAAGCCCAACTTTCCTTGAGTTTTGTTTCTGTCCACAGACAGTACATTAATATATCACACCTAGAGATGTAACAGTTGCCAAGTATTATTTTACTCTCATCCTCTCCTCGAATGCTCATACAATTTCCACGATATATTAATTCTTTCAAAGATTAGAACTGAATTGGAATATACTTTAAATGTGATTCTTCTTAAAACGCATAAAATATGAGGTTACTTAGAGGAGGCGAGTGAATGAACAGGTCTGAAAACTTAAAAATATTATGTTTCTCTACGAGTTTCAAATCTAGGTGATGTCTATACTCAATTTTACTAGAAGAAAAACAAACATATCTTTAGGTGGTATTAAACTAGTAAAGTATTAAAAAGTCTAAATTATACGGAAAAGACTAAATTATACGGAGTATAATTTCCCCATATTCTATGGGACACAAAACTAAATAAAAATAATATAAATGTACTAGTATAACATAATTTTTTTATTAAAACCATTTTAAATTATTGTCTTTATTACTAGTCTAACGTTTATTTATGTTTGTTTATGTCTTATGTTTATTAATTGTCTTTATTACTAGTATTTAAAGATTATTTGTTGTATTTAATTTTTATTTGTTGTTTCAGTTTTTGTTATTTTTCTATAATTGTTTTTTCATTTTACATTGTGAAACTTTGAGCCAAATCGCCAAGATACGGGTGCTCCTGTATAAATAAATAAAACTAAATTATACGTATAGATTATTATCCTATCTGTGATATAGATCAACGTACAATTTAGATTTTAAATTGTTATTATATTATTTTGATGGATTGATAAAAATACAAATGATTGGCTGAGATAACTAACTGTCTTTGCTCGGAAAATATTTAGACTGAATAATGAATGTTTATGTTCCTCATTGCAAGGCTTCACAATCTGTTTACATTATTTGTCTAGCTTCCTTCTAGATTCCTAATTGAGTAAAAACATAAATTCGAGTGAGGAACCATAGAGGTATTAACTACTTTAATGATTCATCCTATGACCTGTGTCCGGAAATGGATTACTAATTTCTGGCATCCCTTTCTCCAGATTATCTCATCACCTCTATCATGCATTCTTGTACTCCTCCGTACCGTTTTTAGCAGATTTCCCTTAAGGGAAATCAGCTATTGAGGTCGTACTCATGACGCAATTTTCGAAAAATTTCTTCAAATGTCCATCGATCCTATCCAGGAGATGACGAAAATGAGGTCCGTTCAAAATTATATATATATATATATATATATATATATATATATATATTTGTCTGTTAACGCTCTAGCGGTCGCAATTTTTGTTTGATCGTTACCAAACTCGATATTTAAACGTTTTATGCAAAAAGACAGATCAAGTTCGTTAACGGCTGAAATCGGACCAGTGGGAGGGGGGTTTAGAGGGGGTATTTTCGAAAATTCGAAATATCTCCGTTATTATAAGTCGGATCAAAACACTGTATAGAACCAATCTTATTGAAAATTAAATTTACTATAAATATTCTTCTATACATTTATTCTCTATCTTGAATATTAACCGAAATATTTGCATTTGTATTGTGTGTGGGGTCGGCTGTGTTCGGGACTTTTCGCCGAGAGCTAGTGCGGCCGTTTCCGTAACTGCTCGTCCCTCGTGAATAGATTCCTTACTACTACTGTTATTATGAGGCAGATTTCTCTATTATAAAACTTCACGTGGGAAATGCTTAGTTTACGCAGCCCCTGCGTGACGGACTTTTTCCCCCCCCCTCATAGTAACCCTATGAGGAGTTATTTATTTGAATACATGTTCCATTGCCACATGACATATTACATGTATGATTATATTAAATACATTTTTATTTTACTATATATACACCTTAATCAACTATCTACTCAAATATAATATATAAAAACTAATAGTAATGAAATAAAATATTAAAATAAGTAAGATAATTAAAAATAAAATTAATAAATCAATTAAAAAAATAAAATAAGGACAAAAAAAACAAAAAACAAATCAATTAAAGTTAAACTCAACCGATGTTGAATTTGCGAGTCTATGTAAGGTAAATATATTGAATTATGATTCCCATTCCTCACAATCATGTTTACATTCTAATGTATTTTTGCTACATCCATATCTATATTTTCGATAAACTTTATAAGTTCTTTATTATATTTGTTAAATATAATATGAGGTGGTTCTGGCCAATTACCTCCTTTTAAAATTAAGTTCATTATTAAATTTGATCTATTTTGTTTAAATGTTGAACAGTCATAAAGTATATGTAAAAACGTTCGTGTTGTCTTTGACTCGCAAGTACATTTGTCATTGTCTTGAATTTTAAATCTTGTTAAATAATGTCCTGTCTGTCCATGTTCCGTTAGAAATTGTGTGCATTTGTGATGGTGACTCTTAATTGTTGCTGTAGTTGTTGTGAGTTATATTTGGTATGTATTGATGTAAGCTGTATGATTCGTTGCTTATCGTCCATTCTCTGTTCCACTTACGTATTGTGACGGTACGTAAGTCTTTTTTAATGTATGAGAATGGTAAGTGAGAGCATTCTGGAAGTATGTTTGTACTCTCCGTACCCTTCAACGAAATATTTTCAGTAATTGTTTTTGAATTATAAATATAGATTGGGGATCTTATTCATTTACGACTATAGCGTGAGTTTATAATAACACTAATTTCGTCTAACTAAAATATTGTCATCCTCAGTCACAAGTGCTGCTTTGATTCGTTTCGATAACGCCTTTAGAACTGAGTTTTCTGGACGAAAGTCAATCCACTGGATTCTCTGTTGCTCTAGGTTAGTTAAATGTTAGAAATCCAAGTGGAGATTTACCAGCCTATACTCGTTCTAGGTGGCTGTATAGGGCAAAGGGTTGGAGGGCGGGGGATTAGGCAAAGAAGCCATAGGAAAGGTGGGGGCTTACAGAACTCTGTGTTGTATAATAGGAGACACACATATCTCACAGATCAATAGTCTATTTCTCAAAAGTAATTTGGCAATTCATTGTCCCGATTATTGGATAGAACATTATTTTCATACTCATATTCCTGGATCTGATCGTTTGCAGAAACTCTTTATTTTGATTTCCTCCTTCCTTTTGATTTCTAAATTTTCCAATTGTCTAGAAAATTTCCAAATTGTATTATCATTTCCTTTATTAGTTAAGTTTTTACTATAATTTATTATAGTTTGTCTTGTCATTTATTTCATTGATTAAGTTTTTACTATCATTTATTTTAGTTTACGTTATTATTTATTTTATTGCTTAAGTTTTTACTATCATTTATTTAAGCTTTACATAATTTATTTTAGATTATATTATCATTTATTTTATTCCTTAATTTTTTAAATAATTTATTTTATCATTTATTTTATTCCTTAAGTTTTTAATAACATTTATATTAGTTTATATTATCATTTATTTTATTCCTTAAGTTTTTACATAATTTATTTTATCATTTATTTTATTCCTTAAGTTTTTACTAACATTTATTTTAGTTTATATTATCATTTATTTTATTCCTTAAGTTTTTACTAACATTTATTTTAGTTTATATTATCATTTATTTTATTCTTTAAGTTTTTATATAATTTATTTTATCATTTATTTTATTCCTTAAGTTTTTACTAACATTTAATTCAGTTTATATTATCATTTATTTTATTGCTTAAGTTATTACTATCATTTATTTTATTGCTTTAGTTTTTACTATCATTTATTTTATTTTATATTATCATATATTTTATTGATTAAGTTTTTACTATCATTTATTTTAGTTTTTACGATCATTTATTTTAGTTGTTAATATCATTTATTTTAGTTTATATTATCATTTATTTTATTGCTTAAGTTTTTACTATCATTTATTTCAGTTTATATTATCATTTATTTTATTGCTAAACTTTTTACTATCATTTATATTAGTTTTTACTATTATTTATATTAGTTTTCACTATAATTTATTTTAGTTTTTACTATCATTTATTTTAGTTGTTAATATCATTTATTTTAGTTTATATTATCATTTATTTTATTGCTTAAGTTTTTACTATCATTTATTTCAGTTTATATCATCATTTATTTTATTGCTAAACTTTTTACTATCATTTATATTAGTTTTTACTATCATTTATATTAGTTTTTACTATCATTTATTTTAGTTTATATTATCATTTATTTTATTGCATAAGTTTTTGCTATCATTTATTTTAGTTTCTACGATAATTTATTTTATTGCTTAAGTTTTTACTATCATTTATTTTGGATTATTTCAACATTTATTTGATTGCTTAATGTTTTGTCAATAAATATATGTTAACTGCAATCCATTTTTAATCCACACAGCTGAAGAAGGGTAACACGGCAAGCAGACGTGTTCAGAAGGAACTGCTACTATAAGTCGGTTTTAGCAGATTTCCCTTAAGGGATATCAGCTATTGAGGTTGTACTCTTGACGGAATTTTGGGAATTTTTCTTCAAATGTCCATCGATCCTACCTAGTAGATGACGAAAATGAGGTCCGTTCAAAACTTTATATATATATATATATATATATATATATATATATATATATATATATAATATATGTCTGTTACCGCTCTAGCGGTCGCAATTTGTTTGATCGTTACCAAACTCGATATTTAGTCGTTTTATGTAAAAAGAAAGATCAAGTTCGTTAACGGCTGAAATCGGATCACGGGGAGGGGGGGGGGGGGGGGGGTTTAGAGGGGGGATTTTCGAAACTTTGAAATATCTCCGATACCATACGTCAGATCGAAAAATCGTATAGAACCAATCTTATTGTAAATTAAATTTACTATAAATATTGTTCTATACATGTATTCTCTATCTTGAATACTAACCAAGATATTTGCATTTTTATTAAATCCAGGGCGGCTAACGGACGAAGTGTCTTTCCCGCCAAAAGCTAGTTCGGCCGTTTCATTAACTGCTCGGCTCTCGTGAAATTTCTCTATTGTAAAACTTCACGTGGGAAATCTGCTTAGTTTACGCAGCCCCTGCGTGACGAACTTTTAATGTTTAAACATTATCGTCTAAAAGAAAATATTGTTCTGACTCAATTGCCAACTGTTTTATTTTTGGGAGTTTACTTTTGGGCTGCAAATTTTATAAACTAATCAATTTAAAATAATAATGATAACTTTAGAAATTCATTTTTTAAATCTAACGAAAGAGAATAACAAGTATTACCAATATCCCAAACAAGCTATCACTCCGCGAAGATTTGAAGGGGTTATTAATTTTTATTCAGACCCAACGGTCGCCTTAGAAGTTTTAATTAAAACTCGATATTTTAAGATATGACGAGACGAGAGGGAAAAAGGCTGAACTTCAGATTTTAGGGTTATATGAAACAATTCAAATATGTTTTATCGTAAATTAAATCAGAACTTTTTTTAGTCCCTATTTATAATCAAAGCAATGTTTAAAATGCATGAAATTCGATTAATTACGCAACGTGAACAAGTACCGTGAAGGGAGATATCTATATGGTCATTTACGTCTGAATAAATACCTTTAATAAAGTCCGTCTCTCTGGAGCTGCGCTAACTTAGCAGACTTCCCTGCTTGCTGAAATGTTTTACAAATGACGTCATTTCATATACTATACTCAATTTGTCCCATAATAAGTACCCTCTGTAAACATGATTAGGTAGGGTATAAGATTTATAGAGTCATAATGGCTTAAAATGAAATTTGCATTTGGAGGAATAGGAGGGGTACTCAAGAAAGCTGAGAACGCAAGAATGTAAATAGCTCGATTAATATTCAAGTTCGAGAAAAACGTATAGAAAAAAAAAGTCCGTCACGCAGGGGCTGCGTTAACTAAGCAGATTTCCCACGTGCGTCCCGTATTTGCATTTATCTCATGACGTAAAAGTTCAATGAGAACAATATTTGTTATTTAGACTTCAAATAAAGTGCTTCATAATATAACAGCATATTGTTGATTTCACATAAGCAGGAGTGTGGGTTTACTGATGGACGAAAACTAAAAAATGCAAATATCTCCGTTAATATTCAAGATAGAGAATAAATGTATATAACAATATTTATAGTAAATTTAATTTGCAATAAGATTGGTTCTATACAATATTTTGATCCGACGTATGGTAACGGAGATATTTCGAATTTTCGAAAATCCCCTCTAACCCCCCCCCCTCCCACTGGTCCGATTTCAGCCATTAACGAACTTGATCTGTCTTTTTGTATAAAACGTTTAAATATCGAGTTTGGTAACGATCAAACAAAAATTGCGACCGCTAGAGCGTTAACAGACAAATATATATATATATATATATATATATATATATATATATATATATATATATAGATGTACATAATTTTGAACGGACCTCATTTTCGTCATCTCCTGTGTAGGATCGACGGACATTTGAAGAAATTTTTCGAATATCGCGTCATGAGTACGACCTCAATAGCTGATTTCCCTTCAGGGAAATCTGCTAAAATTGAAGGAAATTACTTTATCACTAAGACTGTTCGTATTACCACTACAACAATTACATCTGCAGAACTCTATTAACCACTCAAAGCAGAAATTGATAAAAACTGGCAACACATATGGAACGAAACCCAGAACAATAAACTAGAAACTATTAAAACCACCATCTGTCCATGGAAATATTCGACAAGAGACAACAGAAGAGACTAAGTAGTATTAGGAAGACTCCGAATAGGGCACACAAGATTTACGCGTGGTTATATTATGACAAAAGAACAACCCCCGATTTGTGGGAGGTCTAACACAGACTTAACTATATACCACATATTGACGGAATGTCATAAGTATACAGATATTCGAAACGAATGGAATATTTCCAATGATATAGAAGTGGCCCTTGGAGATGATCCTAAAGAGCTAGATAAATTCTTTAATTTTGTGAAAATTACGAATTTATACAAAGAAATTTACGATATTACAAGTTTTTTCGTGTCCTCGTTTATATTGTTAAAATGGCGATGTGTATGAGGATACCAAAACGTGAGTTATAGAATATTACAAGGCGATGATAATCTGGTAGTTTTTCGCCCTAAAACCCGACGAAACAAACAACATGTTCGTATTAAATTCATAGATCCACACGCATTATAATAGAGATTTTTTTTTCTATTTTGGGAGAAACGTTTAAAGATCAAGTTGTTTGACGATCAAAATGCAATTGCGGGCGCAAGGCCGATGACAGACACACACACACACACACACACACACACACACACACACACACACACACACGCACAAACGCACATACACACACATTTAGGAAGTTGTTGCGTAAACTAAGCAGATTTTCTCCTCGTGCTGAAATATGACACGCAGATGATCTCATCTCAACAGCTATTTCTCCCTTAGTAAGAACGCTACACAAACAAGAACTTAAATTTTAGCTGTACACGAGATGTTTAGTGCTGGGGATTATAAACTGAAAATCGGATGTTGTAGAAGAGCGTGTTCATAAAAGGTAGAAACCAAAATGATACAAATAATAAATATTTTAATATATCTAATAGATAATTATAAAAGAAAAGGGGAGGTAAACTTATAATACAGTACAATATCAAAAACTGAAATTATATATAAGAAAGAAATTACTTCTGTAGTGTGTCTTACTTTTTTTTCAAAATTAGTCAAATACAATTTACCACATCAAACTTAAATATGATGCAAATAGATAATTTCAATTTTTTACTTAGATATACATAATATAATGTTAACTACAATGGACATAATGAATATTAGACAGTCTAAAATATGATGAGTGTAGTCTTATCTTTAATTAGGCTGCATATAAATTCCACACAGTGTAGTATCAAACTGACAAACTCTTGTCACAATATGTGTCACATCAAGAAACTAGCTGCTTTTTTCATTAATAAGGCTAATCCAAAGTGAAATGTAAATTTTTAAATGTTCTTGAATATTTCAAGTAGGAAAAGAAAAATACGCAGCATCGAAATTAATTGTACAGCTATTAAAGCAATCTAGAAAAACATTTTTAATAATTTGTTAAGATTAAGATACAAATAACTCGACTAACTTTTGAGTTACAGAAAACATACATACATCAATAGTTGTTGAAAATTAAAATTTTAACAAGATTGTTGATATAACATTTTTTGATCCGTCTACAGTTTGAATTTTCACTAGGCTCCCTCAATATCGATTTCAGCCGTTACTTAGAGCTGGTATTCCCAAAATATTTTGGGCAAGAGACCCATTTTCCAAAATGAACTGATACTTCAGACCCCCATAGCCAAATTACTTTAAAAACCCTATGTCTAGTCTTTTCCTTTTGATTCAAAATACTCACCAATTTAAAAACTTTGGAGTTGATTAAGTCAGTAAACTTGATATCATTTTCTCTTCAAAATTTAACAAAACAAAATTTAGCAAATATCAAGTGTAATTAATAATTATTAATAAAAATTATGAAAAAAATACTTAATTAGGTAATTATTTTTAAAAACAAGAAAATTAAAGTCGTAAAGTAAAGATAAAACATTTAGTGTGATGGATGAACCTGCCGACCTTTTTTATTTTGTAAGAACTTTATTATTTGTTTATTCATACAATAATCGCATTTCGCAACTGTGGCGATTTAGCGACGAATCAGTTATTTAACATATAACATTATTATATTTACGTAAGTATGCTCATTTCTGAAAATATTTTCAGCATTGCCCTACATTATAATTTTTTGAATATGTTGTTATGTTTCAAGTAGTGTAATACGCGGTCTATATACTTGCTACAGTCATGTAGTAATTCAGCCAAAGTGTATGGTAGGTCTATGTGAGTCCTTAAATAGCAGTCAGTAAGTATAAGTTTTATAGTAAGTCTACAGTTACAGTGTTGGCAGTAGGGTTGGTCTTCTCCAGTAAGTAGGTAAGTGTGAGTCAGTCGTGAATGGCCAACTGTACGAACTTGTGCAAGCTTATCGACTTGTGAAGTTTGTTAAAAGTAGAACAATGAAATTTTCTACTATAATATAAGTCATTCTTATAATATAATAGTTGCTGCACGTAACACAACTTATACAGTATCTTGAAAGTTTCAAATAAGAACATGTACTAATTAATAGGGGGTCAACTTTTAGACCTTGTCGAATCTCAAAATCAATTTTCGTCTATTTAATAGAAGGGATTTACTACTGATGTATGTTAACAATCATTTTAATTTTCCCTCTATCTATAGATTTTGACTCACCCCATCGCATAAAAAAATATTGATTTACAACAAATATAACGGAAATAATAAAATATAATTATAAGACGCATAATTTTTAATAAACGGATAGATTCAGTGTAGAAATACTAACATGAAGCCAGCAGTGGAGCTAACCTTAAAATGCCAGAACGGTCCACTTTTGTAAAATTATGGCAGCCTATAAGAGGATAATGGTGTCAATAAAAATATCCGAGAAGTTATTTTTTCACGACACAGGTTGCCAGGGGAAGTTTAAGGACGAGTCTGAAATAGGAAGACTGAGGTTACCCTTGCTAGGGCATAATACTCTCATCCCGTTATAGAAAATTGTTTAAAAATACATTTCGTATATATGTTGGCACGTTGGGGAGTAATATACTTACGAGCAATGCCCAGTTATGTAAAGTTCTATCAATGCATTTCCCCGATCTTTGAGCAGATTTCTCTTGAAGGTAAATATATGTATATATGTATGTATATATATATATATATATATATATATATATATATATATATATATATTTGTTTCCTTCCTATAGTAACCCTAGCAGAAGGCCGTTTATTTGTTTCTGCATGTCCCATGCTAGTTAGCATATGACATGCATTTGTAGTGTATTACAATTAATTTATATATAAATTATTTCAAAAGTATGATATATGTATATATATATATATAAAGACAACAACAACGTTTACAATAACAATTACAACGTTAAATAAAATAAAAACATGTAAAGAGAAGATTATTAGTCTTAAAAAGAAAGAAAAAGGGAAAAGAATTATTGAATATTCATAAATATTTTAAGTATTGAAGTTGTATCAGCTATAATAAGTATTCAACCTATTAATTGTATTAAAAGCATGTTTTGCAAATATTTTAAAAGCTTCATTATATTTTAAAAATAACTTGTCTACTTCCATTTGAACTTAGCTTTTTTTTTTGTTCAGTGCCTTGTTTTAGTTTTTGTCGTTTGTTATTCAACAGTTTGTAATCGTATATTAAGTGTTGACTTGTTTGTGGAGTTGTGTAATCACATGGGCAAGTATTGTTGCTTTTTATGTTAAATCGTTGGTAGTAAGAATTTAGAGTACTATGTCCTGTTACTAATTGTGTAATGTAAAAGTCTGTCTGTATGTACATATTTGCTGTTGAAATATGTGTTAATGTTTGGAATGCAAAGTTTTAAATTGTGTCCTTTATTAATTACAGTCCATTGTTGTCGCGACTTTTCAGTTAGGTGAGTTTTAACATATATTTTACGCGGGCTTTCGATATATATATATATATATATATATATATATATATATATATATATATATATATATATCGTTTTATCGTAACCAAATTCGATTTTAACGTTTTACGTAAATCTAAAGATCAAGTTCATTAACGCCTGAAACCTGACTAGTGAAGGAGGGCTTAAAGGGGAGGTCTTCCTTTTAGCAGATTTCCCTTAAGGGAAATCAGCTATTGAGGTCGTACTCATGAAGCGAGTTTCGAAAAATTTCCTCAAATGTCCATCGATCCTAGCCAGGAGATGATATATATCTATATATAGTATATATATATATATATATATATATATATATATATATATATATTTGTCTGTTAACTCTCTAGCGGTCGCAATTTTTGTTTGATCGTTACCAAACTCGGAATTTAATCGTTTTATGTAAAAAGGAAGATCAAGTTCGTTAATGGCTGAAATCGGACCAGTGGGAGGGGGGTTTAGAGGGGGGATTTTTGAAAATTCACAATATCTCCGTTATTATGCGTCGGATCGAAAAATTGTATAAAATCAATCTTATTGCAAATTAAATTTACTATAAATATTGTTCTATAAATTTATTCTGTATCTTGAATATTAACCGAGATATTTGCATTTGTATTCTGTGTGTCGTCGGCTATCTTTCGGAATTTCCGCCGAAAGCTCTGGCGGCCGTTTCCATAACTATTCATCCCTCTTGAATAGGTTTAGAGATACCTTACTACTACAGGTGTTATTGGGCAGATTTATCTACTGGAAAACGTCACGTGGGAAATCTGCTTAGTTTACGCAGCCCCTGCTTGACGGACTTTTACTTTCATTGACTGAGCCTTTTTCAGGGAACATTTCAATTTCTATTTACATACCCTCCCTACTATGGGAAAAATATAGAAAATATGGCGAGATGAGTTTGCCAAATGGAAATCTTGTTATTTCACAGGTTATTTGGCGTGGGATATTTTCTATTTTTTAGCAGATTTCCCTCGATCCTACCAAAGAGATAACGAAAATGAGGTCTGTTGAAAACTGTAAATATATGATATATATATAGAGTTACTTTTACTTTACGCTCGGATTTTTTTTTTCATCGTTATCAAACTCGATATTTAAAAGTTCTATGTAAAAAAAAAAAAAAAAAAAATCAAAGTCATTAATGGCTGAAATTGGACCAGTGGGAAGGGGGGGTTTAAGAGGGGGAATTTCGAAATATCTCCATTATCATACATAGGATAGAAAAATTGTAAGGAAAATATTTTATTGCAAATTTAACTTTCGTTAAATGGTATTTTATATGTTTTTTCACTATATTTATTGTTAACCGATGTTTTTGCATTCTTTAGTTTTCGGGCTGTAGTAAATGCCCAATCCTACTAATGCTATATGAAAAATAAGCTGTTATATCATGAACCGCTTTATTCGAAGCTTAAATACTTTTTTCATTGAACTTTTACTGTGTTAGACAGATTAAAATATGTAGGGTGATGACGTCATGAATTAAGATTTTGAGGTTTTCATTCGAAAATGTTTATCTGATTTATACGATACTCGTTATTTAACACAGTTTTATTTAATAATAATAATCATAACCGTTAATGGCTGAAATCTGTTCTGGAATAGGGGGGTTTAGAAGGGAGATTTTGATAATTCAAAATATCTCCGCTGAGTCGGATCGAAAAAGGTTATAGAACCAATCTTGTTTATGATCCTCTACAGTTATTGTTCTATATATTTTTTCATAAATAAAATATTAAACGTGCTTTTCGTACTTTCCTGTTTTCAGCGCTCTTCCACTCGTAGGAGTTTTACTTAGAAAAATAAATTAAATAGTGAGAATAGATCAGGAGAGTTTCATACCATCCCGTGGGAAATCTACTTAGTTTACGCAGCCCCTGCGTGATGGACTTTTTTGATTAATTATCTCGTAACACAGGAAATATTTAGCACCACCCCCCGTATACGCTTAAAACAAGATTCATAAATAATTGAATTAAATGAATACATGTTAATTAGAAGGACAGTCTACTTATGAATTGGCCAAACTTTAGTACTGTTACAAGAGACTGCCTAGCCAGTACAGATATTTGTGAAAAGGAAAGGATTTTGGGTAACGAACTAATTTCGCTGTTTTAAGGCTTTGTTATAATTTTGACAATTGACTCTACCTAGTAAGTACGTCGAAAAATTCAGTCACGTATGGCTGCGTTGAACCAAGGATATTTCTGAACTTAAATATCTCAGAGATGACGTCTTCTCGTTTCTTATTTCTCTTTTAGTAAGACTCCTATGCTACAAAAGTCCTAACTAAGAGATTTCAACATTCCAAGCCTAGTCGTTTTAGCAGATTTCCCTTCAGGGAAATCAGCTATTGAGGCCGTACTCATGACACGATTTATTTTCGAAATTTTCTTCCATCGATCCTACTTAGGAGATGACGAAAATGGGGTCCGTTTAAAACTATATATATATATATATATATATATATATATATATATATATATATATATATATATATTTGTCCACTCTACTGGTCGCAATTATTGTTTAATCGTTATGAAACTCGATATTTATTATTTTTCTGTAAAACGAAAGATCAAGTTCGTTAATGGCTGAAATCGGACCAGGGAGAGGGGGGTTTAAAGGAGGAGAATTTTGAAAGTTCGAAATATCTCCGTTAATATACGTCGGATCGAAAAAAATGTATAGAATTAATCTTATAGCAAATTAAATGTACTATGCATATTGTTATGTACATTTATTGCCTATCTTGAGTATTAACCGAGATATTTGCATTTTTCAGTTTTCAGCCATAAGCATGCCCCACTTCTACACGTGTTACATAAACAATACTCGGTTATGTAATTTACCACATCATTCGAAGCTTAAGTACCAAATATTGTTTTCAAGAGACATTTATTATACGAAATACATGCAAATATGTTCTGGTGACCTCCATTCTTAAGTTTTTGGACTACTAAAATGTCATTGATGAGATAAAAATTATTCTGATTCATTATAAATTACAGTACTAGATATAGTAAATAGTTTTCAATCAAATTAGCGCGTTATATTCAGATATATTACAGTAATTGTTTTACTTTCCGGTAAGAAGTTGGTAGAACTGTTTACATTTCGGATGCTTCCCTTGGGGAACTTTGTTATTATCGTTTGTATTTATTTACTTAATATTCACGGTGGTCTTGTGTTACCGGTGTGTAGATTTATCTAGTGTTAAACTTCTCGCAGGAAATCTGCTTAGTTTACGAAGCCCCTTGGTGGCGGTTTGAGTTATGCAATACACGTACGCACAGACATCACGCTCAAATTAGTCAAGATGGATTCAGAGAGTGAAATCGGGCAGTCTGAAACCCAAATTGTTGTCCATTACGTTAGAAGTGACAATTTTTTTTTAGAGTCATTATATAAATTCATCAATATCCTCGGAATTATGATGATAATTTAGTTAAAATATTTAATAAAAAAAGCCTGCCAAGAATGAGTTTCCTGTATCTACAAATAATTTTTTGGCATGGTATAGGACCCTTGTAATCCCCAACATGTTGTACGTCCGTCGGTCAGTAAAATAAATCAATGTAACTTCCATTAGCTGTAATTGTTGTCAATACTCAGTCGATTTTTTATTTGAATCCTTTAACAACTGGTAGCATAGATAGTTCCTTATTGGAGTCAAGAACTATATTTTTTAAGAGATAGTTATGGGATTCGTCACTGTAATGGAACTCAACAGGAATAAAGATTGTACTAAAATTGGAAAAATTTAATGTAAATCATACAGACGCCAAACTCGGGGAAAAATACTCCAAAAAAGAATCAATGAAGCTGCTAAATTAATCTTTACCCGGAATACCTCACCGCTATGGTGGCGCCGTAAGGTAGTCATAGAGTTACTTATATACATATGAATGAATTCCCCTGAAATTTTTGTTTTATGAATTTAATTTTAAAATAGAGCATAGTTAAAGATTAACTGAAATACATATAGTATAGGAGGTGTGGTGGCTACAAATAATTTCACCGAACACCTCCAAACAACAATTATTGTATAGAATCTTTGAACCTTATGGCTGTCTCCTCCCTCCTCTTGAGGAAGGTAACCACTTTAAGAGCAATTATAGGAATACATAAATTTATCGGTTAATAATGACCATATTAATTAGCTATTTATAATGACCATATTAATTAGTTATTTATAATGACCATATTAATTAGTTATTTATAATGACCATATTAATTAGTTATTTATAATGACCATATTAATTAGTTATTTATAATGACCATATTAATTAGTTATTTATAATGACCATATTAATTAGTTATTTATAATGACCATATTAATTAGTTATTTATAATGACCATATTAATTAGCTACTTATAATGACCATGAAACTCTCAAACACATTTTTTTTTATTAGCTTATTAGATTCAATAGTATTTTCAAAAATATTTTTCACTGTTATAGTTATTTTTTTAAACCAATACTGATTAAAATGAACTCAATTTTATAATTTATGTATGTACTCAATATTAAAGGGTCATTGCAAATGACGTGTGCTACCTATACTGCAAGACTACTTTTGATATTCGTCTTGATGTGTTGATATTAAATTGATGTCCAATAACTGTCAACTTAACTAGGATTAACTGTCCAATAAGCTTGGATTAACTTAAGAAAAGAAATACATTTTACAGTATAATGTTGAGTGATCGATGAACGCAGGATCCAGAATTTCAGGCAAAGAAGTACGGGTATGTAGTCTTTCCTGCATTAAATCTTTACTATTAGCAACCTTTTTCGCCCCATCAGAGTCCTCTTAAAGTCTTTAATAATAAAGGAAACAAAAAACTACAACGATAGGTTAGAGAACGGATAATAAGGTAGCTAGGCACAGCTCAGCCAATCTACTGAATTCAGTTTTCAAGGATTATTCATATAGTTTTTTCTTGTATTTATTCCTTTTGAAGACTTGAAGATGACATTGATACGGTGAAACCGGTTGTTAAAAATAAAACTTGAATGCAGAAAGATGTAAATCTTTCTTTTCCTGAAATCCTTCATTACTGTCAAATGTCGAACGTGCTCTTTCTATTCACCTATTCTATTGTTCCACTAGTAAAGTATGAAGTATCCATTGGATAAATATTTATTAATTTTTATTTGAAATAGCTGCTACTAGTCGCTGACGAATTGAAATAAATATTGTTTCCATGCAAACCACCACGATTGCATTATCTGAGTATTATTCTTCAACGATATGACTAAATTCTAGTCGAGAATTCCGTAGTTAATACCAACGAGTGAAATATGAACTGCTGGCGATGGACGTAATAATTTTGAAATTCATGGTGGAATGTTTTTTAAAATATTTGCCTTTACCACAGTATTCAATACATAATGCAAAATAACTTCGTAATATGAAGAATGTATTCTAAACACAATACATTCTTATCATAGCTCTGATAAAACCAATATTAGTGAAGATATTGATGAATATAAGCTGTAACTTTGAAAAAACTTCAGATATGGTAGTAACGTTTGTTTACGTATGTATTTGGAAAATATTAATATTCTAAAAAAGATTAATATAATTTCTATTCAAGCGTTTTCATTCAGAATCAAAAAAGTTCTTGTGACGGCAGGTAGATAGGAGTCTAAATTTGGAAATTCTTAAATTAAAAGAACGTTTAAGTACCCAGAAATATATTCTAAACGGGAGTTATTTACATTCTTTTTTGCATAATACTACCAAATCTATCTTTTGAATTCAAAGTCAATCTACATTCCTAGTTAGAAAATCGAATCGTGCGGTCTATTTCGTACCTTGGACCACCACTCAGACACGGAAGGTCCTAATCAACGCCAAGTTTTAATAAGTATTAGAAGAACTATTCCCCCCCCCCACCTCTGCCCCCGCTGTACCTTTGGGTTTCCCCATACCAGCGGTCTCCATTTAATAAGAGATATAAAATTTCGAATACATAAATTGGGCCAGATAACTTAGCCTAACTCACAGAGCACGGCTAAGCATTAGAAGATTAGAAGAACTATAAAAACGGATAGAAAATGACTAGAACAGAGAAAGGACTTGAATACCCATCTCAAATTTTGTACGCTTGAAGCTACCGAGGTGCCTACTGCGACTCAGACTATTTATTAGTTATTAGAGCAAAACGTTACTGGGCTCTTGCTGTGATGAGAGCACACTAACTAAATGAAGCTAGAGAACTAGATTCAGTCTGGCTGATTATTGAATGTTCAAATTCGTTCACTAAAACCAGTTTGAGAAACAAAAAAATGAATTACAAAGTAAAATTATGGAATAATATTTTCATAATATGACAAAATATCAAAGGGCTCTAAATTATAACATAACATAAATAAATAACATTTATTTCACGAAATAATTTAGGCGAATTGGAAATCTCATTAGAAGCCGCAGTTTAAAGAATATTTGTATGGATTCAGACTATTAAAGAGGAATTCCTAGTTTTTAAAAATTATCACCAATTTTTCTTTCTATGTTTTTCATATTTTCTTCTTGAGTTACGCTGTAGGTTTTATGCAACATCGAAAAGTACAGGTATTTCTTTCATAGAAGAACCCAGGGGCTCGGGTTAGCCATGTGAGTTAAAGCGTTGGCTTTAACCTAGAGTGACGAGTTCAATTCCCGTCTGGGCAATAGGAATTTATTTAGTGACAGAATTCATTAAATAAAATCTTTAGTCCTACCCTGGCTAGAAAAGGGTGGTAACCTGTAGATAACCCGTCCCAATTAGCCTTCGTTGCAAAAAGTGGACGTTAATTAATAATTTAAATTTAGAAGAACCCCGTGTAAATAAAACTAAAATATAGCCTAGAAATAACATTTTTAATGCTAATAAACAATCAAATCTATTTGACGTCTTTCATATGTCGTCTCTCTAGGAGTATTACATACAATTGAATGTCGGAACTTGTTATATGTACAACCCCTGAGGAAGCGTCATTTGGAGCATGAAACATGCAGAGTGAGAAATAAATGAGTGAAAGAAATTTAGTTGTTTTATCTTCATTTGGCCTTCCCCCAATTTACCTTTCAGCGAAGAATGGATTGAGATTACATTTTGAAGAAACAGTAATTGTAGGTTATTATTTTATGAAAAGGGCTGATTATATGAAACGTTCAATTATCAAGTTTGGTAAAGATTAAACACAAATTTTGCCCTTTTATTTATACACACAACACAAAACACACAGACTCTGTGTAACCCGTCATTAGTAAAGTGGTTTCTCGTGAAAGTATAAAGACTGAAAAACGTTTTCGCACTAAATAATTCTGTCACTTTGCATCTCAAACGTCCTTTCTGTTCGTTGGAATTGGGTATGTGATTAATATTGAAAAATATCTCG
The DNA here is from genome assembly GCA_019009955.1 of Riptortus pedestris. Taxonomy (NCBI): domain Eukaryota; kingdom Metazoa; phylum Arthropoda; class Insecta; order Hemiptera; family Alydidae; genus Riptortus; species Riptortus pedestris. Next base: position 85,825,309 of record CM032233.1, read on the forward strand.
ATTAAAATTATGTTTATCTGCCCTATCTCTTAAATGACTTCCGATTTTCGTTCTCTCGGAAACAAAACTCTGGATATATGTAAGACTTTAACTACACCCACCGGTTTAGTGTGGAATATCACAAAAGAAAACTGAAGTGCACTGCTATGTGAGCTATCAAACATTCATAACACAGGGAATATTAAGCACCCCCCCCCCGTTTAAAACTAGAAACATAATTATTTAAATTAAATGTAAATATGCTAATTTGAAGGACGGTCTACTGATGAGTTAGATATCATCATGAAGATTATCCTTACCTGCATCTACGAAATTGGGTATATTTATATAATTAAACTCTTGGCTTTTGAAATTTTATTCGAATTAGGCAGTGTTAATTTCTTGTTGTTTCAGGACACTAAGACTAATCTTATCAGATTTAGAATTCTTCTGCATGTCAACCCGACAGTTACTCAATCACTACGAAATAGCAATAATATTAATATTTTTTAAAATAATAACTTTAATATTTTTTTCATATTTGCGTACCCACTATCCTAATGTATATCAGAAGTTGTATATTTTGATGCGAAAAGTTATATTCGTTAATTAATTATTTACTATGGCTATTTCGGAAAAACATAAATAAGGGAAGATATTTTTCAGTACTAAAAATGCTATTTTGAAGTATGAATTTCAAATTTCATCGTACTTTGCTGCTGTTGCGAAAGACTGGCTGACCAGTAAAATGTATTTTTGTTATTTATTAAAACGAAAGGGTTTTGGGTAAGAAACCTTTTGCTTAAGGCATTGTTATAATTTTGAAAAATGTCTGTGATGGCCATTGATCCTACCTAGAAGAAGAAAAAGTCACAACCCATTTGAGGTAACTAACTATTTTCGCGTAGGCATAATGTGATAGCTGAGATATGTTGAAGGAACCTTTCTTTTTGGATACTTTTAGCTCAATTTATGTAGTAGTCTCTTGGAAACGATTTTATGAGGGATTTAAGCTAAACAACTATAGTACGTACAGTTAAAGACGCCTTACTTCAAAAGAGCTCACATGAAATATTTGACTTCTACGAGATGGCTTGTGAACATTGTCAGCGATCGCTAGTTATCTTGAGCCTTATGGAGACATTTTTGAAGCATTTCTATGAAGAGTTGCGCGCGATATTTTTCTTGTCACAAATTTTCAGTTATAAGATTTAAGTGACAATAGAAATATTTCAGTATTAATTTACTTGTATTTCTTATCAATAACGAATAGAAGTAGAAAATTTCACGTTTCATTATTTCAGGCTTATCAAAAGCAAAAGCATGCTCCTGAAAATATTTATTTATAAGTGCTTATCCCTATCAGAAATGAACTCTGTCAATTTCAATGATTTGATGCATTGATAGCCACTCTCAATTATTCAATTTTAATAGGAGTTTAAAAACATTTTTAATTACAATAAATAAAAACCACCCCTATTCAGGAGATATACATATTCTATTGTGTTAACCAAATATGAATTACAAATTCATTGCTGCCATGTGTATTGAATTTCGAGAATTGGAAAATAATTAAACAAACTAATCTTTTGGATCAAAGAAAATTATAATTCTACTAGTTTTTTTTTTGTTTTTTCTTAGGTTAGGTAACAGTTTTTGTAAGAAATTATCAAATTAATAATTATAAAGTAGCAGTTTCGAGAAAAAATGAAAAATGATAATATTGATGCTTTTCAAAATTAATTATCATGTGCTAGACATTACCTATTTTTTTAAAAATTAAATGACACGTAGATATTTAACATTTAGCCGTTTTTTTTGTTGTTTTTTTTTTTAAACACTGTTGTGTTTTGTGGGAAATATCCAGAGTGTAAGATTTCGGAACACTGATAGAACATTCAGTTATTCGTGTATTAACAGAATACGGCGAATAAGATAGAGTAAACAAAACGTTCTGATTCACCAAAAGAACGGGGGAAAACACAGCACTGTTATTCCTCAGGTTTATTTATTTATTCATACAATAATCGCATTTCGCGAGTGGGGCGATTTAGTTAAATTCCTATAATCACTTTATTATATTTACATAAGTAGGCTCATTTCTGCAAATATTTTCAGTAATGTCCTACGTTATAATTTTTTGAGAATGTTGTTATGTTTTAAGTAATGTAATACGTGGTCTATATACTGGCTAAGTAGTATATGTTTTATAGTAAGTCTACAGTTACAGTGTAGTGGGTTCGTTTTCTCCAGTAAGTAAGCAAGAGTGAGTCAGTCGTGAATGGCCAATTCTTAACCTCGTTAAAACTACTTCTTCTCTTCTAATTAGCCTTTTTAAGGAATGCCATTCGCCAAGTATATGTTTCAGTTCTCGAAGTTTGTTATCAGTTGACAATGTACGTACATTACTTGTTTCAATATCCCACACCCAGTATAAGAAAATTCGTCAACTTATTCAATGATTCGTACTCTATTATAAATGCGAATCTCGAAAAACATTTTGACGAATACATAGTAAAATAAGGTGGGCTAAGCAAATACATTAGGGGGCGTAGGGAATGTGTCGTGTACGTTTGTTGCTTTCGTCAGCTCTAAACGTGAATGGGCGTGTCCACGTGAGTGCGTGTAAACCTGTACGGCTGCATGTTATCAGAAATTAGTTTATAACATGAATCAACTGATAAGGGGCTCCTCTAGTTGTTAATATTTATGATATTACTGACATACAAAGGTATTTAACGTTTATCTTATCTTTTTGATTAATAGTTTAAATTAATTAGTTTTAACTCATTTGATTTCATTTCATACACTGTTCCAGTTCCTCTTCTCCTTTTATGTATTTCAATATTACGTAAGGATTTTGATATTCCTTAATTATATGATCAAGCAGATCTATATTTATTTTTTTAGAATTTAGAATGACTACGATCTTTTGTTGTTAGTTATTTTCGAAATACTTATTGTCTTCATATGTGATCTATGAATGAAATATGAAGTATGATTTTGGATTGCAAGACAAAGCAACTATTGAAAGACATAACGACAGCCTTCACCGAATGATTTGACTACATTAACCATGGTTTTGCTAAAAATATGAGTCATTCATTTATTTTCTATACTTAATATTAAATAACTGTGTGAAATTCAAAGTAAATAATTGGGAATTCCACTATATCTCTCTAGTATATAATTTTTAATTTAAATTAATCAAGTAGTAATTTCAATACATTGCGACTCTCGGAAATAGGGTCATGATCAAATAATCAGCACAAGAATAATGTATGACTATATTTCCCATCCATTTTATTCATGACTCAAAAGCGACGGCTACCAATTAAGGTAGCCTTCCAGTCTATTATTGAATGTGTAAAGCAGTCTTTTACGTATAAAATATTTACAGGCAGTTTATGTAAATGGGAAATCCATTTTAGCTGATTTCCCTTAAGGGAAGCCAGCTATTGAGATCGAAGGGATTTTAGAGAAAAAGTTTCTCAAATGTCCTTCAATCCTTCTTAGGAGATGACGAAAGTGAGATCCGTTGAAAATTATATATTTGTATATATATACAAATGGTCTGTTGCGGCTCTAGCGGTCGCTATTTTAGTTTAATAGTTACCAAACTCGAAACATAAGCGTTTAATGCAAAATTAAAGATGATGTTCCTTAACGGCTAAAATCGGGCTGGGCGGAAAGGAAAGGGGTTTAGAGGGGGGAGAATTTCGAAAATTCTAAATATCTCCGTTATTATATCTCGCCATCAATTATACCAAAAATTGCCATCAATGTGTTAAGCTATAGATTTGTCCAATGGTAAAGAGAATTTAATAGTTTTGGAGAATTCTGTTTATTAAACCTATTACAAAATAAAGAAGAATATTGGGAAACAGTTGCCAGGTTTCTCCAGCGGTATCATTTCTGTGGCATTCGATATTTCGCCGATTTTCGAATCGGTTTCTTCCGGTTGTATTGTTATGTGTTTGCTCGTCGTTGCTCCTAAGCCCAGGCCTGCCGAGCCGTCCTTATATATTTCCTTCCCTCTGGTGGTGTGGGAACCTTCAACCACGGTTGGTTATACTCTCTGTGGTGTTTTAAAACAACGTGACAATGGAAAAGTGAAAAAGAAATTTCGTACGGAACTCTTAACAAAACCTTCACAATCCAGAAAATATCGGTATTGCTGCGAGTAACGAACTATAGATTGGCTCTGTGTCAACACTAATAATATTATTCTTGTATATTGAATGAGCCCGGTTATACAGATTTCATTTTCATATTTTATTATCTCCACCTAATCTGGGTAACTCCTTCTAAGAGGCAGTTTTCCTACGGCATACATAATTTAACATATTGAAAAAAATAGTATATTGAATACAGTCCATTTTTAAAAAGCCAGTTAAGGAGGGGCTGCGTTAACTAAGCAGATTTCCTACAAATGCAAATGACAGACTGGTGATCTTCGACAATATATTCACTACTTATAAGCCAAAATCCAAGGAATATAAGTCCAGGTTTAATGAAGGCAGAAAACAAGAAAATGCGAAGAACTTGCTTAATATTTGAGCTACGAAAAAATGTATAGAACAACAATTGTAGAGCAGAAATATGTTAAAAAGATTAGTTCTATAAAACGTTTCGATCCGACTCATAATAATAGAGATATTTAGAATTTTCTAACTCCCTATCCTCTTAAAACTCAGCATATTCCTGGTTCAATTTTAGCCATTAACAAATATGAACATGAGAGTTAAATGAAAAGGTTAAATATTTAGTATGGGTATAAGGCATAAGTCAAATAAACATTTTTGAGTCAAAATCGGAAAATTTTAATTGATGACTTCATCACACGCAATTGCATGTATCTCGCACAATAAAAGTTCAATGAAGGCAACATTTGGTATTTAAGCTTCGAATAAAGCGATTCATGATAAAACAGCTTATTCCTGTCGTCGAAATGTGGCCTGAATTCAATCTTCGTTGAAGGAGAAATTGCTGAAGGTCAATAGATGAAAAACACTTGAACTATCTCCACTGATTTATTTTCCTCTACATGATTCGCGTCCTCTATGATACCTCTTCAGGATTAATACACAATTATAAAAAGACTGGACCTTACCACCCCGCCGCCACGTCAAGACTAACAATAATGAGGATGTACCACACCACTCAGCTGATAGTCGATACATTAAATGATAAACAATGTAAAAATCGATTAATTAAAAAGTTTCCAGTTTTGAAAGATCGAATCGAGAAGAAGCTCTAATCTAATCGACTTGTTATTTATTTTAATATTTGATAATTATACCATTTAAATTTCTTATCACTTTTTTATTCACAGCATATTATTTATTTTTAATAATGTGTGTATTTTCTTTTAACTTTCGCTTGGTTACGTTTCTTTCATTATCTAAAATTTCTACTTCGTCAAAATTAAATTTATGTTGTCAAAGATGTTTTATTTTCTAAACTATCCATATTTTTGCAATGCTGTTTCAATCTTTTCTTTAAGGTCTGCAACGACCCCCCTATATAAAATTTGTCACAGGCAGAACAGTTTATTTTAAAAACATATTTTGTTTCCTTGGCTTTTAGTTTATCTTTTATACGACTGAATCTTTTACTGATTTCATCCCCCTATGTCCAGGCTATTAGTCCAACGTCCTTACAGATTTTCTTAATGTGCTTCACTATTGCTCGATTATATTTAAAAGGAACGAACTTCTTTATATTGGCCGTTTATTATGTATTTTTGAATATTTTCATATTGAATGCTAACTTGTTGGTATAGGTGCTTGCATATCACTATTTCTTCATTTCTCGTTGCTCCTCGGTTCATCGTAATTGGGTGAAAAAACTCCATCTTCAACAATGTAAGTTTGCGTTTTTTACATTTGCTTGTTTCCGCATTATTGACTTCTGCAACGTCCATTATCCGTTTCCTAGTACTCAGTTTAGTCAAACAGCTGCCATCAACTTGAATTCATATTTTTCTTTTTCGTTGTTCTTTTATGTATTCACCGTCGCCAGGTTGTGTTCTATTTAAAACTTTATTGGTTGTTTCTTCAAACATACCGTCTCTAAATTTAAAAACTTGAAAATCAAATGTGACCCCTTGTTTTTCTGGATTCCCTTCACATTTCCAGTTTGGTTTTTGAGAAATTCTTTTTTTTTTTAAATTTATTTATTTCTTTTTCTATCAATTCTTCTGGATAATTGTTTTCTATAAAAATGGTTCTAAATTTGTTCTATATCTCATTGAAATATTTAGGAATTGTTCATTCTAGTTGCCGTAAGTGATATATTGTATTGTAAATGTTTCTTGAATTTTATGGGATGGCTAGAAAAATAATTAATCATTCTTGTGTTCAGCCTTCATTAACCCCCCTCCACCACAACCCTTTTATTCGTCTGTTTTTTTACATAGAAATGGAGAATGAGATCACAAGTATCTTATACCTGCACGTGGGAAATCTGCTTAGTTTACGCAGCCCCTGCATGACGGACGTTTTTACTTTCTTTGCAATGTTGAGAAACTGAACGAAACCATCTGAAACGTCAACGAATGTAGCAGAAATCGATCTCTTACGCAATCTAAGGTGCAATTGTACTATAGCTACCAATATAAATTTATAATCAAGAAAGTCTCAACTCTTTTTAAACTTCTCAGACATTCTATTCTGGTGTGTTAACGTCGCCCTTTTTAACGATCATTGATAATTAATATTCTACTGCAGCCTAAGTGTGTCTTTGATTTTCAATATTCTATTAAGAAACACTTCCATGTATGATTTGTAACAGTCTGGATGATTAATTGTCTTAGAATTATATAATTTGCTTCTGTGTAGAAGACTTGCTATTTCTGCAAGGATCTAGGTTTTGAATAATTTCTTCTTCGGATTTGCTCGTATAAAATATATTGGTGACGAACCACTGTTCAGGGGAGTTATTTTTGAAAAATAACGTTAATTCATTGATATATGTACATGCGTGAATACATTTAATGGGACCTAATTTTTATCATCGGATAGAATCTATGGTCATTTGAAACTCTTTAAAAATCTCCTCCTGAGTACTTAAGGCAAATATCATAAAACTTATAGGAACAGTAATCTACTTATTGTGGGATGTTTAAATTAATAATGAATATTTTTCATAAATCCGGATTTTTTTCTCAAAAAAAGAAAATATATATTTATAATTTCTTTTCTTCTTTTTTTTCGGTTAGCATTATAGACCTTTGAGATCTCTAGCCACCTCCGTGCGAGATACGAGGGATTTATGATCAGAGTTTTCCTTAGTGAGTGATCAACTGTACGAACAACCCTCATTAGCCAAGGAGGACCTGGCGCGAGTTGTCTCCAGGAGGCTGACGGGCCCCATTGTATCCGGGGGAGTCTGTGGCCAGTTCACCATGACTTTTTACTGGATCTAAGAAAGTCTTAATTGTTGTTGGCTGTCAGATGTATATATTCGTTAGACTCCCGCTGATCCATAATGGCTGCAACACTAGCGCCGTTCTCTGGTGAGCGTCTTGCAAACTAATGTGAACTTCCTTGGTGGGGATCAAGCCTACACTTGTTTTTACTATCAGGTTACTGAGGTTGTACCCACGCCTTAACCCACACGGCCCACAAATGTATGCGAACTACTGGCCGACAGTAGCCAATTTATAGATGATGTTTTTAAGCATTTAAGAAATCATGGATTATTTGATGAAATATAAAACCTATTATCCACAATTATGAAAGTTATATATTGCAAGCACTGTGGAATATAATTTTTGCCTCCTTCCAGTTTAGCTATTTATAGTTCTTCTTTTATTTTTATTTATCTTTTTTTTTTCTCTTTGTTGTTTTATTTTTATTTTATATTTTTTTCCTCATGTTGTAAATGTACTAACAATTTATATTTAGTTTTGTCCATTCTATTTATTTTGTACATTTGTAAAAGTTAGCTGTGTAGAAATTTTAATATTTATTTAATCTTGTAAAACTATATTCTAACATGTTAAAATATGAATCGCCATTGTAGCGGCATAGTTCTATTTATTTTGTACTTTTGTAACATTTAGCTTTGAAAAAATGTTAATATTTATTTAATTTTGTAAAATTATATTCAAACATGTTGAATCGCCATTGTAGCGACATCTCAAATAAATAATAATAATAATAATAATTAACCCACACGGCTACCTATGCCCTATATATATATATATATATATATATATATATGTATGTATTTGTAAGCCCTTTTTACAGGTGTATTTCAACCTGCTGGCCTCCGCTGCATGAGGGGGTACTGGCCGTACTGGGAAGTGGGAAGCAAATATATAATATTAAATATTTCCGGAGTCCAAATAAATGTGTTAAACCTGCATCTGCCTAATATTCTCTAAATTATATTATATTTGCAGTTATTTATCTGATTATTTATATGTATGTATATATATATATATATATATATATATAATAGGTTGTAAAATAAGTTCATAGCGTTTATGAATATTTCAATTTAATCCTCCCTGTGTTTACAAAATCATGTTTACTTCGCCAATAATGCTTACATATTCTAAAAAGGGATTAGTTAAGGTGCCCAGTTTGAACAATTAAATACAGGGGTTGAGATAAAGCGTCCAGCATTGGCTAATCCCAAAGGGATTGTTTTCCAACACGATCCGTCCTCACGTGTATTCGCAGGCCCGGCTGAAATTATTGGAGTCTGGGTGGGATGTGATCCCCCACCCACCCTCTTCACCAGACCTTATTCCAACAGATTTTTACTTATTTCGGGTCCACAAAGCTCTCTTAAGGGGAAGCACTTTAATTCGCTCGAGGACAGCAAAACGCACATAGAGGAGTTCATTGCACAAAAATCTGAGAAGTTCTGTGAGGACGGAATAAAATAATTACCTTAAAGATGGCAACATGTAATAGAACAAAATGTGTCATATATAAGTGATTTAAAATATTTACAAGAACCTGAAGGTTTTATTAAAATCACCAGTAGAACCTTATATATAAAATATATATATATATATATATATATATATATATATATATATATATATATATATTCGGTGCTCCAATAAATGTGTTTAAAGCTATTTCTGGCTGCTATTCTCAAATAGTATATTAAATATATTTGCAGTTATTTACCTAATTTTTTAATACGTTGCCTAAAGCGCCTTAGGTGGGAATTAGAATAGTCCCAAGGTATACCTTGCCTGTCGTAGAAGGCGACTAATTGGGTCCTAGCCAGGGATTTGGTATTTCTAGCCATAGTCTTATTTACTGATATATTGTGATAGCATTTGGTGGGGGATTACTGAAGGCTGAAAACGCAAAAATACAAATACCTTTAATTTCCGTGTGAGAGAAGAATGCTCAATTAATGAAAAGACATTAATTTATGAACAAGGTTAGTTAAGTAAAATTTTTCGATCCGACTCATAATAACGTAGATATTTAAGATTCTAGAAATATCACACTTTCCCACCAAATCCAAACCTGGATGAAAGCACAGTGTGAAAGCGTGAATTTGCTAAATGAGGTATAGACCAAGGGAACGTTGGCTTTATGTTCTGTTGAGGAGGACTTGTAGGGCTTGTAGACCGCATTGGAAAAGCCTGGCTGGAAACCGCGAATAACAGTAAAATAAAAGTCCGTCACGCAGGTGCTGCGTTACTAAGCAAATTTCCCCCGTGGGTCACGTATTTGCATTTACCTCGAAACTTAAAAGTTCAATGAAAACATTACTTGGTATTTAGGCATCAAATAAAGTACTTCATAATATAACAGCTTATTTTTAGTATGACATGAGTAGGAATGGGGATTTACTGCAGACCGAAAACTAAAAAATGCAGATATCTTAGTTCATAATAAAGACATTGACAAAACGTACATAACAATATTTATAGAACATTACATATGCAATTAGATTAATTCTATATAAGTTTTCTATCCGACGCATAACAACGGAGATATTTTGAATTTCGAAAATCCCCCCTCTAAACCCCTTTCCTACTTGTTTGATTTCAGCCATTAACGAACGTGATCTTTCTTATTACATAAAACGATTAAATATCGAGTTTGGTAACGATCAAACAAAAATTGCGACCGCTAGAGCGTTAACAGGCATATATATATATATAATTTTGAACGAACCTCAATTTTGGTAGTTTTGGTCAACTCCTGGGTAGGATCGATGGACATTTGAAGAAATTTTTCGAAAATCTCATCGCTTAAGGGAAATCTGCTAAACTGTTGACGACAGAAGAGACTTATGACTTTAAAGAACTGTAACATAAGGAAATTAAGTAATTGTACCCTTAAATTTAAAAATCATTAATTACCTTAAATACCAATAAATTAAAAGAGAAAACTATAAAATCCAAATATGTCGATTAATAATCATGCATGATACAGAAAATATGTACAGAACAACATTTGCAGATCATTCAATTTGCAATAAGTTTTGCTCTAAATAATTCTTTGATACGACGTACAGTAACGTAGATATTTCGAATTTCCGAAATCCCCACCTCGAACTGGTTCGATGTCAACTGTTAACGAACTTGATTTTTCTTTATACATAAAAAGAAGAAATGTCAAGTTTGGTACCGATCAAATCAAAATTGCGACAGCTACAGCGTTAAGATATATATATATATATATATATATATGTGTGTGTGTGTGTGTGTGTGTATATATATATAATATTGAACGGACCTCATATTCGTTATCTCCTGGGTAGTATCGATGGACATTAGAAGAAATTTTTCGAAAATCGCGTCATGAGTACGACCTCAATAACTGATTTCCCTTAAGAGAAATCTACTAATACATATGATGTTCCAGTTCGATATTTGTCAATATCGAATCTTCTGCGTCAATATTTAGTAGTTAAGTTTCAAATAATCTTTATATAGGAATTTTTTTTTTTTTTAAATACAATTGTATGCGGCAAGAGGTATTCCAACCAGGCCATCGCCTAAAAGGACATTCACTACGTACTAATGTTAAAATTAGCTCATTTTAATTAAGTATATTTGGAGTTATTTTATTTTTAAGTCTTTAGTAAATTAGTTTTATTTAATTACTAAGTCGTTTTGAATAAGAGGGGTGATTATTTGAAATCTGGTGAACGTAACAACTGGACCAGTCCAGGTCAGTTGATATATCCTGCTTTTAGATACATCCTCTGCCCTTTGTCTTATTGATCTAACTCCTGATTCCATGGCAATGTAATCACTGCCGGCACGTTCTAGTGGACCTCATTGAATTAGGCTCACGTTGCCGTCAGGACCTAAAATAATCTTTATACACACTCAGAACATTCTGTTCCCTGCACAGTTCCTTCAAATTTATGTTAAGGTTCACACAGAAACTGGGTCATCCTACAAAATAGTACTAATATAGACGTCGTGGGTTGAAAAGAAAACTCAATTTATCTATTTCTCGTACTTAAATATGAAAACTGCACCTGTTAGCCATATTGTATAAATGCCATTGTTCTTTTTGGATCAGTCATGGGAAAAATATATTCAGAATGTAATCTATTCGTCTTCTAATGCACAGCTTGAATAGGATGAGCAGTTTAATCAGGACCGAAAAACATAAGTATATAATAAAATAAAATAATAAAATTTGGAGCGAACTATCCTTCTCAGAGACAACGAACCCTAATATAAATTGGAATTTTGGCAATGTTTCGTAGGGGTTATTATTATTCTACCGGCGATTAGGAGAGGATATGAAGGGACTGAGGAGTGAGGATAATCACGAATTATTCATCCTATGTTGGGAATAGCGCACTGATTTCTATTTTTAAAAATTCATTAAAAATACTTACCGCTTTTAAAATTATACCAAGGTGGCAAAGAGTTCAATAATGATTAATATTATCTCAGGTTAGATTTTACAAAATATATTCCATTACGAAAAGATTGAAATACCTCGGCAGCCTACGGATGGACTTCATTTTTGTGATTTTTAGGTCAGGCCCTTAGAAGAATTGCGTACGTAACTGGTTGGCCCACAGAAACAAAAGGCCCATCGACTGACGAATAAAACCGTGTATCTTTTATGGGAGTTATTGTGCAAACTTAGTCAAATTTATTTTTTTAAATCATACAATTGCACTTCTACGGGCTGCGTAAACTAAGCAGATTTCCCTCGTGAGGTTTAAAAAAAGATAAATCTACATACTGGTATCACAACACCACCGTGAGCATTTAGTGAATAAATACAAACATTAATAAGAACCCTCCCGACGGTAGAGTCTGAAATGTAAACAAATAAGTCTGCCAACGTCTTACCGGAAAGAAAAACAATTACTGAAATATATCAGAATATAACATATTAATTTTATTGAAAACTATTTACTATATCTAGTACTGTAATTTATAATGAATCAGAACAATTTTTATCTCAATCAATCAAATTTTAGTAGTTCAAGAACTTAAGACGGGGGAGGAGCGACCAACAGAACGTATTTGTACGTATCTCGGATAATAAAGGTCTCTTGAATACCATTTTTGGTATTTAAACTTAGAATGTGGTTTATTATATAACAGAGTATTGTTTATTGTAACATGAGTAGAAGTGGAGGGTTGCTGAAGGCTGAAAACTGAAATTGCAAATATATCGGTTAATATTCAAGATAGAGAATAAATGTATAAAACATTATTTATAGTACATTTAATTTGCAAGAAGATTGGTTCATACAATTTTTCGGTCCAACGTATAATAACTGAGACATTTTGAATTTTCAAAAATCCCTCTTTAAATCCTCCCTCCCACTTGTCCGATTTCAAGTTTGGTAACAATCAAACAAAAATTGCGACCGCTAGACCCTTAACAGACAAATATATATATATATATATATATATATATATATATATATATATATATATATATATAATTTTGAACAGATCTCATTTTCGTCATCTACTGGGTAGCATCGATGGACATTTGAAGAAATTTGTCTGAAATCGCGTCATGGGTACGACCTCAATAGCTGATTTCCCATTGCAATTGGTACGTGTGATGTCGCAAAACCCGTGTGCTCAACAAAAGTAACCAAACATTTCGATTCAAAATAGAAAAAGTTCTATGAAATTTCAAGAGTAAAGTACTTTTAAAAACATATTTTTCGATATTCTGAATGACTTCTGTCATAATTAAAAGCATGTTTTCTTATGCCATAGGGTTTTCATTTTGAGTTAGTAGTATTATCTCAACTGTTGTTATACTCCTGACATGCTACAAATATGGCATGCTTTTGCCTCATGCTAATTTCAATGCAATCTCTTTGAATGAAAGTTAATCAGCCCTTCTTATAGCACATAAAAAACGGAACTATAATGAGATTTGGAATTTAATTATGAACATCGAAGTTAGAAGGTAATCCATTGCACTAATAATATGTTTTCCAGTTTAAAATATTTTCGAGCCACAACATTTAAAGAAAATGTACTTTTGGACGGATGGAGTGAGTCAAAAATTATATTAACAGTCGGGTTTATGTTAAAATAAGAGAACTGTCATGGGGTTGGAGGGGAGAAATTGAGAATTCTTTTATTTTTATTAACCTTTATTTAATTTCTGTAGAAAAAATTTAAATAAACTGAGTTTGTTGAAAAACTTCTAAATTGTATAAAAGTTTAAATATTTCATTCACTATTAGCGGTATAGATCGTGATCATTGACCTTCCTAGTTTGAAAGCAAAGAAAAGTACAGCTTTTGAGTTTTTTTTACAAAATCCGGTGAACTTTCCTGCATTTTCTTAGTAATTTTTCTTTTTGGATTCACTTTATTAGAAATTATCATTTATCATTTATTTATACTGTTAATATAATTGTAGCTATTATTCCGGAAAGGTGTTGAACAAATGAAACTATAGCATTATTGCTGATGGTAATTGTTGTATCTACAGGCTTCCTTGTGATTGTTCCGACGAACAAGAAATCCTGATTAACAAAGGAACGAACAAGGGAGAGAGTGAAGAGAACATGTAGTGATTTCCCGTTGCCTTCTACATCGCGCTATCTATCTATAATGGAAAATTCCATTTATGGCAATAAAGACGTGATTGGAGAAAATTCGATTCGAGGCCTGAATTGTTACAGAGCCTCTCCTCGTAGCCGAATAATAGGCATAAGACAGTATGAGCAGGCAGACTATAACTTTAATATGCTCTCCAGTCTTGCACCACTTATATGTTGTTAGAAAGAATTTAAATAAGGAGGAAGCAGACGTCAACAAGCCTTGAGATATTAAATATACCGTCGGCAATGATGCTTTAGTTTTCTTTATTCTAAACCTATTCGGACAGATAGCCACAATTAAGTCAACGCTTGTATTTCACAAGAACATTTCAAATCAATTTGGTATTCATGTTTTGGACCACTTTACGAACGATTGTTTCCATTTCAACTAAATGTTCTTTACTTTTCAAGATATTTAATTTGGCCAAACTGGTAATTACATATTTACTTATTTTACTCCCATTTAGCCTAATTTGTTAACTGCATTTCAAATTGGAAGGTTTGAATGAATGAGAGAAACTTCTTTGATTAAGATCCAGTCTAAATTTTTGTACAAATTCATATTTTTTTAAAAATTTATATAGTTATTTTAATGAGTAACGTTGATTATTTTTAGACAGAAATAAAATTAAGTTGTATTTGTTACATAATGGTTTGTTTCATAGGAACAATTAGCGATGCTGAACTGTGTACCCCACAAATAATACCCGTGTATATCATGTATACGCGATCAACGTAAATACAAATATGAAATTAAGGAGCGATTGTTTGGGAAACGTTTTACTTTTAGGCCTAACATTTATATTATTTTATTTTTAAATAAAATGTTATGGGGGGAAGTTACATTAACATAAATTTTATTTTGTAAACGCTTACATATTTTGCATAATAATTTCTTCTTTCAATAAAACATTACTTATAAGCTGATAAAGAAATACTAATTTAAAATTATACCAAATTACACTTCATTTCTTTTTAAATTATGTAAATATTGCATACATAAATGAGTGAATATCATTTTTCGATTTACAGAAAAATGAATAGACATAATAAAGTACGAAGATAACACCAAGGTCAAAGCATTCAAAATCATTTAGATAAGTGGAATGTCTTGTCTAGATAGTTGGAAGCTGGCCTAGTGATTTCGTAACTTTAGTAAGATTAGATGTGGCTAGTATGGGGGGGGGGCTCTTGATGTAATTAGGGTGAAGTAATGAAATGAATTAAGAACATACAGAAATATGATGAAATTTTATAGCAATTCCAATGAAAAATAATTAATTGTCCGAAGAAAATGACTTCTCTCCCAAGAAAGAGAATATCCGCACTTTCAGGGAAAGTAGTGCTGTAGAGTATAGTTTAATTTCCTTGTGAATTGAGAAATCTATCACCTAAAAGAAAAAAAAATCTCAGGTTTATTCTTCAGAATTTTGATAAAATTTACTTTTTTATTATTATTATGTACAGTTTACTTCAATTACAGGACTGATCTCCAACTGGAGGCGTTTTAGAATTAATTTGGTTGCTTGTTGATCTTTTCAATATAATCTACTTTATATTTTAATGTTTAGTTTTCTTCCTTTTAATCTGGTAAAATGACTTGATTGAATGAGTTTAATTTTGTTTAGGTGGTTCATATATTTCTTTCAATGAGGTATTAAGGAGAAAAAAAAATTAAATAAGCATTATCACCCATAATTAAAGAGTTCTCATCAATCGAATAATTACATGAATGAAATAACCGATAGTCGTCAACACATTATAGAAGCGATATTTTTAAATCTAGGAAATTACTAATGGCAGACATATCTTTCTTCAATTAATTTAAAATTTTTGTATTTAAATATTTATTGGACTTATTAATTCAGGGCTCAGTTTTATTTAAGACGAATGAATAAGAAAGTATGTGTCAATTTTACCAAACGTCACCATTAAATATAGAAGCCATTACCTGGATTGGTTGTTGTCAAAGAGTAGGACTCCTTCAAGAGGTACATAATCTTTGCCTGCCTTGGCAGTGCCGTCTTTAGTCTTGTAGCCTATCTTGATCCTGCCTCTAGCTCCTACTCGCCGCTCAACAAGAGCTTCTACTCTCTCTGCAGCTTCACTTACTTCTAGCCTCTCTTCTTTAAACCCAAACACTCCACTGTGGTCGTCATCAAGTATTGTCACCTTCGTTATGCTAGGATCTCCAAGCCTCACACCCCTGCATCCTCTTGCCCCTTCCACTCTCACATTGGACAGTTTTATATAGAAGTGTTCGTCTTCTTCAAAGACGTCGTCGTCTATGATCTTGACTTTGAAAAACAATTCAGTCTGGCCAGGTTTGAAGACCAAGGTTCCGGCAACTGCCATATAGTCCGAACCAGCATTAGCAGACCCGTCCTCTGACTGGTAGTCTACCAAAACAGGTCTACTCAAATGCCCACCTTCCATAACAACTCTCACAACTAACGTCCCTATATTCTCGAGTACTACATATTCCGATTGCTCAAATCGCACGTACGTATTGTCATCAAAGATATCTGGAATGGTTTCTACATCTTCCTGAATCGACGATTCTCTCACTTGTCTCCTTATTACACTGCCACCAGTCAAACTTTTGGTGGCTTGAATTCGGTAAAAGGCTCTACTCTTCGGCCCAGTTTGTTCCATTCTTTCCTGTGCGAGAACTTTGAGTTCTGCAAGGGTTTTGTCGGGATGAAGCAGCTTTAGTTCTTTGAGCATATTTGCAGACTCTTGACGAGCTTGGTCAAGCATACCTTCGAAATCGACATCGTTTGGTCGATCCATTTCTATATCGATTCTATCAGCAACACCTACGGCTCTTTTTCTTTTAAAATTACAAAGCATGAAAGGAATTTTGTGTATAGGGACTTTTCTATCGGCTAAGTAGGCTGTGTAAACAGTCAGAGGAAAAAATATAAATGTAAGAAGTCCTTCCCACACTTCTACAATGTTTTTCGAGAAGACGTCAAGGATAAGATACAACCAAACGTATGCAAATACAGACCATGCAGACGTTATTAAAAATACTTGAATGTGTTTTATTCTACGAGTTTCTCCATTAGGAATCACCAAAACACAAATGGCAATAATAACAAACAAGTTGTAGGCGGCAGAACCGACAATCGTTCCTGGACCCAAATCACCAGCTTCGAAATTCTTCCCATAAATTTCAATAATGGAAAGAAGAATTTCTGGGGCAGAGGAGCCGAGTGCCATGAGCGTGAGGTTAGCAACCGTCTCATTCCAGACCCTGACGGTGACAGTCTTGTTCTGTCCCTTGGAGCGGATAGTGACTTTCTTCTCCTGGCTGGTAATCACCTCGATGGCAGCCATGAACCTGTCGGAGATGATGGAAACTCCGATGAAGAGATATACCATTGCTAGGAGGTACATGGCGCCTCTGAAAGTCCGAGCTAGAGGAGAGAGCGGGGCTATAGGGTGCCAAGCCGGGACGACGAGCCCCTCTTGGCACTCGCTAGCGGCGGCCTCAGCGAGGAGCATGCCGGCTACTACCACTGCCTCCCTGACACGCACCATCCTACACCTGGCCGCATACTGCCCCCAGCCGTCTCCACTCCCCACCCCCTACCCTACACCCCTCCTCCGTCTACCACCCCCGCTACCCCCACCCCCATTCTCCTTTCATCCTTACATCAGAACATAACCAACATAAAAAGTCCGTTATGCAGGGGCTGCGTAAATTAAGTAGATTCCCAAGGTGCTGGTATGACATTCTACTGATCATATCTCACTACTTATTCTCTATTTCTATATAAAAATCAGACGAGTAGAAGTGTGGAAGTACGAATAACTCGCTTAATATTTGAGTTAAGAAAAAATGTATAGAACAACAATTGTAGAGCATCATTAGTTAAACCAAATTGGTTTATTACATTATTTGATCCGACACATAATAGCGGAGATATTTAGATATAACCTTAAGTGTTCCGAGTAGATAGATCAAATAATAAACATTTTGGAGTCAAGAAATAAAATCTTAATTTGTAACGTCATGACACAACATACTCTCATGAATCACATCTAGAACGATCTGTTGAAAACAATATTTGTTATAAAAGTTTGTAATAAGACGTATCAGGATATATTCGCTTACTGTTAAAGTGAGATGACTAAAAGTGGAAGTTTACTAACTAAAACTAAAAATATCTCAATTTATAACAACATTTATAGAAAATTTCATTTGGAATTAAATTGGTTCTATTTGATATTTCGATTATAATTGATGATCAGGTATATTGTCTTGTATCTCTGTTGGAGGCAATTTTCTCATGATTTATAAAGCATGTATATTATTGATATTTAATATCACATGTATGCACAGTGTCAGAATTTATAGAAATACAATTCTCCTTATTAAACTCAACATGTTTGGCGTTCTTTACTTCAACGCCTCATGAGGAGCATAACCATTACACATAAAAGTCCGTGGAGCAGGGGCTGCGTTAATTACACAGATTTCCCACTTGCGTCCAGTATTTGCATTTATCCCATGACGTAAAAGTTCAATGAGAACAATATTTGCTATTTAAGCTTCAAATAAAGTGCTCCATAATACAACAGCTTATTGTTGATATGACATGTGTAGGAGTGGGGGTTTACTGAAGGCCGAAAACTAAAAAACGCAAATATCTCGATTAATATTAAAGATAATGAAAACATGTACATACCAGCATTTAGAGATATTTAGTAATATTTTTAGTAAATTTAATTTGCAATAAGATTGGTTCTATAAAAGTTTTCGATCCGACGTACAGTAACGGAGATATTTCGAATTTTCGAAAATCCCCCTCTCTCACTTGTCCGATTTCTGCTGTTAACGAACTTGATCCGTCTGTTTACATAAAACGTTTAAATATCGAGTTTGGGAACGATCCAACAAAAATTGCGACCGCTAGAGCGACAACAGATATATATATATATATTTATATATATATATATATATATATATATATAATTTTGAACAGATCTTATTTTCGTCATCTCCTAGGCAGGATTGATGGATATTTGAAGAAATTTTTCGAAAGCCGCGTCATGAGTACGACCTCAATAGCTGATTTCCCTTAAGGGAAATCTGCTAAAACCACAGTCAGCCCATTGCCTAGACAGACATCCTAACTCTATATCGGCTTCGTCTATACTTATAGGAAGGCTACCCTGGTTACCAAATCCTGCCATATCGATTCGTCGTTATAATTGACATTGCTATACCTATGCTATACCTTCACAATCAATATTAATATTTATTTTGCCCAGATAAAGTGTCGTCAATATTTCAAACTAAATTAACTTTATATCAAAACGGTAAAAACGTTAAAACTTTTTATTTGAAAAAGGTACAGTTTAAGTGTCTAATCACAGTTTTTAGCAGTTCTCCCTTGAGGGAATCAGCTATTGAGGTCGTCTTCATGACGCGATTTTCGAAAAATTTCCTCAAATGTCTATCGATCCTACCCAGGATGTGACGAAAATTAGGTTCGTTCAAAACTGTATATATATATATATATATATATATATATATATATATATATATATATATATATATATATATAAAGCCCATCATCGGCTGCGTAAACTAAGCAGATTTCGTACTTCAAGTTTTAAAATATATAAATCTACGTAGTGTGTAGATTTATATATTTTAAAACTTAACACCACCGTGAATATTAAGTGAATAAATGCAAATGGTAATGACAAATCTTTCAGTCAATTTTAATGAACTCCCAGCGGAAAGCGTCTGAATTGTAAACAAACAGGTCAGCCAACCTCTCAGACATGAACAGATAGGTAGAAATATTCTTCACCGGAAAGAAAACAAAATTTCTGAAATATATGTGAATATAACATATTAATTTTATGGACAAATTTATTATATCTAGTACTGTAATTTATAGCGTATCAGAATAATATTTATCTCAATCACTCAAATTTTAGTGATCCTAGAACTAAAGACGGGGAGGGGGACGATCAACAGAATGTATTTGCATACTTTCTACTATTTATTCTGTTTAACTCATCGGTTATTTACATACGTAATAAATAGAGAATGTGTGCTCTGCTGAGATCACAAGTTTGTTATACCAGCACTTGGAAAATTTGCTTAGTTTACACCGCCCCTGCGTGACGGACTTTTTTGTTTACTGCTTTTTTCTGTTTGTATATATTAATTTCTTTATAAATGTTACTCAAGTCCATGAATATATTTTTTTAAATAAATCAATTTAGTAATTATATATAATAAATTAAGTTCGTTTACAATCTTAATAGCACTCTAAATATATAACACGCGCCTTTAGTTTATTGACGGGGTGTCAGGTTAGCCATAAGAGTTGGTCTTAATCCACCTGCTAAGCCGAGATGAATTTGACTCTCACCCGGGAAACAAGAATTTATTTAGTGATGAACTCCTTAAATAAAATCCTAAATAGATAACAACATTTAAAACTTTTAAATAAAACAGCACTGACAATGTAAGAATCTTGAAAAAAGAAAGGAATACAACTAAAATAAAAATGAAAAAGAACACGTGTGTGTGTGTGTGTGTGTGTGTGTGTATACATATAGTATAAATAGCATTTAATAATATGTAAAGAAATCATCTGACATAATATTACTAAATATTTTAAAGAAAACAAAAATATTTGACGTATTCTATTTAGTTTGTAGCTCATTACATTTCATTTAATTTCACCATTACTGATTTTTAACATATATTATTTACAAAAAAAAATCACAACAACGACATCTCTCGTTTCATTTCCCACTAGCCACGTTATACACCATTTAAGACTTCAAATAAAAATGGTTTCCCATCACACTGTAAAGATTGGATTAATCTATGCACTAAATAACCCCTTAATTTTAATTAAACAGCAGAAATGTACTTTCACCATTTCCACCAGTAAAGTAAAAGGGACGATTGGATAAATATTGAAGATTTTATGTTAAAAATGGCAGTTTAACGTCAATGATAGATGGAAATAAAAAAATGACACCTCCTCGAATTAAAAATATTGGATTAATTTACAAACTAAATAATCCATTCATTTTAATTACACAACACAAAAGTACTTTCTGCCCTGCCATTTACTTCTTAAATCCCACGAAATAAAATTGACGACTGGACAAATATTGAAGATTTTGGGTTTAGAATTGCTTTTTGTTGTACGAGTATTAAGTGTCAATGATAGATGGAAATAGAAATGGTCCCCCCCCTCGAATTATAAACATTGGACACACTGAATAATCCCTTCATTTTCAACACTTAAACAAATGCCTTTTCTGTTCAGTCATTCACCTGTTTTACACGCGAAGTAAAAAGTCACAACTAGACATTATTGAAAATCGTATGATTAGAATAACTATCCCACGTTAATGGTGGTTCGAAATAAAAATGATTTCCTGAGGAAATATTGGATTTATTTTAGCCGCCATCTTCTGAAATGGATCCTTTTACACTCAGTACCTCTTCAATCGACGGCTGGACGTCTGTAATTGGAAGTCTGGTTGAGAACAGCAAAAAATTCCAACGAACGGGCTTCCTTAACTCAGCAGATTTCCCACTTGCGTCACCTCAAAATGTACATTTACCTCAAAACGTAAAAGTTCAATGAGAACAATATTTGGTATTCAGGCTTCAAGGAATGTGCTTCGTAATATAACAGCTTATTGTTAATATGACATGAGCAAGGGGGGTTTACAGAAGGCTGAAAACTAAAAAATGCAAATATCTCAGTTAATAACCAAGATAGTAAAAAAACGCCCATAACAACATTTATAGAAATATACATTTTCAATAAAATTGGTTCTATACAATGTTTTGATCTGACTCATAATAACGGAGATATTTCGAATTTTCGAAATTCGCCCCCTTTAAACCCCTCCCTCCCCTTGTCCGATTTCAGTCATTAACGAGCTTGATCTTTCTTTTTACATAAAACGACTGAATATCGATTTTGGTAACAATTAAATAAAAATTGCGACCGCTAGAGCGTTAACAGACAAATATATATAGTTTTGGACGGACCTCATTTTCGTCATCTCCTGGGTAGGATTGATGGACATTCGAAAATGTTTTTTGAAAATCATGTCATGACTATGACCTCAATAACTGATTTCCTGATTCTTAAGGGAAATCAGCTAAAATGGTCAGAGAGGGTAGAGGATGTGGTCCAGGTACTTTATGGACTCCAGAGTCTCCATAATAAACCACAATCCAGAGCAATAAACGGTGCTAACTATTTTGGCTAATAATTGTTTGCAGAAGAAATCATTTCTAAATGGCGTATCACTTCAAACCACTATACCTAAATCCAAGAAATTTGACAGAACAAGTCATACATCTAGCGCGGTTTTATGGGATCTGTTTGGTGGGGGTTGAAATTCAATCATCTAACTTTGTTGGTGTGAAAGTATAAACTTTGCTTGATTTGTAAAAGAAGAACAAGGTATGTTTGCAAAAAAAATAGCAAAGAATGAGTCTTCCAGTTGAATTCATATGAAACATATTTTCAAATAACTCCTGCCGTTTTAGCAGATAAGGCTAAGCTTAAGGGAAATCAACTATTGAGATTGTACTGAAGAAGTGATTTTCGGAAAATGTCCTCAAATGCCCATCGATCCTACCTAGAAGATGAAAATGAGGTCCATAGAAAATCATATACACAAAATTTTGGTTTTATCGTTACCAAACTCGACATATAAAGGTTTTATTTAAAAATAATGATCTAGTTCTTTAACAGCTGAAATCGGACTGGAGGGAGGGAGGACTAGAGGGCGGATTTCGAAAATTTTAAATATCTCCGTTATTATCCGCTCCGATCGGAAAATTGTATTGGACCAATCTTATTTCAAATGAAATGTACTAAAAAAGCTGTTTTATACTGATTTTCTTTATCTTGAATATTAACCGAGTTATTGGCAATTTTAATTTTCAGCCTTCAATAAACCCCCTCTCCTACTCATGTCGTATTAATAATAAGTTGTTTATATTCGCGTCTTGTAAGCTTAAATACAAAATATTGTTTTCATTGTACTTTTACTGTATAAGATTCATTCAAATACGTTGTATGGTGATATATTTAAGATTTAACGTCGAAAATAGTTATTCGTTCTATGCCACAATCGATATTTAACGGCTTCATTCAATATTAAAGTACATATTAGCTAATGGCTGAAATCGGACCTGGAATAGGTGGGGGGTTTAGAAGAGGATGTGGAAATTCAAAATATTTCCGTTACTGTGAGTCGGATGGAAAAATGTATTAGACGATCTTGTAAAACTATTGATGCTCTACAGGTTTTGTATGATATATTTTCTCTTAATTTAAATATTAAGCGAGTTTTTAGTAATTTATTGTTTTCAGGCTTCAGTAAACCTTCACTACTACTCACCGAATTTTGATTTAGAAATGGAGAATATTCTATGGGACATTACTAACTAGTGTGTCGTACACGCACGTGGAAATCTGCTTAGTTTACAGAACCCTTGTGTGACGGACTATAATTTTATATGTTTTCCCTAACTCGTATACATTAATTACAAAAATGAAATAGGAATATTTTCATTAAAATCTTGAAGGACCGTTTTCCAGAGAGAAATATCTTATTAGAAATCATGTATAATTTAATCGTCAGACACATTTTACCAATACAGAGGAATTACGAATGAAAAAAAAAATACCCTATTGCAATTTTTAGGTTTCATTTTTTATTTCAATAAAAGTCACTCAGAATAGGAATAGGTTTTTTATATTTTTTCCCCAATGACAGTAAAGAAGTTATTACTCAGCGGACATTAAAGGTAGAAAAGATTGTCTTGAAAGAGGAGGAGAAACTTTGTCCGTGAAGTTGACCTCCACTCTTTTTAAACTCTAGTTTATTCCTATTATTCTATTACACATATATTCACCACCATGCACCATAAAATTTCTATATGCTACCAAATGGAATGGGAAATCAACTAAAACTTATGAAGATACAACTCCACGTAACCCCCTCCCTATTTTAAAAACATTTTGCCGCTTCATTACTCGATATTTTACAGTTTCATGCAACCTTAAGTTCATAGTTTTTGATCGTTGCAATCGGGATAGTAATGAGAGGAATTTCAAAATATCTCCGTTATAATGAGTCGTATCATGAAATATTATAGAGTCAATCTTGTTAAACTATTGATGGTCTACAAATGTTGTTCTATACATTTTTCGTAACTCAAGTATTAAGTGAGTTATTCGTACTCTCTTGTTTTAAGTCTTCAGTAACCCCCTACCCCTTTATACTCATCGGTTTTTTACATAGAAATAGAGAATAATTGGCAAGATAAGATCAAAGAATGTTAAACCAGCACTTGGGGAAATCTGCTTAGTTTACGCATCACCTGTGCGACGGAGTTCTAATTTATATATGTCACCTTCCTATGAACTAATGAGAAGAGAGTATTGGAATTTGGGCTCCTCAAGGAAGAGGCTGTAGTAAATATGGAAAATATATTTTTGATTTCCATGACCTACACTGTATATGCACTGCTACAAAAGTTCCTCGAACCGTCGTCCTTAACGTTAATAGATTCCAAAATCTCCGCACACCGGTTATTATATTTCAATTCACACAACCCACTAGTTATATGCGAAAAAATCCCATTTACGAGCCGCACACCAACCACAGGAAGTGCACAGATCAGTTAAGAATAAGCGTGAAATTGCCTCCACGCCTACTTTTGCAATGTTGGTTCTTTTGGGTACCATTAACATTCTTAAGCCCATGTAGCTCGGCTATGCACAATATTTAGTTTCTGTTTACCACCAACCATTTCCATGAAAATGAGATTTAGAGTTCTACACTTTAAGGACTAAAACCGGGATTCCCAGGTCGAAATCGGTTTCTCAGGGGTTGACAAACGAAAACTGATTTTAGGGGTCGACCAGGTCTAAAAATCGACTCCTATTAATTAACACAAGCTCTTATTTGTAACTTTCAAGATACTATATAAGTTGTGTTACGTGTACCAATAAATGTGAATAAATAATATTTTAGTAGGAACTATCATTTTTGTACTTCTAAAAAACTCAGCAAATCGATATGCGTGCAAAAGTTTTCACAAGATGAAAAACTCAGTAAGTTAATAAGCGTGGTCAAGTTCGGGCAATATTATGAGTTCGAGCGTGCAAGTCTTTCAGGCACGTTTTGACTAGCTCTACTTTTGACGCTTATACACTGGATATTTACTGAATTGTTATGTATATTTATTTATTTTGTAAAATTTTGTTGATAAAATGATGTTTACTCAATTACTAAACCGCAAAGATTTTGAATTGTAAATATTTTGTATCAATAGGAAAAAAACTAGAGATAGAATTTTTAAAGTAATTTGGCTGTGGGGGTCTGATGTATCAATTCATTTTGGAAAAGGGATATCTTGCCCAAAATAGTTCTTCGGGTGTGGATTTCAGAGCAGTAAAATTTACATATCCTCTTCCCGAAATGTCCCCACATCGGAAACGTGGGATTTGCCATCTACGATGCACTGGCGTTAGTCCAAGACCATTTTTCTTTTTCTGGCATTATACCAACCACAGAAAGTACACAAATTGGTATGGATTATGCCTAAATTTTGCTCTTTCTTTTCATGCATCGCCCATGTTTTTGTTTCTAGAGGAATGCAATTTTCGAAAAATGTCTTCATATGTCCAAAGATTCTATGTAGGAGATGACTCCTGAGTAGGATCGATGGACATTTGAAGAAATTTTTCTAAAATCACGTTAGGAGTACAACCTGAATAGCTAATTTTCCTTAAGGGCAATCCGCTAAAAGGAGGGCAGCCACTTTGCCGAGTTTTCAGCATATAGAAAAATTCTCCTTCATGGGAGTGTATTATCAACGTCTCATTTTAAATCAGAAATACTGTCATTTAATTCTTTCTTTTTCCTACTTTTCATTTTTTAATAGTGTTACTGTAAAATAGATAAATTGGGGGTAATCTCTGGAATACACAATGAATAAGAATTACATTTTGTTTTATTTATTCTAGTTAATAAATCATGACTCTCATGGAAAATGACATTTATGAAAACCAGCAGTTAGTTGGTCCATCTCCGTATGTGGCAATTGCAACAGTAAAAAAATTAAATAATTTACAAGACAGAATCTCATATATATATATATATATATATATATATATATATATATATATATATATACTAGCCAAGGTACCCGGCTTCGCTCGGGAAATCATTTGAGACGGAAAGATTTTATTTTGTTATTGGCAATGCTTCTATGTGTAGAACTGCTCTTCCTGTCTAGGCGCACTTTTCCCCGTAAGGGTCCCTTGGGCGACTTATAGAAAAAAAAATTTAGGTTTGAAGAATAAATGAAAATAAGTCTCTAATCATTCCCCCTCCACTGTTTGACACACCGTGAATACTTCAAATCATAATCATGGATATTTTTTATTATAATTAAATATCATCTATAATGCACGTATTTTGTATATACGATCTAGCGAATATACCCGGCTATGACCGGGAAATCATCGTCGACTAACTAATGATTGTATTTTTATAGAAAATCGTTGAAAAACCAATTGGAATCGGAATATCACAATTTTTCATTTCAGGCCTCCCTCATAACCCCCACTCCCGTTTGGACCTAAAAATTTTAATATATCCTATAATCATGGAAGAATTAATGCTAACTCAAATTCGGAGTTTTTTTAAGTTCAGTTGAATAGTTAGTGCCTAACAAAATTGTTGGCCCCCGCTCTAGTTTTTAGTGTATATCTCGTTTATACTTTGTTAACGACAGAAATGAATATAACAAAAGTTATTTTAAACAACAAAATAAACAACTTGTGTCATATGCATATATGCAGAAAAACGAATAGAAAACGAAATACCGCTATTTTCAATTTCAGGCCTCCCTTACAACCCCCACTCCTGCCCGTCCCTATAAATGTTAGTATGCCTTATTATAATAAAGGCGTTAGTGCTAATACGCATACCGAGTTTCATTAAGTTCGGTTGAGTCTCTTGAGCCAAATAAAATTGTTGACTCCGGCTATAATTTTTAGTGTATGACACCTTTATACTTCGATATACGACGATAATGTATATAACAAATTTGAATTAATGCTAATTCAAATTCGGAGTTTTTTTAAGTTCTGTTGAATAGTTAGTGCCTAACAAAATTGTTGGCCCCCGCTATAGTTTTTAGCGTATAACTCATTTATACTTCCGTATACGGCAAAAGTGTATATAACAAATATATAAATAAAATAATATATAAAATAAAAATATAATAAAAGTTACTGTAAATAACAAAATAAACAACTTTTGTTATGGGCATATTTGCTGAATAAGCAATAGGAAACGAAATATCGCTATTTTTAATTTCAGGCCTCTCATATAACCCCCACTCCTGACCGTCCCTAGAAATGTTAGTATGGCTTATTATAAGGAAGGCGTTAGTACTAATTCACATACCGAGTTTGGTTTAGCTCGGTTGAGTCTTTTGTGCCTAATAAATTGTCGACTCCCGCTATAGTTTTTAGCGTATAACTCATTTATACTTCCGTATACGGCAAAAGTGCATATGACAAAAGTTACTCTAAATTACAAAATAAACAACTTTTGTTATGGGCATATTTGCTGAAAAAGCAATAGGAAACGAAATATCGTTATTTTTAATTTCAGGCCTCCCTTATAACCCCCACTCCTGTTTGTCTCAGAGAATATTAGTATAGCCTAAAGTCTAAGTTGGGCTAGTAGTAATATACATACCAAGTTTCATAAAATTCGGTTCAGCCGTTTATGCGTGAAAAGGTAACAAACAAACAAACAAACAAACATACACGAAAGAAACAAAATGTAGTTATGGTGTCTATGACATGTGAAACGAAATGTTATCGTGAAATTTCGCGAAAAAAATCAATGTACAGACAGAGGTTACAATTTTATATATATATAGATATATATATAAAATTGTAACCTCTGTCTGTACATTGATTTTTTTCGCGAAATTTCACGATAACTTTTCGTTTCACATGTCATAGACACCATAACTGCATTTTGTTTCTTTCGTGTCTGTTTGTTTGTTTATTTGTTTGTTTGTTTGTTACCTTTTCACGCATAAACGGCTGAACCGAATTTTATGAAACTTGGTATGTATATTACTACTAGCCCAACTTAGACTTTAGGCTATATTAATATTCTCTAAGACGAACAAGAGTGGGGGTTATAAGGGAGGCCTGAAATTAAAAATAGCGATATTTCGTTTCCTATTGCTTTTTCAGCAAATATGCACATAACAAAAGTTGTTTATTTTGTTATTTAAAATAACTTTTGTTATATGCACTTTTACCGTATACGGAAGTATAAATGAGTTATACGCTAAAAACTATAGCGGGAGTCCACAATTTTATTTGGCAGAAAAGACTCAACCGAACTAAACCAAACTCGCTATGTGAATTAATACTAACGATTTCCTTATAATAAGCCATACTAACATTTCTAGGGACGGGCAGGAGTGGGGGTTATAAGGGAGGCCTGAAATTAAAAATAGCGATATTTCGTTTCCTATTGCTTTTTCAGCAAATATGCACATAGCAAAAGTTGTTTATTTTGTTATCTAGAGTAACTTTTGTTATATGTACTTTTGCATTATACGGAAGTATAAATGAGTTATACGCTATAAACTAAAGCGGGATTCCACAATTTTATTTGGCACTAAAGACTCAACCGAATTAAACCAAACTCGGTATGTGAATTAGTACTAACGCCTTCATTATAATAAGCTATGCTAACATTTCTAGGGACGAGCAGGAGTGGGGGTTATAAAGAAGGCCTGAAATTAATAATAGTGATATTTTGTTTCCTATTGTATTATCGGCAAATATGCACATAACAAAAGTTGTTTATTTTGTTATTTAGAGAAACTTTCTTTTAAATACATTATCATCGTATACCGAAGTATAAAGGCGTTATACGCTAAAAATGATAGCGGGAGACAACAATTTTATTTGGCACAAAAGACTCAACCGAACTAAATAAAACACTCAGTATGTGTATTAGTACTAACGCCTTCCTTATAATAAGCCATACTAACATTTCTAGGGACTGGCAGGAGTGGGGGTTATAAGGGAGGCCTGAAATTCATAATAATGATTTCCTATTGTGGTTTCGGCAAATATGCACATAACAAAAGTTGTTTATTTTGTTATTTAGAGAAATTTGCTGAACACTTCTTTTCAATATGAACTACCAGGTACCTAACCTGAAAAAATTAATTCAAATGTATGTCAATATTTTCTCCTTAATAATTCAAATCAATGCATAATAGACAGGAGACGGGAAATATGACAATATGCAGGACAGTGAAGTCTTACATAAAAAAATAATTTTATTATTAACAAATGGCAACAACAGGTATTAACCCTAAACACTGGAACGGGTAAATGTCAAAATATTGTGCAAAGTAAAGCCATGCCAAAAATATACCATCACCATTCAGCCTCAAATGAATTCCCGAGCGAAGCCGGGTATCTGAGCTAGTATATATATATATATAGATATTGTGGTTGTAACAAAACGATTTGATGAGTATAATTTAGACTCAATATCTTTATCTAATGAAAATATTGTCAAAACAAGCTACCCACTTTGGGAAGGTAGCTTAGACTGAAACCACCAATTTATAAACAATATATATTATTAAATAGTGTAATTCAAAAATAAATCTTCAAGTGTGCCATCAGCACAGATACAGATGATGGTCTCGTAAAGTGAAGAAATCGTAATCGTCTACCAGCGGAACCTTCTAGTTCCGATACTAACATTTTTCCTGTTTATGACTGCAACTATTGGTAACAATAGTTACACATGTCCAAGTTTCGAGAAAAAAAAAGGCAATTACACTGTAGCAGGTTACATTGATGCTTTTCAGATTACCACTTCCGAAGTTAAAAAGGTAAGGTTAAAAAACAGTTTATAAAGGGCCCTTTTCTCTTAATCCATAAATAACCTTAAAGCTATTTGAGATTTCTTACCAGACTTCAAATCAACAAAATTTTCTTCCCAGGGTCATCCTCATCCAATATCACACTGATCCCTTCCTTAAACATCTTTTACAGAGATAAGATTTTTTCCCTCAATTGACCAGGGTACAAACCACTCTGGTACTTGCTTCGTATTATTCTATCAGCTGTTTATATCTGACTCATGCATAAGACAACAGACAAAATTTTGTAGATTAATGAGTATTATTCCCCTACTCCCAAATATCACAAGCCACCATTCCAATTATTAATTTCCCTTAGAAACATTTTCAATGTCAACTCCCATATAATCCATTAACACTAAAGAATTATTGTGAGATCAAGAGGACTTTATTTTATATAAGCAAGATACCATATATGCTGATATATCAAGGACTTTTATGAGGGTGTATTCTTAAAGGGTAAGCTATTTATATACGACAGTTTACACAAAAGTAACTACACTCATATATAAAAAGAATCTCAAGAAAAACTATGGAAGATAAAGAGTAATTTCTTTTTTAAAATATCTTTAAAAAAGTTAAATTTTGGTTACAAAGAATATACAAACAAAACCACATTTTATAGATATTGGGATCAATTTTTAGACTAAAATATACTGAAAACCCTGCAGTTCATTAGAAAAGATTCGTATATGGCAATCCCGAGTAATTTCGAAAATTGTAAATATATGCAAACTAGAAAATGGTGTGTAGCTTAAAAAAAAAGTTTCAAAATGATTTGCTTTCAAATAGAACAGCCTGTTAACACGGTGCATTATCAGCACAGAGATGGGTAGTTTATTCTTTGAGTAATTACTAATGGAAAATTTGAAATTAATGTAAAGAAAATTCAATTTAAAATGAACATCTGGTTTCTCATCTTAATCTTAATACCCTCAGTGAAACAGGTAAACTAAATAAATAAAAAAAATATATTTATAAAAAATATGCAATCATTTATTTGATAGCAAATAACAAAACATATCAAAACTAATTTGTCTTGACACCAATAGAAAAAAAAAATCATTTTTTCATAGATGAAAACATTATAAAGAAACATTGAAACATATAATAAGAATCTCAAATACAATACATTCAGAAAGTCATTACTTTCAGAAAAAAACAAAACAATAAAAACAAACATATTAACAAACACCTTTACATCATATGTAACAACAAAAATAATTCCTACTTAACAACACTACTTTTTAATAAATGTGAAGTCAAAAAGTATAATCTCTATAATCTACAACCAAAAATAAATGGAAGTTGAAAAAATAATAATTAATCGTTTATAAACAACATCTTTTTACTTAATATACTTTATATTTTAAAATATGAATTTAAAATAATTAATACCATAAAAAGAGAGGAGTTGTTAAAGTAATATGAAGAATGCTAGTATTGGATGACTGAATTTTGAATAAGAAATAAACCATTAAACAAAAAGTAAGTGCTTTTGGTGCATATATCAAATATACTAAAAACATATCCTTGATGAAATATAAACAATGCCTTTACGATATGCTTGATTTCAGTACTACTGACCAGGTGGGCCAGAAACTGTAATTAGCAGCAATGATCAAAATAATATAAAAAACTACAGTTAATATTTCCAAATAGCCCTTAAACAAGTTAGGCCTCTAAATAAAGTTTATATTAAAGAGACAAAAATGCAATAAATATAATGGGAGAAGATGAGAGGGAGGCTAGGTACCGGCTCTAGTATTCTTGTCATTACCACAAAAATAAAAATAAATGAATTTCATAAATATCAAAAAACAGGAATGCAACAAACCAACACTGATGTCTCCCTCATTTTAGCAAACCTTATCAATATCAACTATATTATTCTTACTTCATCCTAACTCGTTGCATGTTGTATCTATAAATAAAATCTATAATTTTCTTTTTCTCATCTCTTTCTTTTAAAGGAGACAATACAAATAATTAAAAAAAAAAGAAAAAAAAAAGCACAAATTAGAATCCAAAAAATATTATTAGAGGGTGTTTAGCAATAATTAAAAGAAGAAAAAGTCAGATCACCTATCAAGAACTTTTTACAAAAGTTCAGGATAATTTATAAAAGGTATCCCTGGAAACATATATATAAAGAAAGAAAAAAACAGTGTACTAAAAATGGTTCTTCATAAAACTTTATATATGAAATTGTGAAAATTTTTAAAAATATATATTTCAAAAATTTAATACTAATGCAACGAGACTCATTTAACTGTCCGATTGCAGACACACTAAGTTATCTTTATAAAACATCTAGTAAACTTTTAATTAACTATGATAAACAAAGTTTCAGATCATATGAGTAAACCTTATGATATCATTTTTAACAACAGAAAACAAGAAACAATGAAATATTAGAACATTAGAGCAATTTATAGACAAGAGATGATACATTAATTATTTGATCTAATTTTAACGGGTAAATGGAATGAAACAACATAAAGGCTTTCACTTCATAATCATTCCATAGCTGTGCCTTAATATATTGTAATATTCATATTTGCAATTACACTATTTAATAAAAATAAAAGACCATATCATAAAATAACCAACCCCCATCTGTAATATATTAAATACCCCCAACCGATAAATTAATTGGCCATAAATTATAGATTTCTTAAAATGATAAGTCTTCATATTGGAATTCGACATAACAAAAAATAAAAATAAAAACAATTATGAATAAATCAAACTAATTATGCCAATTCGGAAATGAAGTAATTGGTTAACCACAGTAAACAGTATCATTAAGAAGGAGTTATTTTCAATTTTTGACAATATTACTTCAATCTCGGGCCACTTTTGTATAAAATCTTTTTGCTACAGAACTCTTAAATTAAAAAATGTAAGAGAAACTCACAGTTACATATTAGTTATGTTCTTCCTTTCCATTACATCAGTAAATACCTTCATTAACCAAATTACCCTTATTAAATATATTTATTTAAACCACTTGATTCAGGCTATTACTCATAATGACTTATATACATATATTTTTAATACTCAATTAATTTCACTGAGTAAAATTAAATGCTATGACTAAATCAATTATGGTAAACAAATTTGTTCACTTTTTAGCACAACAGGACCCTAAATACCAAGAACATTTTGAAAACTGAATCGACGTATAGATTTAGCTAGTATATCATGAATTCAAGATTTATCTCATTTAGCATCATAATTAAGAATGTCTTATTCAATGGTAAACATTTTTATAAATGATTGAGTTTTTGGTAGAATTTAATTTCAAAAATTTATTTATAATTAATTGAAAAAATCAGATATTAGAAAGGCTTTTCAAACTAAATTAATTTTACTGAGTAAAAATATCATGACTAAATCAATTGTGGTAAACAATGGGCTCATTTTTTAGCACAGCAGGCCAGCATGAGAAATTGCATAACATTTTCCTCATATAGTATTTATTATATTTTTGAGAGAGAATTAATACATAATTATACGTATTTGAAAGTAAATTAAAACATAATCACATTTATTAAGTCCAATAATTTCTGATAGTAATCACCACTTTTGGCCTATTAGGAAACAAATTGAATCTTCAGTCAATCCTTAATAGTTCTTTTATAAATCATTTTTTCCTTTCAATTTATGTGCTAATACTGTCACTAACATCACAAATGATCTCTACTTTTCAAACTTCAATATCCATCAATACTTTGGAAATGTATCAAAAACACCACAAAACTGTGCGAAATATTACTTATACCCTTGAAGTTAAAACACGATACAATGATCTGTTAGAGAATACAATGTAATTAAAAAAACAACCATAGAGAATTTTTTTTTGTTTGACTAATTATAGCCTAAAAAGAAACAAACAAATCACTCTGACTACCTCAAGGCCTTAATTTCATTGACAAATCAAGGATTGCTCAAAATGATGATATACCAGTTTTTATAAGGCTAAAAATTCCAAATAAAAAACATTAAATATTAAATTATACAATTTAAAGCAGTAGAATTAATGTCATTTGGTGTGTAACACCAAATTTAATCTGTAAGAATAAATCAAGGTTCAAAAATCAATAAATGAAATTTCAAGTTATATTGAAAACAGTAAGATATATATTTTGATTACCAACTGCACACACCTAATGCTAATTAATATAGGTAAAAGAAAATTATAATCAATGATAAAATAAAAGGCCTTAAAAATGTTATAAAGCTAAATCTAATCTTTGTAAATAAGAAATAACCTTGAAAAAGTCAAATACACAATTTATTAACAATACAAATTCCTAACTAAAATTGTTCGTGTATAATTCCCACAAGTGAGAATTCCCCAAAATACTCTTACCAAAAAATTGTGATTTCAATAGAAAATAATATTAAATGGTCACAACTGCACTCAAAAGAACAAACATGAACCAAAAAAAATTTCACTGTATAACGAAATACAGAGTAATAAAACTAATTAATTACAAAAATGTAACTTAATTCATTTTCAATCATACGCATAGAATTAAGAACACACACAACCACTAAATCAAAGAATATATAATTATAGTATTATGGTCCCTATTAACTCATTATAATTGATTAAGAATGATGCTTTTTATATTTATCTCCCTGAAAAAAGGATATTATCAAAAGAAAATAATATTTACAATTATAATATTCAAACACCATCAACAACTTAATTAGTCCCAGATTTAACCTAAGATTAAACTGAGCCATTTGATTACATGTACTTTCTTCTTTTTGTTACTGTGCATTCTGAGCCGGTAGAGGAGGAGCAAATTTACAAATAAATTGGATGACAGACATGATGATAACCTTAATGAACTGAGGAGTTGAAGGTCTAGCAGCAATATCTTCAAAAAATGCTCTGCAGTCTCTGAACATATTCCGAGTATAAGGGTTTCTTTGAGACTTGTAGCGCATTATCAGGAACTGAGAATAGAGGAAAGGGGTGAGAAGTCCAGCACGGCTCCTAAACCAAAAAGAAAAGATGTTAGAAATGGATGACAATTAGAATGATTAATACCATGTAATTAGAATAATTTGTAAAATGTGCTTTCTAAGATTTATTTGTTTCAGTGGCATAGAGCTTCCAGACCTTAGCATGAGAGTTCTAAATGGATGAATTACAAAAAACACATAAATCATAAATGAATAGAAGTATTATATTTCAAGGGCAAAAAAATGAATAAAACCAAGACAAAAAGAAAAGGCACGGTGTATTACTTTCAAAGGCAACATTAAAATGTAAACAAGTTAGACCAGTACTGATGACACACTCACACTAAATTTATATTTTGTTCTTTTTGCCTCAAAGTACAATTTAAATTTGATTGCAGCATCACAGTGATCTACAGTCCTGTTGTGACTCCCTTTTGAAGGAAATTTGTTAGTTTAATCAAAGATTCATTTTTCAACAACTCTTACCCAGTAAAAGATAAATTAAAATCATTTCAGGAAATGCTTTGTGTGCTAGATTTATTCAAAAAACTACTTAAGATTAGTATGAATATAAAGAATATTGGCCTTTCTGTGAATGCCGTTTATCTTAAAGAAATCACCCCCCCCCCCCATAAATTTCATGGGTACTCCAAGAATAAGATGAATGTTGATAAGTACATATGGTATAATGAAATTTCAAGATATAAGAAAAAAAAAAAAAAAGGGAAGAATATGAGGTTCCAAGATCGTCCTCCATATGACATTGGTGGCCACATAAATTTAAATGTAGGTAGGGGGCTATAGGGGAAATAAAGAATATAAAAGCATCTGTGGAAGAGCAAATTAAACAATTTTTACCCTCCAGCATTAATCTATAAGATAATAAAATTAAAATGTACCAGATTTATTTATGATGATTGAAGGAAAACTTTATTACTTTTAAGCACAAATGACTTTAACAATATGGAAGCTCATTAATAGGACTCAAATAATGCGAAAAAAACAAAAAAACAAACATTAATCCGTGCTTTACATTTTATGTGGTTGGGTTTGATTCTTTAAATGCCTGCATCATATTTTTTTACAAAATGGCAGGCTCAAAATGAGGAAGAAATAGAAATAGTAAAGTATAAAAGATCTGAAAATACAATAAATGTTAAGAAAAGAAATAACTGATAAAACCTAAACCTGGGTCTAGTATTTTTAATGGCAAGAAAACAACCAAGCATTTCATACAAAACTATAAAATAGCAAACAAATTAACAAGTATAAAAAATGACCATATATGTTGTTTAAGAGTAATATTGTGAACTATTTTAAGTTAATATAATGTAAACAGACAAATTTAGCAATTTTTTTTCAGAAAATTACAGAAATGTTAATGTACTTTTATGGGCGGCACCCAGAAACTCCAAATGTTCATACAATTTTAATATCCAGAGCTAATATAATATCATATAATGATTAGTTATCTATGGAACAGTTAAGTAATGAGGTAAGCAAAATGGTGTCACAACAAGGTTTTCAAACAAGCACAAAGAAATTTCTCACGAAGGACCTCAACAGTTGATACCAATACCAATATTTACACTCTCTTCTGATCCAATCATTTCAAAACTTGCAGCTATTAAAAAGAAGGATTCTAAAAACATTTTCCATGCCCTGCAGTTTTTAGAAACTTCAATCACAAAATGTGATGCCCACACAGAAGACATTTTATATATATAAAAGGATAATTTAACGATTTCATTTTAAAATAAACCAGTAATATTTCAAAATAACCCGAAATTGTTTATTTTTCTGCAACATGGTTGCTAACTTTCAAGGTTTTAGTGTTTTTGACACCCATGTCTAAGGGGTTCTAGGGGGGGGGGGTTGTCTATACTACTGTATAGATAATTCATAGATCATTTATATGATAATAGTAATACAAATTCCAAATATTAATTTATGCCACAAATTTAGTTCACCTGTCACACTGTGCAGTCATTGTAGAACTCATAACTAAAGACTTTATTTTTATTTATTTACGTCCACTTTATGCAACAGTTACCTACAGGTTACCACCCTTTTCTAGTCAGGGTGGGACTACGGATTTTAGCAGATTTCCCTCAAGGGAAAAATTTCTTCAAATGTCCATCGATCCTACCTAGGAGATGACGAAAATGAGGCCCGTTCAAAATTATATCTATCTATCTATCTGTGTGTATATATATCGAGATATTTGCATTTTTCAGTTTTCAGCCTTCAGCAAACCTCAACTTCTACTCATGTGACATAGACAATACTCTGTTATGTAATAAACCACATTATTCGAAGCTTAAATACCATAAATTGTTTTCAAGAGACCTTTATTATACGAGATAAATGCAAATATGTTATTGTGATCGCCCCCCCCCCCTCCTTCTTAAGCTCTTGTACTACTAAAATTTGATTGATTGAGAAAAAAATTATTCTGATTCATTATAAATTACAGTACTAGAAGTAGTAAATAGTTTTCAAATTAAAATGTCTGATATATTTCCGTAATTGTTTTTCATTCCTGTGAGAAGTTGGCACAACTGTTTCTTTACATTTCGGGTGCTTCCCGACTGGAGGTTTCTTATTATCGTTTATATTTATTTACTTGACATCATGAGGGAAATCTGCTTAGTTTACGCAGCCCCTGCGTGATGGGCTTTTATTTAATGAGTCCTTCACTTATTAAATTCATATTCCCCAGACCGGAATCGAGCTTGCCACTCTAGGTTTCATCAGTAAAGAAAATGGAAAATGATAAACAATTATACAAAAGTTCTGTATTTGGGGAGAAGACTTATTTTCTTTGAAAGAGTTAGTCACTTTCTTATGTTGAAGATCCTTCAGCAATGCCTGGTAGGGAGTCACAATAACATCACTGTGGCAAAGACTAGTCTATGATATCAAAAATCCACATAAAAGAAAGAAGTATTAGGGTTAAATTCTTTGTACATTGAATACAGTTTAAATTTTGTCAGCTCAAATGGATGCATATGTAACAGAAGAAATTAAGTAGAACCTTTGCTTTAAAATGTCTCATCAATATGAAAAAAATTTGTTAAATTGCTTTAAAAGACGACTTTTTCCTTGTCTTTTTCTTCATTTTCATTCGGTTCCATTTGACTCAGTGAGTCATTACACTGACAAAAAAATAAAGTAAAATAAAGGTTGGTTAAAGATATACAAAAATAAGTATAGTAGAAAAATAAGTTATGCTTACAAAAACAGAAGTATGAATGAGAATGGCATCAGCAGAATTTCTGTAAGTGCAATCAAGCTCAGAATTTTCCTAGACTGCAACTCCACAAGTGAAATCAACAGACGAGCACCCCACCAAGAATTTTGGCCAATTGTCTAAAATAAACGAAAACCAGGATTAAAAGGGTACAGAATCAATGGATTGATCATACTTACTTAAAAATTTCAAGGAAATAAGTAAGGTGTATAGTCTGAATCATAAATTAGTAACCTAAATAAATAGCAAATTTTAAATGCAGAATATCAAATTAATGCTCTAACAAAATTTTTGAACTAGATTAACAAGATACTAAAAATACAAATTATTTATGACTATTTTTTTTCTATAATCGATTATGGGGTTGATTAAAACAGAGCACAACAGACATTATACAATCAAAATTAATAAATTAAAATTAAATAATCAATATAAAATACATTTAATAGGAACAATAATTTATTAATTTCTGGAAATTAAAAAAAAATCACAGTATCATGTGAAATGACCCATTCTGACAGTATTTAGTAGTACGCATGTTCGGAGAGACTGTTACAGAATAATTGAATTTTAAAAGGAAGTACATGAAATTTGAGGTTCAGAAATTGTTACTTATTTGAGTAATTATCCTATGAAAATATATTGTGTATACTTGAGGTTCAAAGAGTACAGGGGTAGAAACATGCTCGAATAGCATAGGTATATGAAGCTATGATTTATAAACCAAAAATTACTGAATGTTGTCTATTTGAAAAGCTCAGTGCTGAAAAATTTAGAGAGCAAGCACACAACTCATAAACCAGTGTGCAGTCTAAAACGAAAATGGTGCTAAGCTTAAATCAGAGTATAGTCAAATCAACTTTGCTTGATTTTTGTAATAATTAAATCCAGTTTAAAGATGGCTGGTAGAGGCTTCAATTAATCTCTAGGATACAAAGAAAAAGGCTAGTACTGTTTTTTTGTTCAATGGTTTGATGTTGTACTTGAATGTTTCAATCAATAATTCTGTAAGGTAACAATTGATTGATTTTATGGACAATTCGACTATAATGGATCATTGCCTATTGAAAAAAAAGTATTTATTTATTGCAATAATAATACTTATCCTACAAATAACTAAGAAAAAAATTGAGTCTGAAAAATATCATCATTTGTTCATAATGGGCAATAGATAGTTAAAAATTTAATTTTCTCTCATGCTTATATTATAGGCTGAGTGTCAAAGAATAAATAAACATTTGTCTCAATAAATGAGTATATTAATTTAACTAGTTAATATACATATTTATCGAGACAAGTGTTTTATTCTTTGATCTTGAGCTACACACGAGCAAAGTTTGAATTGATTAACATTATCAAGAAGCAATGGTCTAATTGTTAATGTATTAAACAAAGAAAAAAAAATCTCAATAAATATCTATAACTGGAAAAAAATTGTCATTCACTTTAAATGTGTAGTTGGCTCACAATGTGCAAATGAGTAATTAAATGTATGTTAAATTTGTTAATAGCTAAAACTTATTACTAATAACTTACACTCTAGGCAGGATAAAAAAAATTAAAAATACTTACATCCAGTAATGTAAGAGAGTAGCTTGCAAAATGTATCAATGAAAAGCAGAATATTGGTACAAGAACAACTACATTAAAATTAAGGAAATCAATTGAAATTGTAATGGCAAAAAAAATCTAAATAAACAATAAAAAAAATCCCAATGCACAATGAGAAATTCTATATAAATAGTCATATAAAATTAAAAATAGCTTTGTTGTATTTCATGTAAACAAAACATTATAACTTAAATATAACAATAAAACATAATAATCCTTAGCACTATTATTTAGATGGGTATAAATGAAAAAAAAAAAAATTTAAAACAAAATAAACTGTCTAATGAAAACTTGAACATTACAACTTTAGGGATTTCATTAAGCTGTTTCAGAAAGTAATGTAATAAATACTTTTGGGCAGAGACTGTTATCAATGGCTAATGATTGAGTACAGCTGGCAAAAATTTTTGATGTGAGACCACTATCTTCAAGCCCGTCCAAAAGGTGTACTAGTTGTAGTTAGTTTTTCATTAGTCAATAGTACTGACTCACGAAAAACTAACTCAGTACAACTTTTGTCGGGCTTGAAGATGGTAGACTCACATTGAAAGTGCTTGCCAGCTGTACTCAATTATTAGTCAGAGATGGCAGACTCCACTGACAGCTAGCTTAAATAAATAAATAGTTGATGAAAAAAGTCAATCTTCCAACAGATAAAAAGTTAAATAAATAAATAATGTTTAAAATTGTAATTTCTTAAAATTTTCATATTGAATTCTAAAATTGAAAACTTATACCTTCTTTTTTTTCATTCTTTGTAGAGCTGATGAAGACAAGCAGGTGTAACATTCTTCATAGAAATTTTATACCAGGAAATTCACTGGTTTCATTACTAGCTGATCCCCAACTATCTCCTTGGTACTATGGAAGAACATTGCTAACTATTATCATCCCGCCATTATGTTTAAAATTGAGAATATTTATTTTATATCTTTGCAGACTCAGTCCTGAGCTTAAGGTGTAATATTTACCTTTTCGAAATGTTTTTACTTCCTTGTAGAAAGTAAAGGAAATATTGTAATAACGAAAATTTTTGGTTTTCAGTTTTCAATGGAATTATCTGATTTGAGCCTTCCCGAACCCATTTTGAGTAGTTTTGGTGCAAGATCTATAAATTATGTTCAATGGCTTTTCTTTTATCTGAAGCATTGGAACGAAGATATTTGAATATAAATATAAATGAAGTGCAATAACACATTTTCTTTATTTAGTTTAATAATAGTACAAGGAAGTCATGTGGTGCCCACGTCAGATTTTTCATCTTATAATAATGAAAGGGAGATTATCATATAATGCTTAAACATTTTATTTATTTGTATTTTATTCTTTACTATTAACTGAACCAGAAAAAATAGCCACCAAACCTGAATGCAAAGCATTTTACAGGAGGAAACATTTTATTTCTTGATGAAAAGGTAATCCTGCAGCCCCACAAGCTTAATTAGTTTAATGAATTTATGGAAAAATGCAAACCGTATTTTGACACCAGATCTAAATACTTTGCCAGCACCTTTAAATCATTAAAACAGTTTTAAATACACGATGCAATTAATTTCATTACAATATTTTCAGACTTAAGTTTTATGACTTGCTATAATATATACATCCATGCCAGTGGACTCATTTCATGATTAAGAGACACTCGTTTCCTCAAATATTTCTATTTTGGAAATATATTTCAACTTATTTACAACCCACATTCAGTCCTAAAACAGTCACAACACAGAATGATAGTCTCTAAATTATTATTAGGGTTATGGCCATGAGTTATTTTATTTTTGTAGGTCTTGGCAATTTCTTGATTGTTGCAAAAAATAAAATTTAAATTAAATGATATATTATTTTAATTGGAGCATTATCACATTTAGTTTATGAAGAATAACAGTTTACAATGTACGAGAAACTAAACTACAGTTATGGCATTCATTGAAATATATTAATGATGGGCATTTCTTCATATTGCTCTCACTTAAGATCAATCCACTCTATTCTGTTCACCCTCTCCTCAGGAATACCAAAAATTCTCTTTCCCCTTCTGCCTCTGAAATACCTATCTACTTGTGGAATTTAACTTTGTATGAGCCATTCAGCCCACAGGAAGCAGCAAAAATTTGAATTTCTGAAACTTGTACTTTGCCAATCCTCTTAATAATAATATTTGGCAGTCCAACAATAGTGAATAAGGTTGTCTCCACAGTTTTCATTCAAGCACAGCCTCTGCCAGCATTCAAATTATAACATTGAGATATAGCACTCAACACCCTTAGGAAACATAGCACTTTTGAATAATATAGGGATCATGAAGCAAGACAGAGCAGCATTCTACAATATAAATGCCTCCTGGAAGTCTGAACAACTGCTGGAAGGGCACTGATGTGTGTGTGTGTCTGTGTGGACATACTGGATGAAAATCCATTTTGGCATGGGAACCAAATTGGACAGCCAGAATGTAGAGGCATATATGTTGAAGATTCTCATAATTCAAACTATAAATTTTTAGCCTACCATTGTTTCCTTATCGTTGAGTAATATGCACTTTCATTTAAGCTCAGTCTGCACAGGGCAACCTCAACCTTCTGGCTACAGCTCTTCAACCAAAAGCAGCCTGTGCTGCAGTTAGTCCAGAGCTGCGTTTTTCACCACACATTGCATCAATTTATTTTCAAATGCCCTGCTCACCCAAGTCAGACCATGTTCTTGGATTTATTATTATTTTTAGCACGAATTGGAGTCAGGCTCCTACTCCTTAAAAGGTATCCTTTTAATATCCTTACTGACTGAGTCGTTTTATATATGTACAGGCCTCACTATAACTCTCCTCTTTAACCAGGTTTTCAGGTCTGTTGTATAGTTAGCAAAAATACAATCACTGCATATACAATTGAAAATCTATTAACACAAATTAATAAAAAAAAAATTAATTAATATTAAAACTTTATTTTGTGAATATTTGTAATCATCTCAAGGTTTTTATTTAAATATATGACTAATTTGATAAATTCAAGTTTTACTTTTCCCAACCAAGAAGCAATATTATTTCTGCTAATAGGATATTTTTTTTTAATTCTTTTTCTTCTGTTTACTTATTAACCATTAATCCAGATCACAGAAAAATGAATGGGGTTACAGTATACAATTTATATAAATCATACAGAATAAAATTTTCAATAAATATATAATGCTTTGTTAACTAATAATATTAAAACCCTTAGATTTACTCACAAATAGCTGTTAAAAAAGGATACGTGTAAAAGGTGAAACATACATAAATATCAAAGAATATATCAAGTAATGACAGCTGTCTTCAAGGAGGATAGCCTGGAAAGTTTCTCTTGAAGGAGTCATTCTTGGTTGTCTTTGATGAAGCCTTAATGCACTAGTCGCTGCATTTGCAATAAGTGCTTTGTTGTAGGCACTCTGAGGATTCCTAAAAATAATAACACATCATTAAAAAAAACAGAGCCAACTTTTAATAACTAAACAGAACTGATATTATAATAAAGTTAAACTGTTCCTATAAAATTCAAAGTTCTTAATAATAGTTAAATAAATATAAGAGTAAAATATTTATACTCATCCCAAGTAAGTACAAACAACCCACTCTGCAATCAATATACTTATAGATTTCCACAGCCGTTGACATTATTACAATTGAGGTCTTTGAATATTGACCGTGTTTAGGCTGAGTTTTGCTAGACACACTTCTAGCTTCCTGAGATACTGAAGTGTTCTGTTCCAATGAACATACGTGTGTAGTAGATACATGTACATGACTGTCTTGTCCAGTGCTGTGGGTAGAGTCTCACCTTCCAGGTATCTTGGGATACTTTCTCTGGCGTCAGTTTTTTTATGTTTTTGTCTTCTTTCTAGGTGGAATGAAAGGCTTCAAAATTTTACTCAATCTACAGCCATCATCTCTGTAGATGTTTGGGCATTTAGCTATCTCCTTTGATCTTTCTACGATTCTATCTTAGTATCAATCAATTTTCACAAGCATCTATTCATCAAATCAAACGTTTTTACACTCTTTACCTGTTCTCTGGCCCTCGTGCTAATCACCCTGCCTGTATTCCAAGCCACAGGAACAAGGTATACTGTATACTCCAGGCACTTTGGTAAGGAACAAAATTCTTCAGTGTCAGAGAATGCCCCAAGGAAGTCTAGCAAAATGTCAGCCCAAAACATGAAGACACCCAAAGAATTTGATT
The DNA here is from genome assembly GCA_019009955.1 of Riptortus pedestris. Classification (NCBI taxonomy): domain Eukaryota; kingdom Metazoa; phylum Arthropoda; class Insecta; order Hemiptera; family Alydidae; genus Riptortus; species Riptortus pedestris. The sequence continues at coordinate 85,869,406 of CM032233.1, forward strand.
GAAATAAAAGTATATTTATGTTTTAAATATTGAAAGATATTTGTGGTCATTTAAAGAACCATTGCATTGAATTGAGTAAACATTATTCTGCAGATACATTCTACTCCAAGTATTCAAAATTTCCCTTGCGAGCCAAATTTATTAACATAATTTACTCTAGTTTACAATAGAAGAGAAAAAAAATGGCATGCTTTTTAAAGGAAATTCAGGAATGAAGATTTTGTTTTCTAACAAATATGATCCTGCCTGTGGTTTACCGGAGAGTGCATACCTCAATAAACACTGGACCCCTCATTGCCATCAATGTTGAGGAGAACTGAATCAATTGTACAAGGGTTGAATAATTGTCTAAATATGTTCTTGATTACATGAATCTAGGATGGTAAGTATAAGGCTCTAGATAAGATTAAAGAAAAACCAGAAATGTAGATGGATTGGCGAAAGAGAAAGTTGGTCAGAATAGACATCTGTAGATTACACTCAATAAGCAGACGCACCAACACTGTATAAGCAGTGTAAAAGCACTATGGGATTAATCCACTGTCAGGTGCACGAGTACAGCAAAACCATTTATTTTAAAATTATTTTTATTTATTTATTCATGAACACCACATCGAAGGTGATTTGCCGTATTATTTTAAAATATGCGACAAAGAAATGATCACTTCATAATTATCTCTCGAGCTGGGATAATCCTAGTTTAATGCATTTCTTCCAAGGGATGTATAACACTAATTACCTATGTAAATACAGTTACTAATAATTAATTTATATAATTCAGTGGTAGAGTTCTGCCACACTGAGTGAGCCACATGCCCGGTCATGCATATCCATCTTCAGCACACACATTGTCCTCCTTGTAACAAGTAGAATAATAAGTAGAATTATTCTCCCTTGTCACCTAATGAACCTCTTTGGCCATTTATTTGCACATTTTTATTCTTTTCAGAGAACTTTGAAAAGACCAAAAATCGAACAACTCTACAGTATATTACCATAAATCTGTAAAACTTTTTGGGTTTGTTAGAAAGTGTGACAAACCTGCAATGTATGATGATGCCATTCAAAATGACTATGAGAAGAAAAGGGAATGAATCTAATACTAAAAATACTATAAAACCAATAAAACCCCTACTTAATTTTTCTTTATTTGTTTTTTCTGCTACTTACTTTAATATGCAATATACGATACCTTTAAATTTTTATTCTTCATGAATTTTCTTTTATTTATCTATTTGAGGATATACAAATAAATTTGTTTCTTTCATTTTGTAAGATTGAAGCACCTATGTTCAATGTGGCTTTTATATAAACACTTTCTCAAGCTATCTGCCGAATCTTTTTAAAACACACTCTGATTATTTTAAAGTAAATGTTAACATGTTCCTATTTCAGGTATAATTTATTATTTAATTAATTGAATCAATTCCTAAAAAGACATTACATTTTAAAATTCTAAATTAGAATAAAATATGCATTGTCTTCCAATTTAACATTATTTTTAATAATGGATACTAATGAAACAAATGAAATGTTATACATAACTGTATTATTCTAAATTAACCCTTTTCCATATAAAGTCGACAAAGATCTGTTTTTAGATGAGTCCCCCCCCCTCCCCCCTCCGGGGGCCAGTTACACAAAGGCGTGCCCACTAGTATGTTAAATAAAAGTAATGTACATATAAACACACATACATACAAAATAATTTTGCTTATGTTTGTTACATAGATATATTTATAATCAGTAAATTTCCAAAACTATGATAGACAGATAGGGGTTGAGTGATTTATTTGTGTTACAATTACAGTGTTAGTTCCAGACGAAACTATACATACATCCAATATTTCTTACTTAGATAATTTGTGGGAAAAAATAAATAATTTTACAGTGGATATAAATAAATCATAAATATATTTACATTGGATATACTTGTCAAAAATGGAAAGGTTAATTATTGTAAGGAGTAATTGCCTCAGGCTAAATGCCAGAGCAATGGAATATAAATGGAATAAAACAGACTCAACAATGAAGTCTGTTTTATGATTCAGATGGATAGAAAGTATTTTCATCATTGCATCAACATACAATTATGAATAGAGATAAAATAATAAATAACTCTAAGATGACTAGTGATTTTTCAGCGTTCCCTCATAAAAAAAACAACGTGGCATAAAACTAACATTTTCAAGGATAGAATGATGACCTATGTAGAATAATACATTAATTGGCAAATTATCAAAGTAATTAAAGTTGCTACAGGAAAAGAAACTCAGAATGAAAAGTGTTTCTTAAATGATTAATAAGCAACATGAAATTGCACTTATAATGGTTATATGGGTAAATAACATTATATAGATTTATTTAACAAATTCATTGCTGATGATCAGGCTATAGTAATCTTTTGTCATGTGCAACAATCCCCCCCCCTGTTTCTTAAGGTAGAAATATAGAAAAAAAAATTAATATATTGCACTCGGAGCGTTTAAAATGTTGTAATTAGAAAGTAGTTATTATCTATGAAAATTCAAATTAGTTAGTAAGAAAAATAATGGATACATTTTTGAGGAACTACAGGGAGGAGGGGGGTACTCCTACAATATTTATATAGTTCCAAAACAACACAAGCTCATAACGAGTCAATACAGCTGTATGTGAGCAAACACAGAAACTACGTAGATAAATAAATATTTTACTGCTTGGTCATGAATTTGGAATTAAATAACTAGATATTAAAAATTAAGATCCTAAGCATATCATGTCTTTTGTTACTGAAATTTACCCTCCGACAAGTACGGAACTAGTTGGGGCCTGTAATAAATATCTGTCTGCGACAACCAATTTTAAAAATCAAAGTGGTAGTGTGAAAATGAAAAATGTTTGTGAATTGAAAGCAGAACAAAGTATCAAAAAAAAAATTCCCTCTCCTAACCGAAGGTTTTGAACGAAAAAAATAAAGGTCAAAACACGACTATGGAAGTATCGATGAAAAATAAAAATTAATTTTGCCTTACAATCTCAATGCGGAAAGTTAAATTAATTTAAAGCAATAATAAATGATTTAAAAATGGCCAAATATTTATGAAAATTATATATTTAAGTGTAATGAACAATACTACAAGCTTTATAAAACTTTGCTACCCACACAATTAACCAACCAATGAACTGTGATGGTACAAGTATGAAATTAAGACAGATAAAGGTCTGCTAGTGGAAAGAAGAAAAAATAAAACATAAGTAAACTACAGCAAAATTATAAAACTTAACAAATTAAGGCAACTGGAATGAGCTACATTACGAAAAGTGTAAAAATTCATATTTTCTTTGAAACTAATTGCTACCAATTAAGATAATAAATTTAGGTACAATTAGATCGGATATAGCAACATTGGTTTGAACAACACATTCAGTATGAAATTAAATATTTTAAAAGAGAGTATTTTATGTTAAACTAATAACACAAGTTTAATGAAGAAAAATACTGTCAAGTGAAAAATAATACAGTTAAGTCAATTTTTTTTACTATAAACCGTGTAATAACACGTGATATGCCAATATTCAATATATTACATGTTAACGGGAGTTTTCGGGGAATAAATGAACAACGCTAACGAAAAAAGATGTTTTCTCTGAAAAGAATAACTTCATTTATATAGAACACAGAAGGTGCTTCTTCTTCTCTTTAAAAGAAGATAAAATAGCATAATGCCCATACAGCTATGTTTTTCTTTATAATACTCGTACTGATCCAAAATGTTAATATATAGAGGTACAAGACTATTGAGGGCGAAGAAATGACACTGAATACACAATATAAAATCTAAATGTATAAAAAAGCACTGCATCACATTTATGTTCGAAGTCAATTATATTTTATTAAACCAAAATAGGGTTAAATCTACAAAACCTAAAAAAAAAACCATTAATGTGGTAGTAGGCCATGCAGTAGTACAACAGTTTTGAAGTTTGAATTTCGAGCTATAAATCAAGAAAAAATTAACAGTTAAGTTATGGGTAACCCAAAAACTACTCGTAACTGTGGCTAGATTAAGTCAGTGAGCAGCCTAGTATTCACCAAATTTATTTTAAACTGGACCAGCAATTCGGTTAAAAAATTACGTCAAAAACAATTGCACTGGAAGTACAGAACAACAGTTATTGAGTTTAAGGAAGAATGATGAAATAAGGACTAGTGCAAAACAAGAAAATACATTTGGTTAACTTACCCAAAAATAGGGAACAAATGCAGGAAAGTGCAAAGCATCGTCAAAACCCTGGTACACCAAAGGCAAACATCTATTTTGTGGGTTCGAATGTGGTTTTTCAAAGCCTCAATTCCCACTTGCTGCGGTTCTTGCTCACTTGAAGGCATGTTGGGGAGTCTTTAGAGCAACTCAGCCGAAAACCGTGCTTTTCAGTTAGAGACGACACTAGAAAGAGAAAGAAACGAAACACTTGTCTAGTTTCAGTCGAAACCTCAGCAACAGTGAACAAAACTATAGCGAGAGACACTGAACCTTGACAGGTTGGGGAAGGAGTAACGAATGCCTATGATTTGCAAATTGAAAGTCTCCAGTAGCTACCGACACATAGGCAAACTTATATCTGAGAGAAATAAAAGCGACTCGGGGAGGGCAAACGGAGTGACGTCATTGTAGCCCAGCAAAATCAGACTACTGCCATGTGGAATTAAATAAATTTATTTCAATTAAACATTTACGAACTCACGTTCAATAATTCTCTCTGTTTTAATAATTTTTATTCAATTAGTTCTTATTTTATTTACCACTAGTGATATCGCCCAGCAACAACTATAAATTTAAATTTAATATATTCAACAATTTGGAGTAATGTTTTACCATTTGGTTTATTTGAAGGGTGTAAATCGCTACAAATTGCGTGACACCAAACTAACAAATAAATAAATAATTAAATGTTAACAAATAAAATAGGATACATGAGATACATATTTTTTTCAATTACAAATTTACTAATATTGTATGAATTAATTTCTTTACATATACATATGAGGCCTCGTGCCTAGTGATAGATTACTTATTGACTGATTTCTATGAAAATATTTTATTTAATACTCAACAATTTTTGGTGAAAGTGTATTTTAGTCCCCCTCCTTGGTAGCGCACGATGACGACGGCGGCCATTTTGTTTGTTTTGTTTTGTTTGTGGTTTTTGTGTTGGTCTAATTTTATTTTTTATAACACTTTAAAATTTCCAAAATACGCCATCGGTGGTTTACACCGAGGGTGGGGATTTTAATTTTTACTTAAATTTTTTTCTCACATAATGAATCCTTAGAAGAAACAAGCAAAAAACAAGATGTCGGACAGTGACGCAACAAGATTGCGGCCTAGGGGGGGGGGGACTAAAATGCACTTTAGCCCAATTTTTTACGGTATTCGTCTTGTGTATAAAAACATCCTTCAGACATAAGTTGGTTCATTTATTTGGCTAAAGTGTAGTTTAGTCCCCCCCGTACGCCATCTTGTTTCGCCACCGTCTAAGTATCCAACAAATTAGGTGAGTTAAAAAAAAATGAAGTTAAAATTAAAATCCCCACCCTCGGTTACAACCACCGATGGCGTATTTTGGAAATTTTTGAATGCGGTCACTAAAGTCTAAAGTGCTAATAAAAGATAAAGCTAGAAAATGGCCGTGGTCGTCCTGGTGAAAGTGCATTTTAGACCCCCCCCCCACTTGATGGCGCACGATGATGATGATGGCGGCCATCTTGTTTTTCTAACACCGAGGATGGGGGTTTTGTTTTTCTTACTTTATCTTTTTTAACACTTTAAAATTTCCAAAATACGCCATCGGCGGTTAAAACCAGGGGGGGGGGTAATTTTAACTTAAATTTTGTTAACTCATCTAATTTGTTGGATCCTTAGACTGCGGACAAGATGGTGGCTAGCGGGGGACTAAAGTACTCTTTCACCATTTATTTTTAAACAAAGAATATTTTATTTTATAGCTTTAATACATTCGGGAAGCGTGTTGAAGGGTTTCACTCCTGAACATTATATGCTTTTCTAGAAATATTAATGTTTCTGAATGGAGGTTTAAAGTATATTCTCGCGTCTTGTTTTATGATTATGTTTTATACTATTTTTGTAAAATAAGATTGCTCATGTTATGTTTGCCTAACACTATTATTTGGTACATTGAAGAAAAAGATATTTATTTTTGACCCTTTAAAAAATGACGGACAGGTCACAGGACTTGCTATCGTATATTTATACCTTATTGCTGTCTTCTGAAATTTGAATATAAAATATTTGTTGAATTACCCAAATGCAGATAGCCCGCAGGCCGACCTGCCTTCTAATGTAAGTTTCTCCGTCTTACAGGATATTTTTAAAATAAAGATTTTATAAAAAATACAGGATGATAATCGAAAAAAAAAACATTTCTGGCAGTCTAAAATATATTTTAACCAAGGTACTCGTAGTCTGGCCATAAAGATTGAACATTTAGATAATAAATAAATAACTTATTAATTCCTTCTAAAAATATCCGTAGCGTCACAGTAGATCAATTTTAGAATACACCGTCAATTAGACTCAATAATTCCTAGAAGAAGTTATTACCTTATCAATACTGAGTCAATAAAATACCAATTATTGAAGGAGACAGCTTAAGCTCACTTTTATTTAACCTATATCTTATTGATGTTTTGGAATTTTACATGAATATAAATTTTGAAGGAATAATGATGCTTTCGTTTGCAGATGACGTATTTATATTACCTCATGAATGGCATGTCGTCCAGAAAAGCTTGATATTCTAAGCAAGTACTGTCAACGGAAAGCCATATCAGTTAACACATTGAAACTGTAGTGTTGCAAGGTGAGCATGCGTATGTATTCGAAGAATGGGGACAAAATCCAGAGCACAGTACAATCCTGGGCATACTATTTTCTTCATTTGTTAAATTCAGCTTGATAAGCAAACGTTTTCTTTCCAAATGTATAATATAAAATCCCAGTACTCGTAAACGTTTTTGAAAGACCAATAATGATTAATGGGATGCAAAAATAAAACTTACTCACAGCATTACAACTGAATCTTGGTCTATAAAAAATAATAAAATCTCTTGGAGTTAAAGACCCATTATTAAAACAAGTTCCTTATTCAGTAAAAGTCAATAAAAACAATTTCCTAGAACTTGTACTTCCAATACAGACAGTTCATCTTCAGTTCCATTTACAGGCACATAAGTCTACTGGAAGACCCAGTGAACCGTATTCACAATCTAAGAATCAATTCAATATAATTATTTCTCAACTCTACCCCTAAGAAAACATACGATCTACAATAACAGATTTATAAGTTCAATTCTAATTTATGCTGCAATGATCAACATTCTTTTCCTGGATAGAGCATTAGATAATACGCCAAATAATATATGTTCTCATCGATCAAAAAAAAAAAAAGAAAGAAAGAATTAAAGCCTCTTTTTAAACGAATCTAGATATTTTAACTCTCATGACATCACTCATACCTAATGTTGATTAATAATTTTTGAAAAGAACTATGAGTATATATAACTTGTAATTAATATTACTTCTATTATTATTTAATAAGACACATTCATTATTTAAAGAGAAATTATCATTTGATTGAACTATACAATTGTGGTTATCTTTACTAGTCATCAGTAAAAAGTATATTTCACTATTTAACTACTAAATTAGTTTCGATTATGTAAAAAATGTAAATTAGAGATTTAATGGCTACACTCCCTCGTGTAAAGCAGAGCTCTTTTATAAATAAAGCTCTTTATTCATTCAAATTAAATTCTATAGTATTATTGGATTAGTGAATACATTATTTTAAATGTAATAACAGTTTATAAATATTCTAACGGGTTTGACTTTATTTCAGATAATATTTTGACGAATATATCCTTTGAGGTGAAAGTAAACCTCCACTCCTGATTGAAAATTCAAATTCTCACTTACGTAAGTTGTATCTTCGGATATTCTGCTAATAATTATCCACTTTAAAATACATCCTGTAAAGCTGATTTCCCGAAAAGGAAATCTGCTAAAAGCTACGGCTATTGGTCTTATTTTCTCCTGGAATGTCTAATTCTAAGACAAGATTAAGCACTAGAGCCCCAATGGTCAGTCCTTTCTGCCTTACATTAACCCATAGCAATCTTATTGCTATCATTGTATCCACACTGGTTTAAGCTTTGTAAAATGTTTTTTTCAGAGACAGTGAACCTTAAGTCCAATTTGTAAAATAAATTGTCACTTTTTTCTTTGTGCTATGTAAAGGCGATTCCGTTTAATGTCTGAACTACACGTCATATCAAATGGTACTAACTTAATATATTAAAGCTCTCTGATTGGATAAGTAGTGACACCTATTTCATAATCATTAGCAGTTCCTAATTAACGTAATTATGGTTACGTTTATTACAAAAGTAATAAAAGTTGATTATTAGGGTTCACTTGAATGGCAAAATTACACACAAACTTTAGCGGTTTTATCATTGCACATTTATTTGACGATGCACTACACACATATTATTAACACCCAGGATGATATCACTTCATCCACTACGTCGTTGACAACAAATAAATGGTCAGGGCTAATGTTGGCGATAGTCAGCCTAACGTTGGCTCTTCCGTAGGCGGTGGCTGAATCCCCATTAGCAGTGCGCATTCGTACATTGTTTAACCTTCCGCTGCCCGTTTTACCAAATCGGGTCTAATCATGGACTGCAACGCTCTTGTGTCGATGGTCAGGACCTGCTTCCTTCCATTGATAAGCCCACAAGCAGTTAGGTTGCTATCATAATATATATTTTGGGACCAAAGGTTGTAGGAACCCTCAGTGATAGCTCGTTCTAGTTTAACGGTGTCTTTTGAGATTTGGTGTTATTCGGCAGTTTATTCTCCCTCTCAACATCTCAACCTTTTCTTTGGTGTTTTACAGTTACGTTGAAAATAGCCTACCTTACCGCAGTTGAAGCATTTGGCTCGTGATCTATTCCTTTGCTCCTTCAGTATTAGCTTGGCCACTTCTTCTATGACACTCCTCTTGTCGCCACCATTTGTGTATCAGCCTCAAGACGTCGCACCTTGTAGACGTATGGCCTTGATATTACTTTAGCATATCAATATTCCTGGACCAGCGCATAAGAGATGGTTTCAGGAAAGGATGATTTCTACACAGCACACACCGCAAATTTAAAATCTGGATCCCGTATGACATTCACAAATGCTCCAACCTTAAACTGATCTAGGAACGGATGATTTTCACCTGGGTAAGTCAGCTGTACCAGACGTTCAATTTTCATGGCAAAATCTTGCTGCGTCTAATTAGGCTTTTACACCCTGCCCCGTAATTCCATCCTGTAAAGTTCTCGCTTGTGTTCGCCATCGTACTTGCGCTGCAATGCCACCATTAAAGACGGTAAACTTTCCAATATTTCTGCTGCTGTTCCCTTCAGTGCCAAAATTAGTTCTATCGCTTTTTCTTCATTTTCCGCCATCCATTTTTACTGGCCACTGGCTGAAATTAGAACTCGAAGACAATAAATGGCACACTACCATCAAAATTGGGGACCTTTATCTTGCTGAACTGCTCTGGAATAAATCTCACCAGATCCTCTCGAACTTGTAGACTGCCTATTTGAAATTCTATCTTACGTATTTCTTCATCCCTATTCCTTTTAGGCTTGACATTTTCTCTTCAAGATTATTCTGAATGCCGCAGTTTTTCATTAAACTCGGTGACTCTCAGTTCTAAGGCTTCTACTCGTTTGTCCTCGACCTCTGATATTTCTTTTTTTTTTTTTGGTTTTTTGATCTAATAGCTTCGTGAAATTCTTGACTGACTTTAGCTGAGATTTCCTCACCGTTGGTTCTAGAAGCTTTCAAGAGTTTCTGGTCATTTTCCATCATAACAGCAAATTTGCATTTTATTCCAAATTGCCGCTTCTGATAGGGGTACATAGAGCAATCTCTTCTTTATTTTTCAAACTCATATGTACTTAAATCAATGCCTCCCCTTTTGAATTCATTTATTAAGCGTTTTTTAAAATTCAGCCTTATTTCCTGCTTTTGGCAAACCAATTTACACAGCTCCTTCTTCAGATGTTCCACTTTTAGCTATTCGAACTTCATTTTAGTTTACTTTAATTTGGCAACCCCACTTCCGACACCAGTTGTTACGTTTATTACAAAAATAATAAACTTTGATAATTAGGGTTCATTGGATTGCAAAATTAAACAAACAAACAATAACTGACGATCTCTCGAAACACTGAACAAAATACGGCACTGCACTGATCTTCACAAAAACACGGCACTGCACTGATCTTCACTAAACAATCCACTACACTAAATCTAAAAAGCACTGTTAACTAAAGCTGCACTGTTATTCAGTAATAAGCAAACTGAGAACTAACTAACTGTCGGGCAAGCAGGGCGGCTTTATAGACCGGCGATAAGTTCAAGAAGAGTCCAGGCGCCGACTCAGGCCAGCTGATGCTCTTTGTCTAGTCTGGCCTAGGTCCCAGACTGGCAACAGTACGTTGCAGGGATGCGTACTTCTTAAATCCCAGATTTTCATGTAACTAATTTTCGCATTATTATTAATTATACTACAATTATTTTATTATATCTATTTATTTGTTTACTAATTTCATTCGGAGCCTTTGACTTCTGGTCTATTCTTTTGAATTACTGCAGGTACACAATGCACATTTTTATGTCTTGTGGCTAATATTGCTCATTCTATATGCAATACGTATGTAGAAGTTGGGTATCTCCCAGTATTTGTGTTTAGAGTCCTGCTCTATCATCTCAGTTCAAAATAAGGATGGTAGATAAGTGATTTATATGTCTCGAACCTAATAATGATGACGTAATTTCCAATACTTTTGTGGGAGTGGGGTACGTCCCACTAGTGGTGTTCAGAGTCCTGCTCTATCATCCCAGTTCAAAATAAGGATAAGTGATTTATATGTCTTGAACCTAATAATGCTCATACTATATGCAATACTTCTGTGGGAGTTGTGTATCTCCTACTAGTGGCGTTTAGAGTTAGGTTCTATCATCCCAGTTCGAAATACAGTGGGTAGATAAGTTATTCATATGTCTCAAACCTAATAATGTTCATTCTATATGCAACACTTATGTGGGAGTGGGGTACTTCCCATTAGTGGTGTTTAGAATCCTGCTCCAAAATAAGTATGGTAGATAAGTGATTCACATGTCCCCAACCTAATAATGATCACGCAACTTGCAATACTTCTGAGGGAGTTGGGAATCTCCCAGTATTGGTGTTTAGAATCCTGCTCTATCATCCCAGTTCAAAATACGGTGGGTTGATAAATGATTTGTATGTCTCGTACCTTATATTGCTCATACTATATGCAATACTTTTGTGGGAGTTGGGTATCTCCCACCATTGGTGTTCAGAGTCCTGTTCTCTCATCCTAGTTCAAAATAAGGATGGCAGATAAGTGATTCACATGTCCCCAACCTATTAATGATCACGTAATTTGCAATACTTCTGTGGGAGTGGGGTATCTCCCATTAGTGGTGTTTAGAATCCTACTCTATTACCCCGTTCTAAATACGAATTAAGTGATTTATACGTCTCTAACCTAATAATGCTAATACTAATTGCAGTTCTTCTGTGGGAGTAGGGCATCTTCCACAAGTGGTGTTTAGATTCCTGTTCTATCATCCCAGTTCCAAATACGGCCGGTAGATAAGTGATTTATATGTCTCGAACCTAATAATGCTCATACTATATGCAATTCTTCTGTGGGAGTTGGGTATCTTCCACAAGTGGTGTTTAGATTCCGGGTCAATCATCCCAGTTCAAAATATGGCCGGTAAATAAGTGATTTATATGTCTCGAACGTAATAATGCTCATGAAATACTTCTGTGGGAGTTGTGTAGCTTCCACAAGTGATGTTTAGGGCTTTAAACACCTGGTCAATCCTTACATCTCAAAATACTGCCGGTAGATAAGTCATTTGTATGTCCTCAACCTAATAATGCTCTTGCAATATGCGATACTTCTGTAGGAGTCGTGTATCTCCCAGTAGAGGTGATTAGTCTTTAGAGTCCTGGCTTATGCTTCCAGCTCAAGGTACTGCAGGAAGATATATCATTTATATGTCCCGTGACTAATAATGCATATGTAATATGCAATACTTCTTTGGTGGGGGGGGGGAGTATATCTGCCAGAAGCTGTGTTTAGATTCCTAGTATATACTTCCAAATAAAAATACTGCAGAAAGACATGACATTCTCATGCCTCGAGTATAACAATGCTTACGCAATATACATTACTTATGCTCGGGGAGTGTACCTTCCAGTAGTGGTATTAGAGTTTAGCCTCCTGCTATATCCTTCCACCTCAAAATAATTCAGGAAGACATGTCATTTAGATGTCCCGAGCCTAATTATGCATATACAAAACTTATCTGGGGGGAATGTACCTTCCAGTAGTGGTGTTTAGGGTTTTAACAACTAGTCTATCCTTTCAGGACAAATAACTGCTGATAGACAATTCATATATAATAAGAGTCCTGGTTCATTATCCTTTCTGTCCATAATACTGCAGGTTGTTATTTACTTCTTTAGGACCCATGCAATTTATATTAAATAATGGATATTCCTTGAGGAGATAGGCTTCCGCAGTTAGGGACAGTAAGTACCAGGCTCACCTGTCAGTTCTTACATTTCCATGTTCTACAGGTATGTGCGAGTTTTTATGTGCCTTATGTAAAATAGGCGAATAGGCAAAGGGAGGTGGATAGGGCCGGTCAGGGAGGGTGGGGGTCCTACACTACAGTCCCGTTCCTACCAAGCTAGCAGACAGTGTTCTTAACTCTCCTCAAGCCGACTGTTACGTAACTCACAGCTCCTCTTACTGTAAGACTTTATTTTCAAATTTACACTTATAAATATCACATTTTAATGATATAATTAACCATTGTGCTATACGATTGAGAGTAAAATGCTTTTGCTTTTTAATAATGTATGAAATTCAAGTCTTTATGTATGTTTTACTTGAAAGAAGTTAGTACCCGGGTAATGTGGAAAGATTAATCTTATTACTTGAGTTTTTACAGGTATTTAGTACAATTAGGAACATATATACTGTCTATGGACCTTGGTTTTTAATTATTCAACTCATTGTTGAATATTTTATAATTTTCCCATCTACACAGTATCTGTAATTGTTATAAGGTTTACAGATTTATCAATTGAATGCAATATATCTGTACATATTCCCAAGAATTATTATTAGACTTTTCCCAAAACCTCGAGATCTTCTTTAAAAACAAAAATAAATTATCTTCACTATTTTTATATTTGGACATTTTTCAGTGTATTTCGTGTGTTTTCTATATGGATTTTGATATATCTGCACATTATAGAGTGTTTTTAATGAATTTTTCAAATTATAGTAAATTAAGTTCTTACGTAACGTTCCATGTGACATTCATTTTTTGTTTACTGGACTTGTTAATCTGGATTGAAGTGTTATATAATAATGCACCGGGAGTATACACTTCTTTGCATCTAGATTTTAGCATCATTAGTCTTTCAATTATCAAACATATAGCTGCTATTGATGTTGTTTTGTCTAATGTAAGAACATTTATGCTTGAAATAATATATTAATTTATTATTAGCTAATATTTATCAGATTACCTTTTTACCGTATGCATTCAAAGTAAAGTCCAAAAGGTGAGCATTTTAATTTATTTTTTTGTTTTTTATAAATATTCACCTATTTTTAAAAAGAATAAGTGCTTAAGACTATAGTTCAGATTACATTTTATTAAATATTTTAATTTTAATCAATTGACTTTCGAAGCGGTTTTTGATAAACTTTTGAAATTGCTTAAACATGAATACTCATAGAAATTAAAGTAGTTAACGAATTTATATCGATGATTATTTTCTTCATATCATAAGGCTGGGGGTTGCAGTAAATTTTTGGAAGATTTATAGAAGAAATTCGAAGAATTATTTATACAATTGTTACAGATGACCTGTTAATTTATAAAATCTTTCAAGATTTCAGTAATTAATTGATAGTTTAGCACTTTTGTTATATTAATTTTAGATAAAATGCACCTCATAGGAGTGAGTAGAATTCTATTTACGATACATGTTACGTAATTTAAAAAAAACTTATTACGATTACTTCATGTTATACTTATTGCATAGAACTATTGCACATGCATTAATAAATGATTAGATTGAAGGTATTAATTAATAAATAATAAAATTATCCATTTGGTAACTGAATAAAAACATTAAATAATTTAATGAGAAATAGGGACTCCCGAGTGTGTGTGTTTTTGTTTATTAGCATATTTCTCAGTGTGAAAGGGTGGTTTTCAATTATAGGACAAATAAGCTGTTAACAGATAAAAATACAACTTGTTTTACATATTAAGTAAACAACACGCCTCTTACATATTATTGTTCTTGCCTATATCACGATTACTATTGCTTTATTTCAGAAAACCAGTTGGCCTTCTCTAGTAAAAAACTAGAAATACTAGATAAACTGTTGGTTAAATACTTTTAATTAATTATAGCCATACAATATAACTTTGATTTTAAATGTATTTAACCATACACAAAAAACACATTTCTTTTATTAAATACAATTTTAGTAGCCTACTTAAATATTAAACTAAAAGTGTCCAAGCAAACGACTCGACAATGTGGATAAAGGTTTGAATTTTTTATATTTGTTTATCGCAAATTATTTTGAATTTCTCATATCGAAAATATCACTCTTGTGATTCCTTTACCCTTTTCGTGTGCTTCTAGTTTTTTGTCTACTGATTACACAAGGTAATCCAGACAGGAACCTCTGCTTAGTCTCCTGGTTGTTTGAAGGTCGGGTTTGCCACTTTTTCTGTTAGTGAATAAGTGGAATAATAAATGCTAATTGGATGTGGTAAATAGGTGTAATATGGCATAACATAATAATTAGAATTACTTGTTAAGTTCTTATTTATTTATTGTTTTTATTTTATTAAGGGCCGATTTACAAGTTTTAAAAACGACCAGTCATCACTCCAAGGGTAGAAATATGAAAATCAATTGAATAATTATTGGAATAATAGCCTTTACCCTGTCAACTGTCTTTCTACCACCCCTTCTCTGATCGTTCTTTGCTCTCTTGGAGCAACTTCTGAAATGAAGAATGCTATCTTTGTCCTCGAATTTTCTGTCTACAGTATTGATTAGGGAGAATTATTTTTTGAATCCCTGAAATAAAGTGCTGCAGAATAGCTGGCAGAAACTTCGCCTCCAGTACTTTGAGTCTAATTTTGGTAGCCTTTATTAAGCTAAAACAAAATTGGTGGAAGACCAAAAAGTTAGTGTGGATTACCTGACGTAACTCATAAAGTTTAGTCAGAACGTCCAGGAAATAAACTTAATCTTGCGTTGTGCCTGTATATTGGTCAATGTCCAATATTCCTTCATTTCCAAACGAAAAATCACTACTATATTACTATACCCTCAGGAAAATGTTCTGAGGTAATTGAGGCCTAGGTCTCCCTCTACCCCTTTGCCAACTAATCTTACCTTCAAATAGATTTGTGATGTAATTGTTATTACTGGGGATATGTCCAGTAAGCTTCACCCTCCTTCTTTCAATGGATTTAATTATAATACCATTCTTTTTTTTGTTTCTTGGACTTGTTAATCTGGGTTGGCAGTGTTATATAATAATGCTCCGGGAGTAAAGACTTCTCTGCATTTAGGTTTTAGTACTTATTAGTCTTTAAATTATCAAACATATAGCTGTTTGATGTTGTTTTGTCTAATGTATAAACATTTAGGCTACAATGCCTTTTTACGGTATGCACGCATACTTTTTGTGGGTGTTCATAATTAATGACATCTGGTGCAACTTCCTTCCTTAAATTCTTAGTGTTTTTAAATCTGATATCCTGCCATAAAACCTCCAACATTTGCAATTGCTATAATTAGTAGTAGTGATGAATGATTATAAAGTAAATATATAAAAAAATCAGTTAATAATAATTATTGCGAAACACTTTAAGTTTATTAAACCCCATCTTATGACAGAGAGTCACATTATGAAAGTAACACTTTTGATGAATGAATTATCTATCGAGAAAGAAAGTCCGTCACGCAGGGGCTGCTTCAGCTAAGCAGATTTCCCACGTGCGTCACGTATTTGAATTTATCTCAAAACTTAAAAGTTCAATGAGAACTATATTTGGTATTTAAGCTTTAAATAATTTGCTTCATAACATAATAAAATATTGTTAATATGAGATAACTAGGAGTGGGGGTATACTGAAGACCGGAAACTAAAAAATGCAAATATCTCTGTTAATAATCAGGATAGAGAAAATATGTACATATCAACATTTTTAAAACATTACATTTGCAAAGGATTGGTTCTATACAGTTGTTCGATCCGACGCATAATAACGGAGATATTAAGAATTTTCGAAATTCCCCCCCTCCCCCTGGTCCGATTACAACCCTTAACGAACTTGATCTTTCTTTTTGTACAAAACGATTATATATCAAGTTTGGCAACGATAAGACAAAAATTCCGACCACTAGAGCGGAACAGACAAATAAATATATATACACACAGTTTTGAACAGACCTCATTATCGTCATCTATTGGTTAGGATCGATGGACATTTGAAGAAAAAATTCGAAAATCGCGTCATGAGTAGAACCTCAATAGCTGATTTCCCTTAAGGGAAATCTGCTAAAAAGCCACAACTGTCTGGTTTTCAAAACGATTTTTCACCTCTTATAATGTTTTACTTCTGCATGGTTAGATTCAATATGGTCAGGTGTCGAAGGTATCAATTTCATTACATAATTCAGAGATGTATTTGTTTTCATTAACCAGTGATGTAACTCCTCTCCCTATCCTTCTTGACACTGATATATTCGATGAAAAAAAAAATTTGAGAAATCTAAAATTGTATTGCCGTAAATTCAAAATTTATTTACACACTTGGCACCTTGTTACAGTAGTTATATTGTAAATATTGATTATTGAGAGACTTAATACTTTCTATAATACGTGAGTGGAAGGGGTGGGAGAATTGTTTTGCTCTCACGGGTGATCCGTTGCTGGCTCTCATACATAGGCATGCTACACCATTGCGGATCCCAGTAAATAAACTACCAACAGCTGAACTATTTATACTATAAGAACGACTCGTTTCTGAAAATTGCCTTTATGGCAAATAGTCTGTTAGGACGTTGTCATGGTTCAAAAATGTCTATGGGCAAATGAGAAAAATAATGTTCGTTCAAAGTTACGTTATTATACCAGGAGTAACCTAGGTGCAAAACGTTCGTGTAAATGTAGACATTTTTCCTTTCTTATAATTGGATTTTAGCTGCACATGAGGAACGGATTGAGACTTGTTACGTAAGCCATAACATTACTAATCCCTTTGTTAGTATTTTAAAGGTATAAACTAACTATTGTATGGCATCTTATTTCCTAAAAAGCTCATACTCGGATATTACTGGGTTCTTTAAAGTTGGGTTTTAAGAACCCTATTTATTCATTTTTGTATTAGCTTTTCAAAGCTTTTAGAATAAACTGTTAAGTGAAGGAATGGATTCAGTAAACTTGTTAACGGATGACTCTCCGCCTCCTCCCGTTTTTGTTTTTTTTTTTTTTTTTAAGAGCACATAACTTAGTACAAAAGAAGGATTTTTCATATTGGTTTAACCATTTTAGCAGTATTACCCCTAAGGGAAATTAGCTATTGAGGTCGTATTCATGACGCGATTTTCGAAGAAAGATCTCAAATGTCCAACGATCCTATCCAAGAGATGACGAAAATGATGCCCGTTCAAAACTGTGTATACATATATGTCTGTTACGATATAGTGGTCGCAATTTTTAGCAGATTTCCCTTAAGGGAAATCAGCTATTGAGGTCGTACTCATGACGCGATTTTCGAAAAATTTCTTCAAATGTCCATGGATCCTACCCAGGAGATGAGGTCCGTTCAAAATTATATATATATATATATATATATATATATATATATATATATATATACATACATATTTGCCAGTTAACCCTCTAGCGGTCGCAATTTTTGTTTGACCGTTACGAAACTCTATATATAACCGTTTTATGTAAAAAGAAAGATCAAGTTCGTTAATGGCTGAAATCGGACTAGAGGGAGGGGGGGGGGTTTAGAGGGGAGATTTTCGAAAATTCAAAATATCTCCGTTATTATGCATCGGATCGAAAAATTGTATAGAACCAATCTTATTGCGAATTAAATTTACTATAAATATTGTTATATACATTTATTCTCTATCTTGAATATTAACCGAGATATTTGTATTTTTATGAAGTCGGAAGTGAAGAAGGTCGGGTATAGTTCGGATTAGGTCGGCCGTTTCCGTAACTGTTCAGCTCAGGTGGAAGCTTCTTCTAACCTTATCCGTCGTTTCTAACCTTACCTTACCTTCGTTACTTTGGGAGATTTATGTAAATTCGTTCTGTTCATCCGCCCCCCCCTCTTCTTTAGTTCTTTGACTACTAAAATTTGAGTTATTAAAATATAAATTATTCTTACAATTCAGAAGCCGTTTCAGTTGGGAATTTATTTTAATTAACTGAAAGATTTCTCACTTACCGTTTGTATTTAATCACGGTGGTGTTGTGTTACCAGTATGCAGATTTCTCTATTGTAAAACTTCACATGGGAAATCTGCTTAATTTACTCAGCCCTTGCGTGACGGACTTTGATCGTTACCAAACTCGATATTTAAACGGTTTATATAAAACTAAAGATGAATTTCGTTAATGGCTGAAATACCACCAGTGGATAGAGTTTGGAGGTTTAGAGGGGGGGGGGAATTTGAAAAGTCTTAAAATCTCCGTTATCATGTGTCAGATCGAAAAATTGTACAGAACCCATCGTATTGCAAATATAATGTTCTATAAATGTTGTTATGTACGTTTTATCACTATCTTGATTACTAACCGAGATATATGCATATTTTAGTTTTCGGCCATCAGACCCACTCAAACATGTCATATTAACAAAAGTCCGTCACGCAGGGGCTGCGTAAACTAAGCAGATTTCCCACGTGAAGTTTAGTAATAGATAAATCTACATACTGGTAACACAACACCACCGTGAATAAACACAAACGGAAATAAGAAATGGTTCATCCAATTTCAATAACCTGCCGACAGGAAGCGTTAGGTTAGAAATGTTAACAAACGGGTCTGCCCGCTTCACACCGGAAAGAAAAACTATTACTGAAATATATCAGAATATAACATATTAATTTTATTGAGAACTATTTACTATATCGAGTAATGTAATTAATAATGAGTCAGAATAATTGTTATCCCTATCAATCAAATTTTAGTAGTCGAAAACCTTAAGACGGGGGGGGGGATCTCCAGGACATATTTGCATGTATCTCGTATAATAAAGGTCTCTCGAATACAATTTTTGGTATTTAAACTTCCAATAATGTGGTTTATTATGTAGCAGAGTATTGTTTACGTAACATGAGTAGAAGTGGCGGTTTGCTGGTGGCTGAAAACTGAAAAATGCCAATATCTCGGTTAATATTCAAGATAGTGAATTAATGTATATAACAACATTTATAGTAAATTTAATTTACAATAAGATTTGTCCTATACAAGTTTTCGATCCGACCTATAGTAACGGAGATATTTCGAATTTTCGAAAATCCTCCCCTCTAAACCCCCCCTCCCCCTGGACCGATTTCAGCCGTTAACGAACTTGATCTTTCTTTTTACATAAAACGACTAAATATCGAGTTTGGTAACGATTAAACAATAATTGCGACCGCTAGAGCGGTAACAGACAAATATATATATATATATATATATATATATATATATATATATATATATATATATATATATACACAGTTTTGAACGGACCTCATTTTCTTCATCTCCTGGTTAGGATCGATGGTCATTTGAAGAAAAATCTCGAAAAACGCGTCATGAGTACAACCTCAATAGCTGATTTCCCTTAAGGGAAATCTGCTAAAAAGCTGTTATATTATGAATCACTTTATTTGAAGCGTAAATGCCAAATATTGTTCTCATTGAACTTTTACGTTTTGAGATAAATGCAAATGCCAGAGAGAAATCAGCTTAGTTAACGACTAATGCTTAAGTCTGATCATTTGATATTTAACACTAAGCTTATGTTGAACATCTTACAATCTGACCAGAGAGGAAATGCCATTACCTTCCTAAAAATCAATGCATTGTCTTCATTCCGTCAGAGTAAAGGTAACGTTAAGAGTCAGCTAAGTGCACGTGGTTAAGAAGAGGTTTACCTCTATTCCTGAACGGTATTGAATACTTGAACACTTCTGGGGAAATAGCCAAAGCATCCTCACAAGAGCAGGTACAGTTTAAACTAAGGTGAAATAATATAGGAAAGAGAGAATATGTTCATTCAACGGTGATGTATTTGTAATAAATATCCTTGCTCCTTCTGAGAAGGCCTATCCAAGGAGAATAGAATTTGAAGACAATCGCAAAAGCAATCACTTCGAATTCAGTTGAGGCTAATACTATTCCTAACGAAAATCTCAATAATCAGCAGATCTAATCGTCACACAAAAATACTATATGTCTCCATTTGTTAATAATACCCCACCTTTCACAGAAAATAAGCCAAAAACCTTTTTGTTTCACCCAAAAAGCTCCCATGGAAAGTGGTTCTCCTCTTCCTCTACCTGTACCCTGTAAGACATAAGTCCTTTGGAGGTTAAGCATCTTATTTCCTAATCAAAATTTCGCAAAGCTCCTGTTTATGACCTTATTGCTGCTGAAATCCTTCAATATATCTTATTCAAGGCCATTCTATTTATCACATTGCTCAACAGGTATATTGATTAATTAATGTTAAGGACCACTCATTACTCTATCTTATTGAAATATTAAGTTATAATCCCAGTCCAATATCTCCAAAATATCTCAATAACTTCTATTAACACAACTCCTAACTTTTCTAAAATTCCCAATAACGGAACCCAACAATCTATTATGGTTCAACATTAAATATTCCGCTTTAGAATAGAGTCTTCGCATTTTAGAATACATCTCATTCCACTTTAATAAAAAAATTCCGTCACGCAGGGGGTGCGTTAACTAAGCAGATTGCCAATCTGTGTCGCGTATTTCCATTTACTTCAAAACGTAAAAGTTCAAGGAGAACAACATTTGACGTTTAAGTTCCAAATAAACTGTTACATTATATAACAGAGTATTGTTTATGTGGCATGAATAGGAGTGGGTGGAAGGCTGAAATCTAAAAAAGTCCGTCACGCAGGGGCTGCGTTACTAAGCAGATTTTCCACGTGCGCCACGTATTTGCATTTATCTCAAAACTTAAAAGTTCAATAAGAACAACATTTGGTATTTAAGCTTCAAATTAGGTGATTCATAACATAATAGAATATTGAAAATATGAGATGAGTAGGAGTGGGGCTTTACTACAGACCGAAAACTAAAAAATGCAAATATCTAAGTAAATAATCAAGATAGTGAACAAATGTACATAACAACGTTTATAGAAAATTACATTTGCAAAAAGATTGGTTCTATAAAAAGTTTCGATCCGACGCATAATAACGGAGATATTAAGAAGTTTGATAACGAAAAGACAAACATTGCGACCACTAGAGTGGTAACAGCAAATATATATATACAATTTTGAACGGACCTCATTTTCGTCATCTCCTGGGTAGGATCGATGGACATTTGAAGAAAAATTTCGAAAATCGCGTCATGAGTACAACCTCAATAGCTGATTTCCCTTAAGGGAAATCTGCTGAAACGCAAACATCTCAGTTAATATTGTAGTTAGAGAATAAACGTATATGACAACATGTATAGAACAATACATTTGCAATAAGATCAATTATATACAATTTTTCGATCCTAACGGAAATATTTCGAATTTTCAAAATTCTACCCTCTAAACCCCCCTCCCCCTGGTCCGATTTCAGCCGTTAACGAACGTGATCTTTTTTTTATATAGAACGATTATATATCAAGTTTGGTAACGATAAGACAAAAATTGTGATCTCTAGAGGAGTAACAGAATACATAGTTTTGAACGTACGCGTTTTATATATATATATATATATATATATATATATATATATATATATATATATATATATATATATTTGAAAAGACCTCATTTATCATCATAAAAAACAAAGATTGATGGACATTGGACCAATTTTTTGAAAACGCGTCATGAGTACAACCGGAATAGCAGATTTCCCTAAAATGGGGATACTGCAATGTTCTCTTCTCACCATAATCCGTAAATAGCATTGTTGAAATTGCAGTCCCATCTCAACCGCATCAAAGAATGTGATGAAAAATCGTGAATAAAAACCAATGAAGGAACAACAGCCTACAACTTTTTTTCTCACTCGGGCTCCAGATCTATCCTCCTTCTCGAGAAACATTAAACATAATCGTCATAGGTTATTTTTAAAAATTATCCTTTTTAGCAGATTTTCCTTAAGGGAAATCAGCTATTGAGGTCGTACTCATGACGCGAGTTTTGAAAAATTTCCTCAAATGCTCATCGATCCTACCCAGGAGATGACGAAAATGAGGTCCGTTCAAAATTATATATATGTATATATATATATATATATATATATATATATATATATATATATATTTGTCTGTTAACGCTCTAGCGGTCGCAATTTTTGTTTGATCATTACCAAAGTTCATATTTAATCGTTTTATGTAAAAAGAAAGATCAAGTTCGTTAATGGCTGAAATCGGACAAGTGGGAGGGGGGGGGGGTTTAGAGGGGGGATTTTTGAAAATTCAGGAAAATTCATTGGCAGGAGTCGGCTATGTTCGGCACTTTCCGCCGAGAGCTAGTGCGACCGTTTTCGTAACTAGTCGGCCCTCGTGAATAGGCTTAGAGATTCCTTACTATTGCTGAAGTTATTAGGCGAATTCCTCTATTGTAAAACTACACGTGGGAAATCTGCTTAGTTTACGCAGCCCCTGCGTGACGGACTTTTTTTTCTTATCCAAGAGGCAATATGTTGAAGAAGGAGCTTTCGAAATATGTTGTCTTATGATACTAGTTCTTTTTACTCAGATTCAAGATCGCAGTCCTCACTCAGATAATTAAATTTTAATTCGACGATTTTTTGTTGTTCTTAAATTATTATTTAACACAAGATACCTAATAATTATTAAATTTTTGAATGTATTCTGATATTTATTGGTTTCTGCTGTTATTTTGAAAAATGTTTCCCCATTTGTTACGCCACGGCCCATATTGCAAACTTAATGAATTGTTCTTATTTAAAAACTGATATTTATGAATAATTAGGTAATTAATTGTAATTATTTACAAAAAAACAATACTATATTTTGCTGGAGAATTAATATGCGAACAATTCAGATTAGTGTGTTCCAACCCTGTCTCTTCTGAACCAGTCATTGAAACTCGTTTTATTATATATAATTATTACTTTTTTAAAAAATGTTCCTTCCATTTTTTAGCAGATTTCCCTTAAGGGAAACCAGCTATTGAGGTCTTACTCAAGACGCGATTTTTGAAAAAGTTCTTCAAATGTCCATCAATCCTACCCAGGAGATGACGAAAATGAGGTCCTTCTAAATTATACACACACACACACACACACACACACACACACACACACACATATATATTTGTCTGTTAACGCTCTAGCGGTCAAAATGTTTGTTTGATCGCTATCAAACTTGATATTTAAACGTTTTATCCATAAGACAGATCAAGTTCGTTAATGGCTGAAATCGGACCAGTGGGGGGGGGGGGGTGAGGGGGATTTTCAAAAATTCGAAATATCTCCGTTGCCATACTTCGGATCAAAACATTGTGTAGAACCAATCTTATTGCAAATTAAATTTACTATAAATATTGTTATATACATTTATTCAACATCTTGAACATTAACCGAGATATTTACATTTTTATTAAATGTGGGCGTATAACGGGCGAGTGAGTTTATATATATATATATATATATATATATATATATATATATATATATCTGTTAACCCTCTAGGGGTCGCAATTTTTGTTTGGTTGTTACCAAACTCTATATTTAACGTTTTATGTTTGAATAATGATGTACTTCGTTAATGGCTAAACTCGGACTAGTGGGAGGGGGTCTTGAGGGGGGATTTTCAAAAAATCGAAATATCTCCGTTACTATACGCCAGAATGAAAACATTTGTAGAATCAATATTATTGGAAATTACATTTACTATAAATATTGTTATTTATAGTTATTCTCTATCTTGAATATAAACAGAGATATTTGCTTTTTTGAGCCTTCAGCGAACCCCCATTCCTACTCATGTCATATTAATAATAAGCTGTTATATCATGAATCACTTCATTCCAATACCAAATATTGTTTTCATTGAACTTCTACTTTGTGAGATATATGCAAATGCTTCTGTTGACCCCCCACCCCTACTTTTGTTCTTGGACTACTAAAATTTGAGTGATTGAGATAAAAATTAGGCTGATTCATTATAAATTAAAGTACTAGATATAGTAAATAGTTTTCAATAAAAATAATATGTTATATTCAGATATATGTCAGTAAAATATATCTATGTGTTAAGATATTAGCGGCTGGCAAACCTGTTTGTTTTCAATTCAAACACTTTCCCTTGGGAAGTTATTAAAATTGACTGAAAGATTTCTCATTACCGTTTGTATTTATTCACTTAATATTCACGGTGGTGTTAAGTGTTGCCAGTGAATAGAGGTATCTATTGTAAAACTTCACATGGAAAATCTGCTTAGTTTACGCAGCCCTTGCGTGATGGACTTTTTATTTGGCGTTCAGTTGACCACTCACGCGATTCGCACTTGAAGCAACTCTATGAATAAACCATCTAATTTCCAGCTTAAAATTTTAAGCTTATGTTTATGGGGGAAACAGAGGATATAGTGTGGGATGATGTCATCCACCACCCACCACCCACCAGGTGGGAGTTTACGAATCACCTTATTTCTTATTAGCAGATTTCCCTTAAGTGAAAAAGGGAAATCAGGTATTGAGGTCGTACTCGTGACGCGATTTTCGAGATGACGAAAATGAGGTAACGAAAATTGTATGTATATATATATATATATATATATATATATATATATATATATATTGATCTGTTACTGCTCTAGCGGTCGCAATTTTTGTCTTATCGTTACCGAACTTACATAATCGTTTTATACAAAAAGAACGATCAAGTTCGTTAATTGTTAAAATCGGACAAGGGGGAGGGGGGGGGGTTTAAAGGGGTGAATTTCGAAAATTCTTAATATCTCCGTTATTATGCGTCTGATCGAAAAATGTTATAGAACCATTCTTATTGCAAATTTAATATTCTATAAATGTTGTTATGTACTGAGATATTTGTATTTTTTAGTTTTCGGTCTTCAGTAAAGTTCCACTCCTACTCATCTCATATTAATAATATTCTATTATGTCATGAAACACTTTATTTGAAGCTTAAATACCAAATATTGTTCTCATGGAACTTTTAATATTTGGGATAAATCCAAAAACGTGAGGCACGTGGGAAATCTGCTTAGTTAACGCAGCCCCTGCGTGATGGACTTTTTTAAATATTATATTCTTGAGTATCTTGTCTATTGCATCCGTTGCTGAGTGATGGCACTTTTACAGTTTTAAGTTCATTGCCAATGTGTTGGCCTGTGTTAGCGGAAATGTTTCTAACCTTTGAATTATATCGCAAACTAGTAATACTTGTATGTTATGTATTGGTGGCTCCAAGTGGCGTCCATTGTAGTGCCAGTGGTTGTTGTTTTTTTGTAAAGATTTTCAATGCAATTTTTCAATTCAACTCATAATAACAGAAATATTAAGAATTTTCAAAGCATATCTCTGTACCGCCCCCCCCCCCTCGCAATGATCCGTTCTGTCTTTAATGTACTTGAACTTTAGTTTTACACGAAAAGTTTAAATGTCGAGTTTGGAAAAGACCAAACAAAAATAACGACCGCTGGAGCGTTAACAGATATAACATATATTTTTCCTTAATGAGGCCAATAAAAGTATTTAAGGCAATAACAATGATCTTCCCTCTTTATTATTTTACAGCAAACGATTCGCCCTCCTGGGCATTTAAAATGCTGAGTTTAAAATAAAACTTGCTCTTAAGTCAATATAAAACTAAAAACACAGCGGGAGAATAAAATATTAAAAATAAAGAACATTATCAGCCTTAACCAATGTGGTAATTTGTCAACTGTGACATTGGTTTTGTGGTAACTGAAGATCTTTTTTATTGTCTTACTTACATATAATATACAAAATATATATTATATATATATATATATATATATATATATATATATATATACTTTTATGTATATAGTAGTGAACGGACCCCATTTTCGTCATCCCCTAGGATGGATCGATGGGAATTTGAAGATATTTTTCGAAAATCGCTTCATGAGTACAACCTCTATAGTTGATTTTCCTTGAGGGAAATCTGCTAAATATAGTGTACTCGCATTGAAAGCACTTAAGCACTCGACGAACGGATGTCATTGTTGGCCTCCACAGACAAATTTGAGAATAGTACATGTTTCTATTCAATTATTCTTTCCATGCTTGCTAATTAATTATATATTTTAGTCCCTCTGATGTAATATGCTCAATGGACTGATATTATGTAATGTGACTGATACAAATAAAAACCACAACTTTTAAGTGTGTTAATATTAGTTTTTAAAAAAAATCGTATATATATATATATAAGATTTAATATATACATATATTTGTTTAATGGTTTAGTTAGTCTTGAATTATTCTATACAAAAATATGTCAAGGGAAGCAGCAGATACTCAGTTAAAATTTAATTTGTGTGATTCATAAATAGAAATGAAAAGCTCCTTTCAGTACCTTGTCGTTTATTATAATAATACCCTGTATTCAGATCCTTTTACCGCGTCTAATTGTAGAGTCAAAAATAAAAAAATTCCTTTTGAGAAATTACTGCAACACTTCGATTTTGATAAATATAACATTTCGGCTTACCCAAGGTTGTTTTATTAAATGTTCGTCACCTATATTTTTTATAGCATTGCTAATGTCTTGTTCCGTATTCAGAATGGTCCTAATTATATGATAACTGTAAAAACATTCTACAGATTTGTTCCATGGAGATATATTTTCCCTTATAATTTATAAAGAAAATAATAATTTATAAAGAAAATAATAATTTATAAAGAAAATAATAATTTATAAAGAAAATAATAATTTATAAAGAAAATAATAATTTATAAAGAAAATAATAATTTATAAAGAAAATAATAATTTATAAAGAAACTAATAATTTATTAAAAACAAGAATCTTACACATTAATTTAAGATTGTACGTATTTTATTTTTCAGTTGAAGTAAGATGGGAATGAACGAGAAGACCCCTCTGAGGGGAGGCGAAGAGCACGTGCCATATGTGTTTATGACTGACCCTAACAGGGCCTACAAGAAGAAAGTCAGGCAGCTCCAATGTTATCTCTGTTCAGCGATTCTGTAAGTCCAACATTTTTTTTTAAACTTATTTCAGGGTATTATGGAAATAATCAGAAATGAACGTTTTTTTTTTATTCTACCCCAGAGTAGGATAAGATATCTTGTAAATATTTGGCTGTATTTCTGTGATATGGTAACTTTTTTGATTATGGACGATTTGTATGGCCATACTATTACGAAGGCCAGATCGAGTGGATGGTGCTCAAATGGTGTCTATCCAGGAAAATATTGTGTGGTATATCAGGAGGAACTAAGAAGAGGGGCTTATGTGAGTATGTAGGGTAGACTGAGAGAGGGAGAAGAGAGAAGAGAGAGAGAGAGATTTTTGGTTTTCAAAAATCCAAAATGTAGGAGGAAAAGATTGCTCAATTTGGAATCTGCTTAAGCTCGCAGCAACTAGGTATCAACTAGTGTGATATATACAATATCACCCAGCTGTTTAGACCGTCATATCTCCTCTGCAGTGCAGTGGAATATCATCAAGACATATGAGATTCTTTAGCGGGACAAGGAATTAGATTTCGCGGTTAGTGCTGAGGAGGACGTGGAATGTGGAGATCATATTACGAGAAATGATTTGTATCAGTGAATAGTTTTAATTCGTCATGGAGAATATGGTTGGGAACATTACAAGATGGTAGAAGTGATGGTATATCACTGGCATATTTTTTCTTACCAAATATTCTTTGAATAACTGTGTTGCTAAAATAATGATTCTGTAACTAGATTAATATTTTGTATGGTAATGTAATTGAGAATCAATTTTAAAAATAACGTTTTCCATTACCAGGTTTGCTAAACAGATATCCCACTTGCCGAAATGAACTGCTAGTTACCTCATTTCACCGTCTATTCTCTATTTCTGCCGTAGTAAGAAAGTTCTGTAAACAACATATAATTGAAAAATAATCAGAACAAGAGATGTTGCACGATGTGAATAGTACTGTTACAAATAGTACTCACGAAATTTGCAGCGTCAGCTAAGCAGATTTATTACCTACTGGAATCTCACTCTGATGTCTTGATCTCACATTTTATTCCATTTCTCCACCATTACAAAGCCTTCTAACTAGAACTTCTTTGGTTGGGAATTTGCTGAATAAAAGTAAAAATTGCATGAATAGAAGTGGGTGTTTCTGGAGGGCTTAAAGCAAAAATACTACTAACTCGCTTAATAAACATGTTAGAGAGTATAAAATGATTATGTCAAGAATCTTAACGACCAAGCAAAAAGTTTTGTCTTTTCCTCATTTTTGTCATTTGAAAATGTTTCGAAAATCGCGGCATGAGTATAATCTTAATAACTAATATCCATTAAGGAAATCTTCTACGGCTACATATAATTCCATATATTTTAAAGTTAGTAAGACAGTTTAGAACAACTATTGTATGCAAATAACTTTTACAGCAAGACTGGTTATATAAGATTTTCCTCTTCCATAAACCCCCACTTCAGCCTTTTAAAAAATTCATCTCTAGTTTAAACGTTTAAAAATTGAATATAGTAATGATCAAAGAAAACTTACAGTCTCTAGAGCGTTAGCAGACACACACTCACGTGCATGAAAGTTCACAATATATATAAATTTGGAAGGACCTCATTTCTTTTCTTTCCGTGAGCTTCGCTGGTTTGATGGGCATATAAAGGCTTTTTTGAGTAGCGACCTAAATAGCTGATTTCCCTTAAGGTAAAACTGCTACAAGTGATTTCTTCTTTAATGTTTAGCAGCACGGTCCCGTAAAAGTGGAGGAATTGGTGTGAGCGGAAGAATCAGTTATTCATTCAATACTGCTCTCTTGTTGAGTCTTATTTTTCTATTAATATACAATTCGATTAGAACAGATAATACTGTAAATAATGGTAACAGAGTCCGTTCGCCTGTATTCCTATCTTCTAAACATAGCTGATGAATAAAAATAGATAGAAAGTTGAAATTTGGATAGGTTACGTAAGTCCTTGAGGAGGATTCAGCTCGCTCGCTTGGGCATGAGGTTTGAACTCCTAAAATTAAAAAAGGTCGGAGCAGGTTTATTACCTGGCATAGAATGTTGCCTAATAACCCAGATAGCAACCATTGTATCATTATTAACCTTATTAAGCTTATTGAAAAACTCCACTTCACTGGTACTAATTGAGTTTAATAAAAGCCCGTCACGTAGAGGCTGCGTAAACTAAGCAGATTTCCCACGTGAAGTTATACAGTAGATAAATCTGCCCAATAACAACTGGTGTAGTAAGGTATCTCTAAACCTATTCAAGAGAGACGAGTAGTTACGGAAACGGCCGCCAGAGCTCTCGGCGGAACGTCCCGAACATAGCCGGCCCTGCCGATCATACACAGAATACAAATGCAAATATCTCGGTTAATATTCAAGATAGAGAATAAATGTATATAACAATATTTATAGTAAATTTAATTTGCAATAAGATTAATTCAATACAATTTTTCGATCCGACGCATAATAACGGAGATATTTCGAATTTTCAAAAATCAGCCCCTCTAACCCCCCCTTCTACTGGTCCGATTTCAGCCATTAACGAACTTGATCTTTATTTTTACATAAAACTATTAAATTTCGAGTTTGGTAACGATCAAACAAAAATTGCGACCGCTAGAGCGTTAACAGACAAATATATATATATATATATATATATATATATATATATATATATATATATATATATATATATATATATAATTTTGAACGGACCTCATTTTCGTCATCTCCTGGGTAGGATCGATGGACATTTGAAGAAATTTTTCGAAACTCGCGTCATGAGTACGACCTCAATAGCTGATTTCCCTGAAGGGAAATCTGCTAAAAAACGAACTAGTATTGTGAGATATACTTTTTTACGTAAGTATCACCACAATCTATTTCATAGTTTTTATGTTGAGTAGTTCATATTAAAAAAATATGTAATAGATACTGGAAGAATAAGAAACTGGCATTCTTTTAGGTGATCTCCCTTTGAGAAATCAGATAGATATTGTGGCTGTAGCTATTGAAGGAGATGACAAGAATGAGCTCCGTTCAAATGTGTACGTGTGGACATGTATGTCTGTGTTTGTGTGCGTGAACATATATATTTATATACACACAGACACACACACACACACACACATATATATATAAGAGAAAAGAATCGTTGGTGTGGAACTGTGAAATTAGCCCCTTGAAATTTAAGTATTATAAAATAATAAAGGAAGTGAAAATCGCATGAGTTGTTAGTGGGTGTTAACTGAAAACTGCATATTAAAAATAGTTCGTCACTTGAGAGGTGCGTAAACTAAGCAATTTCTCACGTGATGAAATGAATGCATCACCTCAAATTCTATCATCTAGGTCTCTAGTAATAAGAAGCCGATATCAGCTTATTTTTTTATATTAAGATAAGTAAGAGTGGGAGTTTACTATATGCTGAAAAAGCCCGTTACGCAGGGGCTGCGTAAAGTAAGCAGATTTCCCACGTCCTGGTATAAGACACTACTAGCCTACTGAATACTGAAAACTAGATTATAACAACATTATACAACATTGGTTAATCATCAATATTTTATCAAAATTGGTTCTAGAACATTTTTTAATCCGACTCGTAATATAGAAGAAATATGAAATACCTGAATCACCCCTCACACTCAAAACCCCCCTATTCATCTATTAACGAATATGAACATAAGAGTTGAATAAAACGGTTCAGTTGGGTTTCGTATAGTTCAAATAAACATTTTTGAGTTAAGATCGAGAAAACTTAATTGACGGCATCACACTACGTATTTGTAATGTTAAAAGTTTAATGAATACAATATTTGATATTTAATTTTGGAATAAAATGGTTCAATACATAACAGCTTAATGTCAATATGATATGATTAGGAGTAGGGGTTTACTGAGTGCTGAAAACTAAAAATGGCAAATATCTCGATTAATAATCAAGATAATGAATATATATAACAACACTTATAGAACATTAAACTTGCAAAATGATTGGTTCTATACAATTTTTCAATGCTACTCAAAATAACAGAGATATTTGAAATTACCACCCCCCTCCCACTTATCCGATTTAAGCCATTAACGAACTTCATCTTTAGTTTTATATAGAACATTAAATATCGAGTTTGGTATCGTTAAAAGACACATATATAAAATTTTGAGCGGACCTCACTTTCGTCATCTCCTGGGTAGGATTGATGGACATTCGAAGAAAGCATCATGAGTATAAATTCTATAATAATAAAATGTAGAGAAGATTTATAAGGAAAGTACATTAGCAACAAGATTGGTGCTATGCGAGTTTTCGATCCACTCAAAAGCAGGGATATACTCGTGTGTCAAATTCCCCTTCTCTGTAATCCTCCCCCTTCTTCCTGGTCCGATTCTGGCGTTAACGAACTT
Source organism: Riptortus pedestris (assembly GCA_019009955.1). Classification (NCBI taxonomy): domain Eukaryota; kingdom Metazoa; phylum Arthropoda; class Insecta; order Hemiptera; family Alydidae; genus Riptortus; species Riptortus pedestris. Next base: position 85,901,486 of record CM032233.1, read on the forward strand.
GATCTTTAATATGGAGTATGGATATATATAATTTTGAGTAATCTGATTTCTAATATCTCCTTTGTATCAGAAATGATGAACACTTGGGTAACTTTTTCGTAAATCACGTCATGAATACAACCTCACTAGCTGACTCCCCTTAATGTAAATCTGCAAATACAAGTAACACTGTTTATATTCGAGAAATAATTTACAGAACAAAATTATTTAACTAGGTTTTCAATAAGATTGGCTACACATGGCATGAAAAAAAAATGTGCGTTTATATTTTTATGCATCCAATCATCTAAGGATTAAATTTTATTACTGATTCCAATTTTTCAGTATTTAATAAAAATCAATATAGCTCTAAAAAATAATTTATGCAATCCTTGTTCGATTTTAATGAAGTGGTTATAACTTGTTCATTAGCATAGCGAGAAGTGGGAGTTGCTTCATCTACTAGCGTATGTTATATAACTGATTTTCTTCATTATTTTATAGGTTTATTTAGGTATTATTCAGTATTCATCATACTTAAGCTTCATTTATGAGTCAATACTATTCTCTATTCGTAATAAAGTTATCCTAACCCTGGCACATTTTCGTGATAGATGACACACTTTCGTACACTATTATGGAAAATCATTCTCCATCGGTACTTCCTAAGAATTAGAATTATAAACCGTGGAGGGCAGGATCTTAAAAAACTTCTTCTTATTAGATTTTATTTACAATTGCCTACAGGATTATTCCCATTCAATTGGGGTTCCGCTTATATAATTGTGTTTGTTGTTTTATGATACATTTATTGATTATATGTAGTTAATAACTAGTTTTTGAATTTAAAAAAATTCAAAAATTTAATTTACAAAAATCAGAAAAAAAAAAAAATTAAAAAAGAATGTCACATATACTGAAAATGAATAAAGGAAACTTTACTTATAGAAAAATTATGGATCATAAAAATGATGTTTGTATTACAAAGCTAATATTAATGGCCTTAATTTAACCACACTGGTAATATATTTATAAAGTAATATAAGATCATCTAGGGATGAAGAATGAGCTGATATATCTAAAATTGCAATATTTCTTAATTTACACAATTAATTATTACAATATTAGTTAATAGCAATCAAACCACCGCTTGCTCGCCCTCGCGTCTTCTCCTTAGTTGCGGTGAAAAAGCTGCTACCTTGAAGCCAACAGTTGTTAGAAGGGTTGGTGGAGCCAATAACGAGGTTTCACTGCAGCAAATCATGCAACAATCTTTAAACTCATTTATTTCCAATAATAAGTTGTCTGCCACATTCCAAAAAGAGATCCCAAGTGGCGTCGAAAAAGCGTTAGATGCCAGTCATGGCTCACTTCTTATTATTGTAATCACATACATGATTAGAATGATGGTTAATTGCTCTTTATAACTACCATATTTTATTTATATATTGTTACATTTATTACAAAATCAGTAATAAACGTTGTTTGTTAGAGTCCTTTTGCTGATAGCTTCACTGTTCTTCAGATTACACAGTCCACTAATTCACTCAAGATCACTGAAGTTCACAAAAACACTGCACTGTCTTTTAGTTCGCGAAGTTAACGCAGTGCACGGCACGCGTCTTAACACGGCACTATACTGCTCTTTAGAGAGTCACGGCACAACACTGTTCTTCACATTAAACACTTTACCGCACTGCACTAAGTCGCACTGTAGCACTGAACGCACCGATGATCACTTGAAGACAGCTGAGAACAAACTAAACTACCTCGCGGCGGGCCTGTTCTTTATATAGGTCGTCGGCATACATCAAAGGGAAGACCCAGGCTCTTCCAGAACAGGACTTGAATGAACTCGATCCTCGGTCGACTTCTTTGATCTACTTCGTACTTCACAAATACGCAACTATCTCTGTTTAATTTTTCTTGTATTTAATTTTCGTAACAATATTTTAAAATATTGGAGACATTACACAGTCAACCCAGATATTTCGAAGTGAGTCCCTCTCTGCCATACATTTATTGTGAAGAAAATATGTTGGTTAATACTAGAGATAGATAAAAAATGTGTATGGACATATTTATAGTAAATTAATTTTGAAATAAGATTGCTTCTATACAACTCCCCCCCCCAAAAAAAAATACTAACGGAGATATTTTGAATTTTCGTTTTTCTCCGATTTTTTTTCCTGGAAAACATGGTCATGAGTCCTTAAGGAAAATCTGCTATTAGGATATAGGAATTCGAGGCATCACAGATGCCAATTTGTTCTGAAAATTTCCAATTTCTTGAGAATTTTTAACTTCCATTATTCAAAAGGCCTGGGGCTGAAAACGAGTTAAATTTGGAATTATCTATCCTATGGCAATAATGATCGGGTTTGAGATGGAATTCGAACCATCATGGCTGGACAATCTATTAAAAAAGAAAAGAACCGTTCTCAGTTAAATACTAACTTATGTTGACGCCGTCAACTTGAACAATATCATTGATTGGTGATTATCAAGTATGGTATCTAGTCATTTTATGTTTATTCGATATTAAATGTAATAAATACCAAATTGGACGGCCCTCATTAGGGGAAACCATTGGGTTTTGCTCTATTTTGTTTCATTTTGTCTGCTTATAATTTTCTGAAAAACAATAATAAAAAACGTTATAGTAGTTAAGGTTTTGTGATTTTAATCAATAATAGTTATTTATTATACAAGTGACGAAAGTAGATCATTTTACAACTCGAGTGAAACGTTTACCTCGCTTCGCTCGTGTGGTAATTTTACGAGAGTTGTAAATTCTACTTTCGTCACGAGTGTAATATTTAATTTTTTCTGTAATCGTGTAATACATGATCAGATCTAACCAGAATATGAACAAAATTAGGATGTTGTGAAGATTATGGTATGTTGTTAGTAGGTTATAAGCATTGTTGTGAAAGGTTATAAGCATAGTTATAAAACAACTAGTGATGATTGTGAAGTAGTGCAGTTATAAACAAGGAAAAGGTAATTATTATTTATATTTAAATTTTAAAATATATTGATTACTTCCACCAATAATTCATTCACATTTCAATTTATTTTGTTTAAAAATAAATTCTTACAATGTTAAGAAACATTTAAAAGCATTTAATTTCCAACTTCAAATTATTTTTTAATTTATACTTATTACTAATTAAGAAGGCAATTCACTTTCTTCACTTGTGAAGAAAGTGATTACTTTCTTCACTTTATTGCAAAATGTTTCACTTTCTTCACTCATTTCAGTTTAGTAATGTTACTATTATTCAACGATTACAGAAAAAAATATATTTATGTTGAATCATGTAAAGTATGCAAATAATGATTTATGAATTGACTTTTTCAGAGGTGTATTTGCATTGGCTCTTCTTGTGAGTGTTGCCTATTCTTATGATTATGATGACGACAGTACCATCATAGGCAATGATTCACTGGCGCTCAAATCTCCCAAAAACCTGCGCCTGAGTTTAGGTATACTATCATACATTTCTTGTTTCTAATTTTTTATAGTTTTAAAATTTAAAGTTGGAAGGTGATTTCTTATCATTATTTTTGGCCACTTTTATTGGATATTAATTATTTCAATTTCGTTTATATATTAGTATCATGCACAGTAGAAGTTCAATAAATGCAATATTTGATATTTAAATTTCGAATAGAAGTAAATCAATCGACGGTACAGACTTCTCCATAACGACCTCAAAATTCCTTTTCTCCATACCCTCGCCAAATCCCGGTATCAGCAATTCCACTCTCTCCTTCCCGCACATCCTAATCCTTTAGTCGAATCACTTTCATCTACCCATATTCCAGAAAATCCAAGGGGAAGTTTGAATAAAATGGTTCATGACATAACAGCTTATTTTTAATATGATATAAGTAGGAGTGGGGATTTGCTGAAGACTGAAAACCCCCTCTAAACCTCCCTTGCCACCAATCCAACATCAGCCATTAACGAATTTGATCTTTACTTTAACATAAAACGTTTAAATATCGAGTTTAGTAACGAACAACATAAATTGCGACCGCTAGAATTAACAGACAAATATATATACAGGGGATTGAAAGGACCTCATTTTAGTCTCCTGGGTAGGATCGATGGACATTTCATGACATTTTTCGAAATCACGTCATGTCATCATTCCCTTTCACATTATGATGCCGTTTCCTTTCAGTTTGTTCAAATTTATCTTTATATTATGTATGACGACATTTACGGTTCTCTTAATATTAAGTGGATACCGGCCAAGCATTTTTTTACTTTTTTTGCATGGTCTATCTCACACGAGCAATGTTAATATAATGTTAACTCGGGGTTCTCCTGCAGTTTTATTACAGTTCACGCGTGGCAATGCTATATTCTTGTTTTTCTATTATTATTTACAAATCTGTGCATTATAGTGTGTCACTGTATTTGTTCAACTGTTTCTGTTTGATGTCTCATTTTCCTTAGATGACTATATCAAAAAAGTGTTAATATTTGACGGGTTTTTTAAAAGTTAATTATTATTTCCAATTTTGTTGTTATCTTGATACATTGATGCATAAAACTAGAATGTTGCACTTGTTGATTTTACTTTTCAGATAACGAGGACGGTGAGTCAGCGAAATTACAGTCAATTAACCAAGATTATTTAAAGCCAGTTTTCGAAGATGCTGATTACTCCTTACCAAGGTAGATATTTATAATATAAAAGTGAGTTATTTATTGATACATAAAATGAAAGCGTATATTTATCTGCATGGGAATGAGTGTGGAGGAATGAATTACATAAAATGTTTATTTAAATAGCATAAATTAAGTATAATTTACCGTACAAAAATAAAATTTGCAATTACAGTATTGTATATTAAATATAGACGAATTGAATCATTTTGATCAGGACAAATGATATCACTTTTATTTTACAATAGAAAATTTTCATTATAAAAAAAGTTCAAATGAATAAACAAACGTCCGTCACGCAGGGGCTGCGTAAACTAAACAGATTTCCCACGTGCGGGTATAACACACTACTGATCTCATCGCACCATAAATTTTACATTTCTAAGTAAAAATATGATGACTAGAAGCGGGGGTTAACTGAAGGCTAAAAACCCTAATAGCTCGGTTAATATTCGTAGTAAAGAAAACATGTATATGATAACATTAATAAAACGTTAAGCTTTTAATAAAAAGTTCTATACAATCTTTCGATCCGACTATTATAATGGAGGTATTTCGAAATTTCGCCCAGTAAACCCCCTGCCCCAATGGTCAGATTTCGGCGATTAACGAACTTGATCTTTTCTTTTAAATAAAATGGTTAAATATGGAGTTTTGAAACTCCAAAATTATTTATTTTTCTTTATTTTGTTGATAAAACAAAACTTTTTACTGCTAGAGCGTTAACAGGTAACTCACACACACACACACACACACACATAGCAGCCACACTGTACAGAAGAAGCAGTATTCCTCCTGGATATCAACTGATCTTAGGTCTTTTTTACTTTACCTGCACCAGTTACTTATTTCTAAAAGAGTGATTTATCTTATTGACTAGCTCAGATACCCGGCTTCGCTCGGGAAATTCATTTGAGGCTGGATTGGTAAAATGGTATTTTTTTGCAAGGCTTTACTTTGCACAATATTATGACATATACCTTCCCGTCCCAGTGTTTAGGGTTATTACCCGTCGTTTCTGTGGATTTGTTAATAATAAATTTGTAAATTCAAGCCTCCTTATAACCCCCACTCCTGCCCCGTCCCTAGAATGTTAGTATGGAATACTATTAATAAGATGGCGTTAGTAATAAAACCCACACTACGCGAGTGTTTTATTTAGTTCGCGTGAGAGTCTCTTTTGTGCCAATAAAATTGTTGACCATCCCGCTAATAATTTAGGGTAAAGCCTTTATACAGCGTATACGACGATGATTCTAAAATAACAAAATAAACAACTTTTGTTAGGTATGTGCATATTTGTCGAAACCGCCAATAGAAAACGAAATATCACTATTTTTAATTTCAGGGGCCTCCCTTATAACCCCACATCTGCCCGTCCTAGAAATGTTAGTATGGCTTACTATAAGGAAGGCGTAAGTGCTAACTCCACATACGAGTATGGTTTAGTTCAGTTTAGTTTTATTTTGTGCGAAATTAAAAGTGTTGACTCTCCCGTCTATAATTTTAGCGTATACGCCTTTATTACTTCGTATTAACGGCAGATATTGTAATTTAACAAAAGTTTCTCTAAATAAAACAAATAAACAACTTTTGTTATGTACATATTTGCCGAAACCCCATTAGGAAACGAAATATCATTATTGTTTTAAGTTCAGGCCCTCCTCTTAACCCCACTCTGCCCGTCCCTAGAATCAATATTAGTATGGCTTATTATAAGGAAGGCGTGTTAGTGCCATTTCACATACCGAGTTTGGTTTAGTTCGTTGATTTTTGTGCCAAATAAAATTGTTGACAGTTCCGCAGTAGTTTTTAACGTATAACTCATATTATACTTGGGTATAAGACACAACTGCATATAACAAACTAAAAGTTCCTTCAAATAACAAAATAAACAACTTTGTTATGTGCATAGTTGGTGAAAAAACCAAATAGAAAAACTAAAATATCGCTATTTTTAATTTCAGGCTTCCCTTATAAACCCCCACGATCTTGTTTCGTCTCAGAGAAAATTAATATAGCCTAAAGTCTAAGTTGAGCTTTAGTAGTAATTATACATACCAAGTTTCATAAATTCGGTTCAGCCGTTTATGCGTTGAAAAGGTAACAAACAAACACAAACAAACAAACAAACTAACATACACGAAAGAAATCAAAATGCAGATATGGTGTCTATGACATGTTGAATAGAAAATTATCGTGAAATTTCGTGAGGGTTTAAAAAATCAATGTACAGACAGAGGTTACAATTTTATTTTATATATAGAATTAATGCTAGTGAAGAATGATTAATGTAAAGTATTTAACCAGCTTCAAATGGAAAAAAAAGTGATAGTTTAATATACAATTCGTTGATTTATTCATTTAGGGGGTCAATGTGCTTTTAATGAATTTAAAATGCAATCAAATATATCTCTTGTATCTTCTTCTGCAAACAAACTCACATAGGTATGAGCCTAGAAGGGATCTTCTGGTCCCACATTCAATTTTGTACCTTCTTTTAGCGCTTGCCCACAATGACTCAATCCTTTGGGTATGGCCTCCTGTATTAAGATCAACAAAACTTTGTGAATGGTTAACTGTATAATTTAAACTCTTTCTTGCATAATTTCGTGGTTGCATAGCCATTCACCATGACATAAATAAACAAAATACGATTCCTGAATGATACCTTACACTGGTTGAACCAGATACCTTTATAACCACCGATTTCCACTCTGCTACTTCTCAAACTGCATCTGAATGCTGGAGATCTTTGGTGAGAAGCAAGCTTCATAAAGTGTCCTCTTCTACATTTCCGTGTTTTATGCAATATTTCGAACCTTTGAAATGTCTTAAATGTCACTTCTTCTGATTTAAGAATACGAGTCAGTTGTATCAGATTCATTATTAACAAAAACAACTTCAATGTTTCTTAAAATCTAGGAGATAACAGGTAGGTAACCTCCTTCATGTATATTTTTTTTCCTTTAAAATAGATATATGTTATTAAATAACGTTATGAAAAATCACTAATAATATCAAATAGTAACTGGTGAGGCTACAGTAAAAAAGACCCACGATCTTAACAGAGCTTGCCATTTGTACTTTTGTCTTGTTACCAAGAATATTTCTGTTTGTGTTACCCGCCGAAGTCCATTGTCCTGAATCTCCATACTCGGCCTTTTCATGAACATCACATTAGATAAAAATCAAATCAGTCAACGTTAGCTCTGATACATCTGTATTGGACACTAAAAATTTAATATAGAGTAGCTACTGAAATTATATATAAAAAATAAAGAATAAGTGTCTTGATCAGATATTCTTGTTAACTTTTGTAACTACTACATTAAACTTTAATATTTTCGAGGTATTGTTTTAATGCCTATATTACATTACAATTATTGAACAGTATGTTCAATAGTTAACTACACGATAATGATTGGTGGTTATTTTTCATTCATTCTTTGCATTTGTTCACTTCCAGCAATTCTCCAAATGGATTCAGAGATTGCAGTGGGGAAGATAATATTAATACATACTGCTCTATTTCTGCATACCGAAGAGATGATGGTTTCTGTAACAACTTGAACCATCCTTCGACCTGGGGTCTGAGCATGCGCCCTATGAAGAGACTCCTACAGCCTGAATACTGTGATGGTAATACCTTAATCTAGTTCATTTGTTCTAACCACCTTAATTTACTTTAAAATGTATAGTGATTTGGGGTCCGAGAGATACATCAAACGCCTAAATTTCATCGTTATTAGTTCCTAAAATATTAAGGGAAGCCTGTGTCTAATACTCTCTGACATTACTTAATAACATATTCCTTGAAAGCCCTTCCTGTCATTGGATCTCTAATAAAAGCCTATCCAGCAATGACTCAGTAAACTAGCATACCTGTTCTTAAGTCTATCTGATCATTTTCTGTTTCTCTAATCACTTTTCAGATTTTATAGTTTACACCAGGGGTCTCCAAACTACGGCCCGAGGGCCAAATCCGGCTAGCATACTTGAAAACTCCTTTTAGAGAACATATTTTTTATAGCAAATTAAATTTAGTTTACTGAAGTATTCGATAGAAGGTACTACCTATTTCCGCTTGTGTCCACCAGATGTCGTGGCTCGTACTCTACGACTAATCTAGAAATTACAGATAATGACAGGAAAATTAATAATATGCAGTGTTGCCGTTTTGCGGACTTTAGTCCGATTTGCAGCCTTTTTTAAACGTTGCGTACTTTTTCGGACTTTTTTTTTCATCAGTGGACTATTTCACTTTTTACCCCCGGCAACAATGATAATATGGTTTTGGCCCTCGGAACTTACTGGAGTAATCAGTATGGCCCGAAGGCTGGAAAGTTTGGAGACCCCTGGTTTACACCATAGTTGCCTAAAGTGGTCTATAACGATTCCCAAGGGTCGATGACAACCTACAAGGGGTCCATGTGAGCGAAAAAAAAATTAGGGATATGTGGGATGTGAACGAGGGCCCACGATAGTCGATTTAATTTTCTTAGTAGGTCAAGAATTAAATTTTGAATATTTAATTAAATTTTTGAACGTTAATTAGATAATTATAATTAATAATTTTATTTTTACCGAACAATGGAAAATTTGATATAAATAATTCACATCCCTGAATGTAAGATTTGTAGACAAACTTCTTTTTGCAATTTTATAATATTAGTAGTAAATTACATCATCTATAATATTGTGTAAGTTAGTGGCATAAAAGATTTCAACGCGGTTGCCAATATTCTAACAAAAAAAAATAAAGAAACAAACTGGACACCATTAACCAAGGAGATTTCAAATTAAATCTCACTAAATAAATGCCAAATATTGAAAATTTATTATCAAAGCACTGGGTTCATTACCTCCCACTAAAAGCGTTTATTTTTACTTATTTTTTTTTAGAACTTAATTTTATTTTGGCGTGTTTTAATTTCGCGTTCATCAATAAATATATATTTAAACATTAAGTGTGTTTTTATTGGTTTTTTCTTCTACATCTCACTACAGTACGACATCAGTCAGTCATTTGAAGTTGATGAATTTTCAAAAATACAATATTAGCTAAGCAGGGGTCTATCCAAAATCGAACGAAAAACATTGTTAGTGGTGTAAGAGCCAAAGAAGTTTGAGGACCCCGGGTTTACAGTTTAAATTTGTTCTCTTTCATTCTTTCTTGAGTTTTTTTTTTTAATTTTATTTTTTTGAATTGAGAAAAATATAGTTAAAATATTGTGGTATTCCTCGGTTATAGGTATTGCTGAACCAAGGTGCTCTTCATCAAAATCGAAACTTCCTTCACCAAGTACAATAAGTTCAAAGTTGAATGGATTGGAGAAAAGGAGCACAAGATATCATAATCTCATGAGCTCATTATGGGGACAATTTATCTACCAAGATTTAGTGGCATACAGCGAATACTATTCAACAGGTATTTTTTTATTGTTTCAGATTACTAAAATCCGTTGTAATTAGTGAAATTTGGCCTTGCCAATATTTAAGTTTGAACTGTATTGAGCAATGGCCATTCTATTGAACGTATCTGTTTATAGAGTTTGTGCATGGAATTCATACAGGCTGATTTCTTTACAATTGAATTAATTGAAACCTGTAACTTTTAAGTTAAAGCTACATGGAACTTTTAAGTTATTCATATTTTGAATTCTTAATTTTGAAGGCTGTTGTATGATAATTTATGTACATTTTAATATATGTACAGGTACACACACACACACACACACGCACACGCACACGCGCACGCGTACACACACACACACACACACACACGCACGCACGCACGCACGCACACACGCACACACGCGCACTCACACACACACACACACACCACTACTACATAGCAACATTATTTTGTTTTTCTTTGGCACGTATGTCACAACTTTGTTGGTAAAATAATACTTATATATTTCAATTCTGTGTTATAACTACAGAGATCAGTACATCTTGTTGCGGTAGCACAGCAGCTCTAAATAAGAATTGCTATCCCATCAATGTTTCGGAGGATGACCCCTTCTTCAAGCTCTACAACGGTTCATGTCTAAGCTACGAAAGGTCGCCAGCTGTCAGCTGCAGTCCACATGGTACGACTCAATTTTCTTACATTTTTTTAATAAATAATTTATCAAATAAACTATCCACTTACTCGAAATCAACAAGACATTAGGTTAGAAGCATAGAACAATTGCAATTAATTTTTTTTTTAAGCAGGGCAGTAATTTATAAAAGAATCGAATTGATTCACCAATGGTTCAACAACACTAATCTGATATCACTTGTAAGTAAACACCACTTTTTTCTTATCTTTCTATATACTGCTAAATTAGAGAAATATTGTCACTACTTTATGGGGCATTTTTTCATGATACTAACATCGATTGTAATATTTTAACAATATCGATTGTATCCATGTATCGATGTATGGTAGCATTTGGTACCATGCTGTGTTTTCTTATCAATAAGACGAAGGCGGTCTAGGAAAGGATCTAGCGCATGGGCTGACTCCGTTTTCAGTAGTAAGGCTTGTACTCCTGATGGGGCGTTGAAGTAATGAACGCGAAACATGAACATTAGTGTTAAGAAAGTAAATGAAGGAGAAATAGTGATTCGATAAATTCTGACCCTTTGCCTACAACTGACATAAAATCGAAATTTTATATTATCAATAGCTAATATAACTTTAAACTTTAATTTTAAGAGTCCATCTCCCTACAACCCTCGATACCTACAAATATCACTGTGTTTAACACTTCATATATTTCCTTATGGACTAATGTTCAATTATGAAATTTGACTAACTTCTTTACATTTCCAATTGGGCGGCCAAACTAAGAGAGTATCTGAAATGTGGAGAAGTGTATTTTAACTTTTGTGTCTGAAGAAATTTGAAATTGATCGTCTGAAAATGACAGAAAATTTTGAATCTATTACATTCCTAAGTTATTCATAATTGACAATGTAATTTCAAGGAAATATTTTCCTTAAAACTTTAGCAAGAAAATAGTTTCCTTGAAAACAAAATTATATCAAAGGTATTTTTTCCTGCATTCAAAAGAAATCTTGACTTAAAAACTATTACATAACATGAAATATGCATGAGCACATCCAAAGCGCATCATTCTATTTTTGTTTAGACTAACAGCTCAGAATTGTTTGATGCCACATATTTTTATAGCTCAGATAAAAGAATGAATATATCCTTCAAGGATATATTTGGACCTGAAGGAGGAAAAACATGCCTATAAAATTACATGTTCATTGTAATTATGCGTATCTGGATGGTATAATGCAAGAGTATTGGGCTCTACTTCGGAACTTATAGGACAGGAATGGCAGCGAATAACCCTAGTAAGTAGCACATGACGAAAATAAAGTCCGTTTGTTACTGGTCGTCATAAACGAGGGGAAGTAAGAATTATAGGACATGCAAGATTGGGATCACCTCAACACCTTATCTTGTCAATATATTCAATACAGGAAATAATAAAATAAATAAGGAACGGAAGGTATCTAGATTAACAGAAAATCAGTTTATTATATCAGATTTGTAGATGACATGGCATTGAGTGTAACTGCCGAAGTCGAAAACTCTTCCATTTAAGCTCGGGCTAAATGGACATAAAGAAAACTTATTAACTATTATGACACTAAGTATGCCACGTTTTCATGTAAATCTTAAATTTCAAGATTCTTTTCCTTTAGTTCATCCTAATGGTGAAATACAGAATAGAGATAGTGATTTCAGTCTCTCAATCTGACGCCAAATGGCATTACAAGAGTATCAAATTAAAGAATATGAACCCTTATAATTTTTGGTTTTATCTTGTATGTTTCAGGACAAAAGGAACAGCTTAATAAGGCTAGCAGTTACTTGGATGGATCTGTAATTTATGGCAGTATAAGTAAAATCGAAAGAAAATTAAGGAAGTTTGTTGATGGTGAGCTAGTATTGTACATATCACCTCAAAATATTTTCTTGCCAGTTAACGTTGATATTGAACCCAAATGCATCGGAACTGAATGTAGAAATAAAGGTAAGCCATTAAGTAAGGAGTAAGGTTCTTTACTTACATTTCAAATTAAACTTCTTAGTCAATAATGCATATTTCTTTTTACATTGTATTTGAATTGAAGAACACAAAATAAAATTAAATGATTGGTGATAGGACAAATAAGATCAACACAGTAGCCTTTAAGCCTAATGATTAATCACATAAATAAATCTTATCTTCATATGTCTCTTTATTAATGTCGTTTTAAGTCCACATTATTAACTAATAATTTAAACAAAACATTTTACCTCCTTCTAATCTGGCATTCATTAGCTCATAGTTTGTTGTCTCTTCGTTATAATTCCGACTGAATCAATCACGTAATATTTTATGCACACATAACAAATTTTAATAATGCACCTGCTACTTGAAGTTGACGGACTGAAATATGTACAAATAACTTCCTTGACTATAATGTACCTGATTCGATATTTTTTCGATCACATACCCAGAATGTTCTTTCTGTTTTTAGGTATTCACTTCTTTTAAACACATAAAAGAAGTGCTGATTAGACAAATAATGTTATGGAATATATGTTTAGTTTAGCTGTTTTACACTTCATGGAGGGGATCGATATTAATATTCTTCCTCGGCGAAATGTAGCTCGACTGCATTATCTTATCATGAACTAATAATAACGGTGGGGGGCATTATAATCCAATACAGAGATTCTAATGAATACCAACCAGTAAAGTATAAGGCGCTACCTGAAAGTAGGAATTTTACTTGTTTTTCTGCTCCTGGTCAGTCATCATGAGAATGATGATGTGTAATTAAATGACTTTAAACCAAGTGAAGTGGTGAATTTATTACACCTTCGACCAGAACTGATAAGAGGCAATGTAGGCTATTTAAGTTTTCTATAAAAAAATATTAACGAAAATATTGTCGAACATATAATGAATTGGAAGTAAATCTCCGCTTCTGTTAGTGGCAGAAAGTATAACAGCGTTTGTTGACTATATTTATTCCTGTAACAAATTTATGAAAATACATTCTTTTTATGTAGGAGTTTTAATACAACTCCAGTAAAGACCTCTTTGGAAATTTGCATTGGGGGACAATTTTACATTTTTGAGCTCATAAGTCAAAGTAACTATTCAATACTGAAACATATCTTTTAGACACAATTTATTTTTTATAGTTTCTATGCAAATTAACACAAAAGTTGGTACTTGTGTATTATATCCACCACATTTTAGTTCCACTAGTTCCACGCTAGAATGCGCTACTGAAGTGCGACACTAGCTCTCCCAGGCTAATGAGGTTATCTTTTGTCATAGTTGCGTTCGCTGTTTATTTGCGTTTGCTGTTTATTGTTTCTTAGTTCTTTAAAAATGCCTCCTTGGGATTTGCCAACGACTGAAGAAGACGCTGTTAAATATTTACATGTGAGGAATATTTTGGCTATCAGAAGAAAGTGTTCTAAATCACATTGTATGAAACTTTATAGTGGAAAAAAAAGTCTTTTTTTGGAAGTGTAATGTAAGAAAGTGTGGTGAGCTAGTGGTTCCAATTGACACTTGGTTCGAAGGAAGTAAAACTCCATTTTGTAATGCATGAATCATATTTGGTAGAATTCATATGGCGACAGCACCATGGGAAAGGAAATGGAGACACATTTCAGTGCATTATTAAATTGTATTTCGACACATTTCCCGCCAAAATGTGAATTAAATGTTTTATTTTTAAAAATTGTGTTTTCTTTTATTTATCATTATAATTCCGTAGAAGGTTATAAGGTAAGTATAACCTCCTTGCGGGCAATGAAATCGTACTACTTAAAAACAGTAGCGCACTCTAGCGTGAAACTGGTGGAACTAAAATGTGGTGGATATAATACACAAGTACCCAAAAAGTTTAACAGTTTGACTTAGAAGTAAATCCCCACTCCTAGTTGAAAAATCATTTCCTCGAATAGACTTTGATGTAGGCACTATTGTGACAAATATTGAAATTGAATGCCTTCAAGTAGTTTTTGAGCAATTGCTTAATGAATGTACAAGAAACTTATCTCAAAAACAGACAGACCAGCAGACATTAATTTTCATAATCGAGTTGAAACGTGAAGAAGAATCTATCCCCTCTAGATTAAAATAGAATTTCAGGCAAGCGTTTATTTATATTGGTATATTAACAGGTTTTATTCTGAAAAAAATGTGCTATTGAGGTTGGCCTCAGAACCAAATTACTCAGTAATTTCTACAAATCTTCTCGAATCATATTTGTTTAGTTAACCGTTTCCAAACTTGATATATTTAAACCGTTTTTCGTTAAAATAAATGCAGAAACCTGTCCGAGGGGGTTCTCAGAATGAGTAAAATGTTAAATCGTAATAATTTTGCGTCCCTTCGAATAAAACTGAATTTCAATATTACTAATTATTTCTTTAGATCTTCATTTCATTGATTTTACATCATATCATAGAGATTATTTCCTACTATGTTAACAAAAGCGGGGAAAAAGTTTCACGCCAGTATTTACTCCCACACATTTTAAGGTACACATATTCTTGTTTCTATTCTGGTCACTGCAGCAGTGTGCATGTGAGCACTGGATCGGGCATCTATATTTAGACTTTTTTATGAATAATTCTTCATTAGTAACAAATTATTAAATAATCTCCTTTCTAAATTGAAATCTGGCCCACACCCTGGGATATCGTCAAATATCAAGTGATGACATTGACTGATTATAACAGGTTCCAAAATAATTATAGAACTGAGCGAACCTGAAATAGGGTATAATAACTTAGTAGTTTATTGTCGAAATAAACCCTAATCCTAGTCTTTAACAAGTCCCAATCCAGAGCTCAATTGCTGTAAATTATTTTCACTGTGTAAAATATATACCTTCAGTCAGATTTCTATCCGTCGATTTCAGCCCCTCCCTCTTCTAATCTTTTAAATAAATATGTCTAACTCAATTGATATATTTATTTAATGTTCTTTTTCTCCATTTTTTTAAGAACATGGATGTATCAGCGGAGACGCTAAAACTCCATCACTTAACCTGATATTCAGCAGACATCACAACTTTATTGCAAGCCAATTAAAAGCAATTAACCCTCACTGGAATGATGAAAGACTCTACCAAGAGAGCAGAAGAATTGTCATCGCTCAAATTCAGCACATAACTTACAATGAATATCTTGAAAATATATTAGGTAAGTAGGGTTTTCATTGTTATTATTTATTATTAAGTAATGGAAGCCAATGATATAGAATGCAATAAGTAATGGGATGTGTGTGTGCTTTGCTTATTTTTATATATTACATAATAAATAGCAGAGCAAAACCGTATAATGTATTTTTGACAAATGGAGTACATTTATAAATGAGAGACACAGGGAACGTCTTCTTGCCTGTGGGAGTTGTGTTTGTTTGTTTTGCTAACACGATAACTTTTGAACGAAACGCCCATTTTAAATGAAATTCAGAATATAAACCTTTTCGAATTTGAAGACCAGTCTTATTAAGTTGAGAGCTATGGACATAAACTGATGATTGCGATTTTCCTAATCTTTATTCGGATACAGGAAATACGTATAGAGGTTTCTTCTTTTAACCATAGATAGGCCTAGTATTAAATCTTGTAACACATATTTATCCGTTGTACAGACTCGGAGTTATTTACAAATATAGTGTTTCCTCACATCAGAAAAATCCGTTAAGATCGGCAAACTAGATATACTTCTGATCTCGAAAAAAAGAGACTTCCAAAAAATATTTGGATCCGTCAAAACGGTGCACTCACGGTGCATAAGAAGCATAGCAGAACTAATAGAGTTGATTGGAGAATCAGATGTTGGGACATCATGAAAGAATGGAATCCATCAGATCGCCGTTATGTTACCCCAGAAGAAAATAGGAATAGTGGTAGTCCTAGTCTAAGGTGGCATCGGTAATTTAATAATGTCTTGCTGAGAACCGTGAGCAATGGTCAACAACGATAGTAGATGACGCTCAGGCCCTTCAAGTACTGTAGTGCCTAATAAGTTAGTAACATTATAAACGTTGTAATGCTATTAGTAAATTTCTTCCTAAATATTTTAGTAAAGAAAGTGATAAATGTAGAAGGAAATTCACTGATGTTGATATTCGCCAACGACAAGGTACGAGAGCAACGGCCCTGATCAAGCGGACAAGGTCCACCAGGAAAGAAAAATATTTATGAGAAATGTACTAAATTTTACTCGGAAAAATTCAGGGATCATTTGGAGAGCGGGATTTTCTGGTGATAGGCTTGTGGTTCGGTGCCCGAGGAACGGTCCCTAAGCGTGCCCAGAAATTTTTTGACGAGGTGGGAATTGATAAGAAGGTTCTGCAAACCTTGGTCGAGGGTATCATTATTGATACTTTAGGGATTATTTCCCACCATATATTTTAATTTTAGCTTTGACCAGTGATCTTATTATAGATCGACGGATCATGTTATTACAATAATAAAGTTTTTAATTTATATCTAGTGTCATTCACCTTTTAGGTTGCTGACTGTGTTTATTTTAGTTATTGAGCTGACTATATACAATATGTATTGTTTTACTGTTGTCCTAGGGATTGACTTCAGTTTCTGTGTACTTCAGCATCTCAATGTAATTGAGCAGCCCCACAAACTGTATATAAATTTGTACAATAAAGTGATTCTCTCTTGTACAATATTTGAATTATTCTACTTCATATTTATTAATAATAATTTGTTTTTACCAGGAAGTAGCACTTTAGCAAGTAAGGGAATAAGAACCACTAAAGAAGGATATTATAATGACTATGATGCAAATGTTGATGCTACTGTAAGTAATGAATTTGCCAGTGCTGCATTCAAGCTGGCCTACGGCATCGTTCCGGTAAGTTATATTTTAAACTTTATATATTTTGTATTACTCATGTTTGTCATCCCTCCAATGCATGCATGTGATTTATGAGATGGATTGTCAAAATAGCTATAAAACCATACTTTCAAGAACTGGAAATAGGAGTAAAAAAAAAAAAGACTTTCAATTTGAAAAAATCAAAAATCCTTCCCGCCCGGGCGCATGACTCGCTAGGCGCGTCATCTCCTCTCTCAACTTCTACCAGCTATCCTCGCCCTTAAACCCTTGCTATTGTCCTCAAATTTTCCATCAGCCCTCAGTGTACTATCAGCTTTCTGACAGTGCAGTTCGTTATTAATTTTTTTTTGCTTTCTTGAACCCAATTGAGAAGTGAACCACAGCGTTTTTGCTGGTGATTGTTATTGGTTGTATAAAACCTTCAACCATTTTTTAGGTTAGCACATAAATATTAAAAATTGTAAATATCGTATTTTATTTTAGTTTACTGTTGGTAATTATTTAATTATTTAAATTTTAGTAATTATTTTAATATTTTTATTTATTTTATTACAATATGCCGCATCTACTATTGTCATTAGCGGTAGATGGATCTATATTTCTGAATATTTTTGTAAATATACTTAGAATAATTTTAGGTATAATAAGGGTATTAGATTTAAACTTAGTTATTATTTGAAAATGTTATATATAATTAATCATTAGGCTTTCAAGGGTGGTAACCTGTAGATAACCAGTCCTAATTAGCCTTAGTTGCAAAAAGAGGACGTTAATAAATAATTTAATTTACTTCATTAGGCTCATTTTAAAAATAAATTAGTATAAATTGTAAAATTAAAAAAAAAAGTTTAAAAATCAAATGGAAAAAAAAACTTCATGAGACGGATAATAAAAGTATTATACTATAATAAAAAAGGTGTGAATTTGAGTAGTCTCATACCGCCAATATACGCAAACCAACATCTTCGAAATTCACACAACCTAAAAAAAAATGTGAAAAAATAATACCTATTTTCTTAAAGGTAATTTTATTGTTACATTTGTTTTTGTTTTATGTTTCTAGATCATATTAACAAATATCTAGGCAGAAATAGCTAAAAAGCTAAGAGAGCCAAGAAGTAATCATTTTTTAAGCTAAAAAAAAATGTCTTGGGGGTTGCCTAACTATTTTGCGTGATTGCCTATACTGTTTTTCCAGACGTGCGCTTGACGCGCCTCACGCGTCTCGGCCGGAACTAAGCTGAAATACCCTTTTCTCTCAAAAAGGTTAAAACATTAGTAATTTTAAACCCATTTAGTATTAAATGAACCAAAAAAAAAAAAACACTTTAACTGAGGGTAAGACTAACCAATTTCGCTCAGCAACGAAAGTTTTAATAGTTTATATCAGATGTATTTATTATGGAAATGATTAATTCATTTGTTTATCATGGAATAATATATTTAATAGTAATGTTTCTTCATTCTTTTCTTACAATCTATTTTCAGAATAGCACATAATATTCTCCAAATGTCATCTGAAAAATGTTTATAACACTCCCTGTAGGATTATAAATAATATTGCTTCTGGTACAGAGTTAAATATGTTTTATAAGCAAAAATAGGTTATTAATTTTAATTTAACTCTCCTTTCAAGGAAACTGATAAACTTCCTGAGCGCAGCGATGATTCTCAACGTTGCAATCTACATACGGTCTCACGTGAAATTCAGAGAGGTCGTGACCATGGCTTGCCAGGATATGTTAAATTCAGAGAATATTGTGGTCTTACAAAACCGAACAGTTTTGACGATTTGGCTGGTATTGTGGCACCAGAGTCCATCAGTGCTCTCAAAGAATTATATGAGTGAGTATTTTTATCAAATGAATAGGAACATGAGCTATATTTTACATTGAAAATAGACATGCTCTGTATGCTTCTGCATTATGGATTTTGAGCATGACAACCCCATTGTCACCTTTACTTGAACCTGCCCCTCCTTTTTGGTAGACTTTAGGATTACATTCTTTTCAAATACTCAGCGACAAAGTGTACTCCCATTTTAATAGCCAGTATATCGGGTTTGCTATACAGTAAAACGATAGAATTCTTTGCTTTTTTGGTCCCTCTAATTGCTCTTTTTCTTATCTTTATTTACGCTGATCCCCTGGCAGCTTTCTTAGCTGAGAATTTAAGGGCTGTTACGCTAAATCATGATTTTTTCAGTGATCAATGCGTCGTCGGTGTGCGGAAAATACCACAAAATAGGCATTCCTGGGCAATAAAAAGGGGAAACAAAAATACAGATAAATAAAAATGGTTAGAAAGATGGATTAGGCTCCTGAGGGAGAATACTGTAAGAAAACCCCTGGAATTATGACTGTTCTCATTTTGAAATCGGTCGTCATTGCTTCGTTTCTTTTTAAATATTTTAATGAAGAAGCGTTTTAGTGGTCATAAAATGCTTATGATGAGACCTATCAACCTGTACAGATCTAAACCAAGAGTTATTGGCTGACTTATGCTTGTTATGATATGTAGGAAGCTAGGGTCCTAAATGGAGGCTATCATTGAGCTTCGAAGCTAGACTAATATTGGGGCAGACGATGTGGTCCTACAAAGATTCTAGCATCACTCGATTAATTATATCTAACACAAATCTCCCACTTATCTAAACAACACAATATTTAGCCTTGGAGCTACATAACGTTTTTAAAAAGGTTTCTTACTGGTTATTAAATAATAGTATATATAGGTATTGTAAATATCTTCATAATAATTGTATTAAACCTCAATGAACTTTTTTTTCCAGGAATATTGAAGACGTAGATTTGTTTGTTGGCGCTTTTGCTGAGGCACCTTCGGAAGACAGGCCTTTAGGACCGGTGGCTACGTGTTTAGTCGCAGAGCAGTTTAAGAGACTTCAGACAGGTGACAGATTCTGGTATGAGACATCGGAAAGTCCACAGCTTTTCAACCAAGGTACGTTATTGGTTTTATATTTTTATACATTTTATTTAGGGACTTCCTTGGCCCGTCCAATTTGACCACCTACTTTATCCATATTTCTGAAAGGGGGAGAAAAGGGTATAAATATTCTCTTTAGTTATTTTATGAAGTTTCACAGTTTATACTCCTAGTTGTTTCAAGCATTTATGATAGGCATAAATATAAAATCTGCTGTTTAGATTACGTTTTGTTCGTTTGTACGTGTTGTTAGTTCATTTCACCCATCAAGCTTTTTTAACTTAAAGTTAATTATCTCAGCGTTAAACAAATCTTTGTCTTATAACTGTGAATTTCAGTGAATTATTGGACTGTGACTCATTGAAGAACAGTAACGCTATCAGTGTATACTGTGAGTAGTAATTAAGAATAATCACCAAGTTATTGTGCATTGTAGAAATAAATTTTGCAGTGATAAAAACTGTGAAACTTGCGAGTATTTAATTTTGCAATCCAAAAGAACTCTTATTAAAAACGTTTATTACTGATTTTGGTAATACAAAAACGTAACAGCTAAAATTAAAATCAACAAAAATGAAGTTTGAAGAACTAAAAGTGGAACAGCTGAAGAAGGAGCTGGCTAAACTGGATATGCCAACAACAAATAAGGCTGAATTACAAAAGCGGTTGACTGATGAATTCCAAAGACGTCTAACAACCAGAAACTCTTAGAAACAGAAGAAGGTTGAAGAGGAAATGTCCAATCTAGGAAAGAAGGTAGACGATGAAATACGTGAGCTACAATTCCAAATGGATAATCTACATGTTCGAGAGGGTCCGGTGAGGCTCATTTCAGAACATTCCAGCAAGATACAGACCCCAACTTTTGACGGTAATGTACCATTTAACGTTTTTAAATTCCAATTTGAGACGGTGGCCAGTAGAAATGGATGGAATAATGAAGAGAAAGCGGTAGAATTGATTTTGGCACTGAAGGGAACCGCTGCAGAAATCCTGGAGAGTTTACCGGCCGCTTGCAGGAATAATTATGAGGACATTATGTTGGCATTACAGCGCAAGTTTGGCGGTGAGCATAAGCGAGAACTTTACAGGATGGAACTAAGGGGCAGAGTGCAGAAACCGAACGAGACGCTACAAGATTTTGCCATGGAAATCGAACGTCTAGTGCAGCTGACTTATCCAGGTGAAAATCATCCATTCCTAGATCAGTTCAAGATTGAAGCATTTGTGAATGGTATTCGAGATCCAGATGTTAAATTTGCGGTATGCGCTATGCAGAAATCATCCTTTGCTGAAACCATCTCTTATGCGCTAGCCCAGGAGACCGCTAAAGTAATTTCAAAACCACAAGTCTACAAGGTGCGACGTCTTGAGGCTGATATTCAAAATGACGCCCAAATGTCAAGGAGTGACATAGAAGAATTAGTCAAGCGAATAATGGAGGAGCAAAGGAACAGATCACGCTCAAAGTGCTTCAACTGTGGCAAGGCCGGCCATTTTCAACGTAACTGTAAAGCTCCAAAGAAAAGGTCAAGATCTGTTTCGCCACCAAGGGAGAACAAACGGACGAATAACCCCAAATCTCAAGAGACACCGTTAAACTAAAACGAGCTAGCACTGAGGGGCAAGAGCTAGCTCCTACAACCGCTGGCCCCACAATCTCCATTTCCATAATACAACAACAAAATAGCAACCTTACAGCTCGTGGACTCATTAACGGAAGGAAGCAGATCCTCACCATAGACACAGGGGCGTCGCAGTCAATAATTAGGCCCGATTTGGTAAAAGGATCAGTGGAACCATTAAACGACGTTCGACTGCGCACTGCTACTGGGGAATCAGCCACCGTCTATGGAAGAGCCAAGGTTCGACTGACTATCGCCAACACTAGCGCCGATCATGTATTTGTTGTCGCCGACATAGTGGACGAAGTGATCATCGGTGCAGACTTCATGATAGCCCACGGTATCAATCTGCACATGGGTCAACAAGTTATGATCTGGCGCAACGTCGAGATACCCTTGGATGTTGGATATGAGAGCAAGACCACAGTAAGGAGGCTATTTACCGTCGGACGCCAGAAATTACCACCCCAGTCGGAAACCTTAGTATGGGCGCGTGTGGAAGAAGATTGTGAGGATAACCGGTTGTGGGTAGTAGAACCTAAAGAACTTAAAGATGACATTATAACAGCTAAAGCCCTCGTGAAAACCTGCGACGATGGACGAGTTCCGGTGAGAGTACTTAACCTATCCAACAATGAGAAGATCATTAACAAAAATTTTGAAATAGGTCAATGTGAGCCAGCAGAAGCAATAATTAACTGTGCCAAAAATTCAGGATGCCCGAAAATGACAGCCAAGGAGCGCGAACTACTTGCAGAAGAAGAGGAAAAGTGGATGAAAGGACTGACATCGCCTGAAAGAAACAAAGCAAAGGAGTTGCTAAGAACACATGCCTCCGTCTTCGCCCTAAACAATAAAAGCCCAGGTAGAACAGCTGTAGTGAAACATGAAATAAATACCGGTGAAGCGAGACCTATAAAACAAGCACCCAGGAGTGTTCCCCTAGCGAAGCGGAACGAAGTTAAGGAACTGGTCAACGAAATGGAGCGGAATGGAGTCATTGAACCATCTTCGAGTCCGTGGAGCTCGCCAATAGTTCTAGTAAAGAAGAAAGACGGCAGCACCAGATTCTGCGTCGACTACAGAAAACTCAACGACGTCACCAAGAAAGACAGCTATCCGCTGCCAAGAATTGACGACACCTTAGACACGTTGGCTGGAACGAAATGGTTTTCTACCTTGGACTTGCAAAGCGGCTACTGGCAAGTAGAGATAGCCGATAAGGACAAAGAGAAAACTGCCTTTAGCGCAAGCAATGGTTTATGGCAGTTCAAGGTGATGCCATTTGGACTTTGCAACGCCCCAGCTACTTTTGAGCGTTTAATGGAACGTGTGCTAAAGGGTCTCAATTGGAAGACATGCTTGGTGTATCTAGACGACATAATCGTTATGGGGAAGACTTTTGAGGAACATCTTAAAAATCTGGATGAAGTATTTAGTCGCATAACAGCAGCTGGGCTGAAGTTAAGCATAAAGAAATGTGCTCTGTTTCAGAAGGAGGTCAAATACTTAGGGCACCGGGTAACAGCAGAGGGCATCTCCACTGACGAGGACAAAATACGGGCAGTAAAGGACTGGCCTCGACCACGAAATCTTCACGAGCTGCGTAGCTTCCTGGGGCTTTGCACATACTACAGGAGATTCGTGCCAAACTTTGCTCAGGTAGCTGCCAGCTTGCACGAGCTAACCAAAAAGTCGCGACCATACCACTGGAGTGAGGCAGCGGAAGATGCGTTCCAGAAGCTCAAGGAACTCTTGTGCACAGCACCAGTCCTTGCCTATCCAATCGCTGGACAGAAGTTCATAATAGATACGGACGCCAGTGGCTATGGAATAGGAGGAGTACTTTCTCAAGTAGTTGACGGGGCAGAAAGAGTCATTGGCTACTACAGCAGGGTACTCTCCAAGCCCGAAAGAAATTATTGTGTTACCCGACGGGAGCTTCTGGCAGTGTTGGAGTGCGTCAAGCATTACCACAAATACTTGTATGGTCAACACTTCACCTTAAGAACAGACCACTCCGCACTACGTTGGCTGCTGCAGTTCAAGAACCCGGAAGGGCAGCTGTGGGAAACACAATAACGCT
The DNA here is from genome assembly GCA_019009955.1 of Riptortus pedestris. Taxonomy (NCBI): domain Eukaryota; kingdom Metazoa; phylum Arthropoda; class Insecta; order Hemiptera; family Alydidae; genus Riptortus; species Riptortus pedestris. The sequence goes on from CM032233.1 coordinate 85,925,704, forward strand.
GATGCCCTTTCAAGACGGCCTTGTAACATAGAATGCAAACACTGTACTAAAGCCGAGAAAGAGGAAAGCGTGATTGTCCATAATGGTCCCAGCGGCGGCCATCTGGGCATTACAAAAACCCTGGAAAAGATAAAGCAACGATTTTACTGGGTGGGATGTCAGCAATCTGTAACCGATTGGATAGCCAATTGCGAGCAGTGCATTGCAGCTAAGGGTCCAACGAGAAGAAGTCGTGGCAAACTTCAGCTGTACAACGCAGGTGCCCCTTTCGAGCGGATAGCCATCGATGTTGCTGGTCCATTCCCTGTCAGTGAGGCTGGAAACCGGTATGTCCTAGTTGTAATGGACTATTTCAGTAAATGGCCCGAAGTGTATGCCATCCCAAACCAGGAGTCGAAAACGGTTGTAGATGTCTTTGTAAATAATTGGGTGTGCCGATACGGAGTCAAAAAGACAAGAACGACACCGCTTCATCCACAATCAGATGGCATGGTCGAAAGATTTAATTTCAGCGATGTATTTTCCTCTTGAACGAACGATCTAATTAATCAACAACTTAAATAATTCTGTTTACTAACATTCTGAATCTAGATTCTTTAGTGGGGATAAAAACTTTTTAGCCTGAACTCGAAAGCCATATTTGAGTTCATAATCGAAATAATAGGTTTCATTTCTGCCATTAGGGGATTTTTTTCATTCAATTCAACAATCTTCACCGATATACATATCTTTTTAGAGATTTTTTTTTCTTGAACTTCTAGAAGCTCTAAACATTGCTATCGATATAATATTGACCATTGATTTTACTCAACTTTCCTAATGCTTATTTTTAATAGGGCACTCAGAATAACCATGTGAGTTAAGGCCTTGGTAAACCTATAGTCGTGAGTTCGATTTTCGTTTGGGCAATAAGGATTTATTTAGTGATGAACTCGTTACATAAAATCTTTAGTCCCAACCTAACTATAAAAGGGTGGTAGCCTGTAGAAAACCCGTCCCATTTAGCATAAACGGGACGTTAATGAATAAAATTTATTTTTAATGCCAAAAACTTAATCAAAAATGTATTAAAGTTACTTTGCACAAGTTTACTTCTCTGAGCATTTTAAAGCTCACAAAGTTATATCTTAAGCTTACACTAATTACTATGTAACTGCCTGTAGCCCTTATGTTCCAAATAACATTCTCTGAATCCCCAATCTCTTGAAGTGTTTATGCTCTATTATTACGTGCCTTTATAAGAAGTTATCTTCCTTAAAACTCTTGAAATCAATTTAACCCTCCAACCGCGGGCGACGTGGAAATAGCGTTCTGCTTATTTGGTTTATTTTTGCGGGCCACGCTATATCCGCGTCGCACGTAATTTGTTTGAATGTAGTCAGCGGGAAACGTTTATTTACCGTCAAGACGTTTACCATGGGAATTTGAAATAAGTGGGCGTGTTCCAGTGAAAATATTAGCCAATTGCAAACCGTAGTTACCAAAACACGGTCCTTAGTCGGCGTGGATGACTTAGTCATGTACAACAAGTTGTTTTTCACTAATTCCAATTTTTTTTTCTATGTCTTTTTCAAACAAGTCATATTTTCAACTTTAATAATGTATTAAAAATGCCCGCATTTCTTGACAGAAAAAATGAAAATCGGCCCGCGGCTGGAGGGTTAGACTTCCCTCACTAATCTTATCCTACCAGAAGTAGTACTAGCTTTCTACCATCTTTTTCCCATTACTTGATACTTGATATTCCTGATTCTTTTGAACTCCGAATCTGATGTTAACTCAATGTGACTGTGTTGTTCCTTCCTTTTTAGCATATTTCCTAGGATTTTCAAAACATTTCCTTAAATGTCCATCTATCTAGGATATGTTCCGTCTTTCCGAATACATTCTTTCACTCCGATCATGAACTTTTATATTCCTAACAATAGGTATGCATCTATTGCCTCTAATTAGTATCATTCATGGCTCCCACATCTTCGACCTGCCTATGCTACTTTATAGTATCTCCCAGGGCTCTTATTTCCTTCAGCTCACTAGTTTCTCTTTGGATACGCTCCACAATGAGCTAACCAAGATAAGTCACCCTTGCATATATCTTCGTAAAAACAGAGGCATTGGCTAAGTCATTTTGGAAGCCTTCCATAAGACCCAGGAATATGTCTCTTATACTGTGCACTTTTTCATTCTGCAGCTATGTGCTCTTCTTCACATCAGTTAGTTAATCTGCAGGTATTGAAAAGTCCCCTTTGTCTTATCATATTTCTAAGTAACAGAGACAGATAGGTTACAATACCTCATCTGATATAAGGCCGCATCTGTTACCCTAAATCTCAGCAACTAACATCAGAGGCTTTCGTGATCCGTAAAGATCTTTATACTTCTTCATTTTTTTTTTCAGTTAATTTGATTTTAATTGCCATTTTATCACACACACGGCCCTTTTCAGGCAAGGTTACTCGCGGTGTGTATACCCTTGTGACCAAAGGGTTAATATGTTATATAGATGATATTTATATGGGTATCTACGTCCGTGTATAATGAGTGTTCATATCAGTGCAATGTAAAGATCCGTTAGGGAAAGAGAACCTCACTCGGGTAAACACTTCACATTTTCACACAAACTTCCATACATAGTCGTTATCTAGGAGACTAGTACCGTTGGCAGTATTAAGAATGCTGAAATCTAACTTCACTTCTTGAGTTTAGGTGATCCCCTAAGCGGTTTCACAATGATAAACTTCTTATGTAGTCTCATAGGACTTGGATGCAATTTTTCGATAGAAAGATTTAAACGTTCTTATAACTTTATTTCAACGAATAAGTTATCTAATTATTTGTATATACTAAAAACGATTGATACTATTTTTATTATTTGTTTCAGAACAACTGGCTGCGATTCGAAGAACGACACTTGCTAGGATTATTTGTGACCATTCTGAAGAAACCCAAACGATTCAATACAATGTAATGAAAACATCAGATGACAATCCAACCTTGCTGTGTTCAGCAATTCCTTCACTAAATTTATCTTTGTGGCAAGAGCCAAACGACATACTTTCACCAAATGTTGGTAATAATCTTAGATCTGAGCAAATCACAGTTGGAACTAATAAAATACATAAAACTGTTGGATCTAATGATGACGTTTCTGAATTCATGAGTAGTGCAAATTCATACATGTTAAAATCGAGCCCCAAATCTAATATATTAAAAATGACAACAACATTTACGGTGAATATTGCCAATATTACCGCAAAGTCTGGACCAAACGTCATATTCGAAGATTATAATAGGAAGCTACCAATCACGATTCCATTAGATGCAATTGCGGATACTAGTGGCTACACTCCCACTGCCGCTGCTTCTTTCTCTGCTTATTATGAAGATGACATTTTAGAAGGCTCTGTTTCAATGCCAATTAAAGACGACAGTGCTGAAGCTTTCCAGAAAGGAAACAAGAAAGAATTAGAAGTTAATTTCACTGCGGGTGTCACTATAAAATTTGGAGGTTCGTTTAATCTAACTCCGAAGAAGAAATACAAATGCAATATACTCTTCCAGTCGTACAGCAAACTTTCTCTTTCTGGTCCTGCAAATAAGAAACAACTTCTTGGTGATGGTACAGATTCAGGAGAGGTTTGTAACATTTTACTCGTTGGTACTTTCTACCACAGGCCATTCTTTTGCCCAATCACACCTTGGTGGTGTTCTGAAGGAACCATTTTCTATTGGAGTGGAGAAACGAAGTTAATATTCACCAAACCAGCTCCCCCAGAACCAACACCCCCAGAAACAAAACTAAAACTGACACAAGATAGTAGGTCTAAAGCCAGATCTCACCTTCATTTAGGAAAGTCGGACGTAAGCATTGAAATTATTAAAACATTTGCAAGCGTGACTATCTTAAGAGGAAAGATTACAGGTCAATTCAATGATGAAGATACCATACTTGATGTACTTGATGGCGGACCACCACTTGATATTGATCTAACCAATCTTGTTAATTTCAATGCATACGACGTGAGTACGGAATTGACATTTATGGGAATGCCAAAGGACGACAGGATTATTACTGGCAGTTTTTCAGTCCCCTACTATCCTAGTCTGGGTAGCGAACACGTGTCCAGAAGGAAACTATCCGGAAACTTCTCAATTGATGTTATTTACAAATATGGTGGTTCTATAGCAATCATTAATCCTTTGAAAACATACAAATGTAAGGTTATGTTTCAAGAAAGTCACAAAAAAATGATGGCGAAGAAGGATGGACCCGTAACAATCAAAGGAAAGACAGCCTTTGGCGAGTCTTGCTCTATCACAGTGAGTGGTACATTCTCTGGCCCTAAACTGTTCCATTGGTCAGGTGATGTTGAATTAGCTCTGAAATTCAAATACAATACAAGTCAAAGTACTGAGAACCCTTTTATTCCAAAACTAATTGACTCACCGGAAAATAGTCAGTTCATTTTAGAGGTCCCTAATTCCGTACCTCTCAAACAATTACCATCCGAAAAAAGACCTAATGCTTTAGGAAAAACAGAAAACGTTGTCACTGAGAAAACGTTTGCAAGTGTGACTGTCTTAAAAGGAAAAATTACTGGACAGTTTAATGGCGAAGAGGCAGTGGAAATATTTAATGGAAGTCCTCCAGTCGATTTGTACTTAGATAAATTCGTTAACCCCAATTCTTTCGATGTCAGCCTTGATGCAACCTGGAAAGCTAAAGCCTCAGAAGACAGCTTAATAGTCGGCACCTTTACTGTACCTTATTATCCTACGGTAGAAGATAATGTCGATCGAAGGAAATTCACTGCAAATTTTTCGGTAACAGTTATCTATAAATTTGGTGGGTCCATAGGAATAATTGACCCCACCAAAACGTATACTTGTAAGGTAATGTTCCAAGCCAGTAATAAAAAATTGTCTTCCAGTGAGAGGATGACTTCAGTTATTGATCCTTCGACACCAATCACTATAAAAAATAAAACGCCATTCGGCGAATCTTGCTCTATAACTATTTCTGGTTCATTTTACCAACCCTCTGTCTTTTGTTATTTTACACCTTGGTGGTGCTCAAAAGAAAAAATATTCCATTGGGCCGGAGATATAGAACTTGCTCTTAAATACAAATACAACAGTACAAATACGGATGATAATTCAGTTAAAAAGCTTACTAGCCAGACTAAAAAAGCGCTGAGAGCCGATCCCGACACCAATATAGCTCCAGTCGGAACTTATCCACAAAATTATCATTGCTGCGGTCACAGATTTGGAGGTAAAGTGAGTTCAGGGTGGATTACAGCTAAAACCGGAGGAATATTCTCGGGATCAACAACGGTTTGGTCTGGTGAGCTTCCCCACGAAATAACATTCCCAGTTTTCTGGAGGCCTTCCACTGAAGATGAAGCCGAAGGTTCTGCGGTCTATGGCCACGGTATCATTTGGTCGGCTTCCATATTCCATTCTACCATCCAAGGAACCTACTCATTTCCGCAGTACGTAGGACACCAATCACCACCCATCATGAATTGGGTGAAGGGCAAATTTTTATTTCAATTAGAGCCCGATTCAAACATTTCACTTTATGATCTAATTGTTCCAGGGCTTAAATATGATTCAAATCTTCATTTCCACACTCTCAATCCTTTTAATGACGATTTTCCTTTCGTGAACCCTAAGAAAGTGGAAACAACAGTAGAAGATAGTAGTTATGGAGTAAGAGCCCCAATAATTTTACTTGGTAAATATACTCCTGGCGGCAAAAGCTTCATATGGAATGGTACATTCATTATTGATTTTTCAAGAACATCTAAAGACCTTACCATTGGATAAAAGCATTAGATATCTTTCCTTAAATGTTACATGAATTATTCATTAAAAAGACAAGTAATCTCCATCCCTCGAAAAAAAATTATTATAGTAATAATCTTTTTAACGAGAGAAAGTAGCTGTAGTAGCCAACCCTAACCCTAAAATGGTTATAAACTAACAAATTCTTATTGTAGTAAATACCCTTGTACAATCTGAAGGGATTTGTCTTTTTCTCCCTTCATCAGAAGAATCACCCCTTCTTGTTAGGGAATCATGTGTGTTTTTGGTCCTCCGAAGATCCAGATCAGTTTTCAACTAAGTCCCTCTTTTAGAGCTTTTCAAATCAGATCAGAATCAGAATTTACTTTACACTTTTTGTTCATGGTACTTCATACTCGTGTAGGTGTTACTAATTGATAAGCTGAAGATTAAGCCTTCAAAATTGGGCTAGATTACCATTTTTAAATTCTACAAGCTTAAGTGAGAGGTTTGACTGAACAATAACTTTTTTTTGTTTATTATAATTGTTAAAATTCATTAGAATAATGACTGAAAGATGCCATTTTTAGATAATACAAAATTTTACTAACATTAATTTTATCATATAATTCACTTTTCATAGAATGATAGTTTCCCAACATCTTTTGAGTTATGCACTAACCAAGAATTAATTCTTTTTAATTTAGAAAAATAAAGAAATGTACATAAAACAGTTTTGAAAATAAATAAAAACCCATTAATTTACAATAGTCTAGATAACTTATTTTATTCAGTAATACGAATCATACATATTTAAAGTTAGATTTGTCTCAACTCTGTGAGAAATCTACCTTTATAATAAAACAATTTCTGAACGATCCTTGTCCTACTTCCCTCGAAACTTAATATTTCATCACTAACAGTATGCCAGGTTTGTGTTCCTCATCTTACTATTTATTTTAACGAATAAATATAAGTTAAACGATGAGCAGAGGTTTTACAAAGCTACACTCTGAGCTTTTCCATTCTAATGGATGACCGAGTAGTTATTGTAAGATGAAACACCTGAGTCTGGAGTAAAGTATTTCCCTGATGAACTGATACAATCTTCTTTGACAAATAGTGAATGTTTGTTTTTTAATCCCAAAGGAATAGTTTAGAAATAATAAATTTCTAACTGTATTGTGAATAGAATTTGAAATACTTCAGGGGTGAATTCTTGAGTATGACAGAGTTATCAAAAACTAAAATCTAAGTTGAGAATTTCATCATATTTTCTTAAAATAAGTCAGTAACTTATGAATGATTGAAAATTTTAGAATTTAGAAATTTATCTATACATATGGTGGCATAAACATTCTTATTTTAGTTTAATGAATGTGTGTACATAGCCTGTACAACTTCAATAAATCTTTTTTGAATAGTTTATACAAATATTTTGATCACTAATTGTAAGTTAATTATTCTTTATAAAACAAATATGTAGAAATTATCATACAATTCTTTAAGTATTGAATACATATAAGCACAAATTTATGACATCAAACATTTACTAATTTTTTTATTAAGATTATATATTTAGATTGAATGAATTTGAATTTTATGAATCAATCATAAATAAATTATGTTATATAAAATTTGTTATTTTAAGTTCATTTCGTCCTGTGTGACACTGGGTAATTAATGGACTGTTCAGAGTTATGTATGAAATTAAACTAGTCACTACTCTTTGTCTGTTATTTGAAACCTATTGTAAGAATACATATGTATTCTTAAAAATAAATGGAGTTTCATGAAAATTACTTGTTTAATTTCATTCCCAGTGTTTGGTCACTTTTATATATATTTATTATACCAGATAATAATATCTTTAACAAATAATTTTGGTGAAGAAACTTCAATATTTTATCCAGAAGGGAATTTGCTCTACAGCTGCCTCCAAGCATGCCAGATAATCCACTCCTTTCTTGACAGCAATCGGGTAATAATATGTATATTTGTGTATACTTAATTATTTTTTAGCAGATTTCCCTTAAGGGAAATCAGCTATTGAGGTTGTACTCATGACAGAATATTCGAATTTTTTCTTCAAATGTCCATCGATCCTACCTAGTAGATGACGAAAATGAGGTCCGTTCAAAACTGTATATATTTGTCTGTTGCCGCTCTAGCGGTCGCAATTTTTGTTTGATCGTTACCAAACTCGATATTTAGTCGTTTTATGTAAAATGAAAGATCAAGTTCGTTAATGGCTGAAATCGGACCAGTGGGAGGGGGAGTTTAAAGGGGAGGATTTTCTAAAATTCGAAATATTTCCGTTACTATACGTCGGATCGAAACATTGTATAGAATCAATCTTATTGCAAATTAAATTTACTATAAATATTGTTATATACATTTATTCTCTATCTTGATAAGATAACGGATGAGAGTAAAACTTCACGTGGGAAATCTGCTTAGTTTACGCAGCCCCTGCGTGACGGACTTTTTTATAAGTACTAGTACAGGTTCTTGATGTTTAAGACTTCAATGTGTTGATAACAATGTGAGTCATTGGTGTACCATATCCATAAAATGGGAGCAAGATTTAGGTAGTGGTTTAGTGCCCTCATGAGTAGCATTATGCTCTATGGGCAGGTGATGACCTGTACTTTATTAGCAGTCTCACCCTGTACTTAAATGAAATAAGTGTGCTTAGAGCATTGTAAAACTTTTATCTCATAATCAATAAATAAAATCAAGACATTCTATTTACTTCCCCATCCAATTACTTTAGAAATCATAATGATAATGTTGAGTCAAAACAGCAAACAAGTTAAAAACACAGAAGGAGGTTTTTTTTTTTTTTCTGTCATCTTTAATAGAACAGTGGTCATAGATGAGTTCTTTTGTTAGGAATTAAATAATGAATAGTTTAGAGAGATTTTTGAAGAATTTGGAGATATTCTAATCTGTAGACAGATTGTTTGAAGTAACATACAATTTAATAAGGATGCCTTTGGATGTTTTAGGAATTTTGTGGGGGTAGTAAGTCTGTGAACCATGTCTAAGAATACAAATTTGGTATAGCAAGCACACTAGGACAAAAATCTAGAAGAGCTTCAGAGCCTCGATACGTTTTGGATTAGAAATTCTTTTGAAAAAGGAGATCCTGTATTTAGGTGTTACACTGTATTCTACTGAATTTATAAAAAGCTTATCACACAGGTGCTACGTAACTAAGATTTTCCAATTGCTGGAAAGGACTTTTAACCATTTATTCTCTATTTCTCACATAGTAAGATTTAAATAAGCATTGAAATATAAGCTGGATATGTGATGTTTTTGTCTCAATTACTCAAGTTAAGTAAGTTATTGAAGGCTAAAATAAAGTAAATTCAAAAAACTCAGTTAATGCTCAAAAACATGTACTAAAATAATAGTTATAGAAAATTATATATTTAACAAGACTGGTTATATAACATTTATTATTCTGGCTCATAATAACGGAGATAAATCAAATTTCCGATTCTATCCCTTCTGAATCCCAACCCTTTTTCTAACTTATCAAACATAATCTTTAATTTTGCATGAAACAGTTAAATATTAAATATGGTATTGATCAAACAAATTTATGAAGTCTAGAACTCAAAATTTTAAATGATGTTGCCAAATTCAACATATCTTGAGGAATTTTGCTTTGTAAAAGTTAAATGAAAACAATATTTGGTATTTAAGTAATGAATAACACATTTCATAATATATTGGCTTATTGTCAATATGAGAAGTGGGAGTTCACAGGGGGCTCAAAATGAAAAAAATACAAATAACTCACAATAAACTGGATATGAAAGGAACGGATAGGAATACAGTATAAGATATTTAAATTTAAAAGGAGATTTGTTATATAATATTTTTTGATCTGGCTCATAATAATGGAAATATTTCCAATGTTGCCCCCCCCCCCTCTAAACCTCCGCTCCTGGTCTGATTTTAGCCATTAAGGAACTTGATCATTCGTTTATGATGAGAATAAAGATGACTATTTAATGCCAGCTCATTCCAGGTGTTATAGGTTAAGGTTTAATAGTTTTGGAAGAGTAGTGATGGCAGGGAACTGTCTTGAAGGGATATACTTGCTTTTACTGGAGAAGATGGAAGGTTCTAGTAGCAGGTAAGAGAAAAAAGGAATTTCAGCGAGAGTTCATCAAACTAGTCTTGCCTCATTTGTGATTTATCAAAAACTTACACTGCCTTAGATGCACCCTTTATGCTTAATTGTACATTTGTCCTTCTTTGTGCGTAATTGATTATTTAGTATTAAGAAGCACTATTTATTACATACACAGAAAAGTAAGACCAGTGATTGCATGCTAATGAATTCCTCCCTGAATGGTAACATTGCTAATTATTAATTCTATGTAAAATAAGTTACAAGTTATATTTCAGCTCTATCTTTCTAAAACAACATTGCAAGAGTGAATTAATGCATGTGGAAAACCTTTTATGTATATGGTTTTAGAGAAATTTGTAAAGTCGTCGTTTGCAATACTGGATGATAATTATTAGATACTCTCTCAAGTGATCACCATTTCTTAGGGAAAATTAGGGATTCCTCTGGGCTAATATATTCCATTTTTGTATACATTTTTATTACAGAAAAGTTGTTTAAATTAGCAATGATAAAAACTTTTCAGCATTGATTGATAAGTTTTTCGTTGTTTGCAGTAGGAATTACCTATTTCCACTGAGTATTCAGACAATTTTCTCTTCTTCAATCGACTCTGACTCTCATATGTTCAGAGTGGAAAATTTGTTAAGGGAGCAAATGTTTGAATTAGTTGCTAACTGAAGCAGTGCCATAGATTTTAGGTACTTGCCTAGATATTAAACTGAACTAGGTTTGTATCCCAACTGATAGAAAAATTGTTTTTCAAATATAAAATAGTAATAAATGCCGGTAAGGTTTTGGTGTTTTCTGTCTGCAATAATCAGACTAATAATAAAAATTGAAAAGTTTCTTTTCTGAAAAATATGAATCATAATCATGTATAGCAGGGGTGAGCAACCTTTTTAATCAACGGGCCAATTTAAATTTTAAAATTTTTTGGCGGGCCGCACATAAAGTAACACATTAATAATTTAGAAAACTTTATTTATTATAAACATTAGAATAGAAAAATAAAAAACTTAAAAAAAAAGTAAAGACTTCATTTACAAATTTTAATACAAAATAAAAAAACAACAACAAAATTACAGAAAAAAGAATTTACTGGAAATTTTTAATCAGACTTTTGGCACTGGTTTTTTCGGTACAAGCTAATCAATATCAGCCAGAATTGACGAAGTAGCTACAGTATGCAGCTTTATAATCGTGCATCAATCAGTCTTGATAGGTGGTCATTTTTGATTAATTTCATGGTCGAAAATATTGTTCTGAAGCACACGTACTTGCGAAGAAAGACATCATTTGCTTTGCATTTTTCTTCAAAAACGGAAATTTCTGAGGGCTCACATACGATTTATAAAAATGTTTCATGATTACTGAGAAAATTATATTTTTTAAATCGTTATTATTATGCATGTCAATCACTTCCATTTGAAAGTCTTCGGGAACTGTATCCACATCGATATTAAATGGCAAGGAAAACATTTTCCTGGAAACCAATGTCTATATATTGTGCGTGTTTTTAAGAAGTAGTAACCTTTTCTTTATCTAAATGTGGAAAGTGAGACTGAATGCTGTTTCCACAATTTTAATTTGCGCTCAAAGCCCTGAATTTTATCATGCAAATTGTAAAAAAACTGTCCTTTGCCTTGTAGTTCCACATTAAGATCATTGAGATGCTGAGTGAAGTCGACAAGAAACCCAAAATCGCATATCCATTCTTTATTACAAAAATGAGGAAAGCCATATCCCTTCATATCCAAGAACAATTGCATTTCGCTTTTTAAGTAGTATACTCTTTTTAGCATTCTACCTCTACTAAGCCAACGTATTTTGGTATTGGAAACCACGTCGCCATAT